>OX453060.1:3922702-4377684 GCA_949699795.1 Spicauda simplicius
AATGATCGTGTCGATAAAATAAATGTTTTTTTTTTCAAAATTTGACACAGCGTCACAGATCTACTATTCGGTAGACACAGTCATTGAGATGGAGGAAGCAGTATATTATCCAACAGAATTTTTGAATTCCTTAATGCCTTCCGGAACTCCTGAACACAAATTAATATTAAAAGTAGGTTTACGTATAATCTTACTTAGAAATTTGAATCCGCCAAAATTACTTCAAATAGTATTTTCCAATTCGCAAAAGTTCAAATCAATCTTTATAATCGATACGTTTTGGTTTAAATGTGGAGGAGTTGATTGAAAAAAGGAACCCGATATTGTAAATTAGACCACTAAGAATGTAAATTGGTTCAAAAAAGCGGTTTACAATATTAGAATTCGTCTAATTTAAAAAAAAATACATAACAATACGTTCCTACCCACAAATACACACTTTAAATTCGTTTTTTCACTCTGTGTTTGACCAGGTAATCCTTGAGCGGCCAAAACGATTTTAATGTTACTACTTTTTATCATAGAATTCCCACGGTGTCGAGATTTGCGCGTGTAAAACTTTGTGACACGTTGATTTGCACGCGGGCAAAGCCGCGGGTACAGCTAGTACAGAATAAATATTTACTTTGTTTTATACTTGTAAAAAAGTATGACCTTCCTTTTTTGCTTAGCTGTAATAGAGTTGAGTAATATTAAATACACAATTGGACCTACTTTTGCAAAAAGAAACCAATTAGTTTTCCTCCTGTATTATTAACTAGCTGTACCCGCGGCTTTGCCCGCGTGCAAATCAACGTGTCACAAAGTTTTACACGCGCAAATCTCGACACCGTGGGAATTCTATGATAAAAAGTAGTAACATTAAAATCGTTTTGGCCGCTCAAGGATTACCTGGTCAAACACAGAGTGAAAAAACGAATTTAAAGTGTGTATTTGTGGGTAGGAACGTATTGTTATGTATTTTTTTTTAAATTAGACGAATTCTAATATTGTAAACCGCTTTTTTGAACCAATTTACATTCTTAGTGGTCTAATTTACAATATCGGGTTCCTTTTTTCAATCAACTCCTCCACATTTAAACCAAAACGTATCGATTATAAAGATTGATTTGAACTTTTGCGAATTGGAAAATACTATTTGAAGTAATTTTGGCGGATTCAAATTTCTAAGTAAGATTATACGTAAACCTACTTTTAATATTAATTTGTGTTCAGGAGTTCCGGAAGGCATTAAGGAATTCAAAAATTCTGTTGGATAATATACTGCTTCCTCCATCTCAATGACTGTGTCTACCGAATAGTAGATCTGTGACGCTGTGTCAAATTTTGAAAAAAAAAACATTTATTTTATCGACACGATCATTGGTGGGTGGGTATACAGCCGTCTTTTGGAACCAATTTGTAGTGTTATTGGTTGTATTAACAATATCGGGATATATTTTTTCAACCAACTCCTCCACATTTAAACGAAAATGTACAGATATAAAGATTGATTTTGACTTTTCCGGATAACAAAGCACTATTATCTACTTGAAGTAAATCATTAGAAAATTGGAATATCACTGAACAGCGACATATATTCTAAGTTCATATTTTGTTTCATGTGGTCAAAGATAAGATCTTTTAAGAAGTGCATCGGGCTATTTGTGTGCGTAAATTGTTCTTTGTAAAGCAGAAGACATAATAAAAACACTTTTACAATTTATACGAACAGGGCGCACCCGCTCGCAGGGCGCTGCCGCACCCTGATCACTTATTTTTTATGTTTTCTTTCATGTTCCAACCTAACCTAGCCCATCCTGTTTAAAAAGCTACAGCTAAATCCAACTCTTAATAATAACATGACAATACTCCTGCATTTTCAGGATTTAGGTATTCAAAGTGACACTTTTCATCATAATGTTCTCTTAGGAACGGGTTGTAATGTATTGTAATCAATAAGTACTAAACTCATAGTACTAAACTCAACTGTGTACTTAGATTATCAGGGTTGATGAATTGAAGTTTAATTTATTAATCACATTTCAGTTTAATGAGCTGTCATTAAACTCATAATATATACTAAAAACAACCGTAAGCATTATGTGACTACTTTTTATAATTTTGGCTTGCACTATCCCGCATCATCAGGGAGGAGTTGAAGGTTAAAAAAAATATCCCGTGTCTTTGCTTAGTTTTCTTATTACTTATACGTAAGCACTTGCGAGCCAACTTCTATAGCTTGGGCTTGCAGTACCCTTCATCATCAGGGCTGAGGAGCTTAAGGTCGAAATTGTCATCATGTGTCTTTGCTTAGTAATTATATTACATACCCGAAAGCATTAAATGGCCAACTCCTATGGCTTAGGCTTGCAGTTCCCTGAATCATCAGGCTTGAGGAGTTGAAGATCGAAATTTTCATCTTGTGTCTTTGCTTAGTAATTATATTAAATACCTGAAAGCACTAAATAGCTAACTTCTATGGCTGAGGCTTGAGGCACCCCTGCATCATCAGGGTTGAGGAAATGATGGTCAAAATTTTCATCTTGTGTCTTTGCTTAGTAATTACATTACATACCCAAAAGCATTAAATGGCCAACTCCTATGGCTTAGGCTTGCAGTACCCTGCATCATCAGGCTTGAGGAGTTGAAGATCGAAATTTTCATCTTGTGTCTTTGCTTAGTAATTATATTAAATACCTGAAAGCACCAAATACCCATCTCGTATAGTTTAGGCTAGCAGTATTCTGCATCATCAGGGGTGAGGAGTTGAAGGTCGAAATTTTCATTTTGTGTCTTTGCTTAGTAATTATATTACATACCCGAAAGCACCAAATGGCCATCTCCTGTGGCTTAGGCTTGAAGTAACCCTGCATCATCAGGGTTGAAGAGTTGAAGGTCAAAATTTTTACCGTTCATCTTTGCATGGTATTTTTATTACACAACCGTAAGTACCAAATAGCCAACTCTTACAGTTTAGTCTTGAAATACCCTTACATCATCAGGGTTGAGGAGTTGAAGATCAAATTTTTGTCCCATGAATTTGTTTAACAATCTTATTATATATCCATAAAAACAAATTGACTAACTTCTACGGTTCAGGCTAGCAGTACCCCTGCATCATCAGGCTTGAGGAGTTGAAGATCCAAATTTTTATTTTGTGTCTTTGCTTAGTAATTATATTACATACCCGAAAGCACTAAATAGCTAACTTCTATGGCTTAGGCTTGAGACACCCCTGCATCATCAGGGTTGAGGAGATGATGGTCGAAATTTTCATCTGGTGTCTTTGCTTAGTAATTACATTACATACCCGAAAGCATTAAATGGCCAACTCCTATGGCTTAGGCTTGCAGTACCCTGCATCATCAGGCTTGAGGAGTTGAAGATCGAAATTTCATCTTGTGTCTTTGCTTAGTAATTATATTAAATACCTGAAAGCAATAAATAGCTAACTTCTATGGCTTAGGCTTGAGGCACCCCTGCATCATCAGGGTTGAGGAAATGATGGTCAAAATTTTCATCTTGTGTCTTTGCTTAGTAATTACATTACATACCCGAAAGCATTAAATGGCCAACTCCTATTGCTTAGGCTTGCAGTACCCTGCATCATCAGGCTTGAGGAGTTGAAGATCGATTTGAAATTTGAAATTTTCATCTTGTGTCTTTGCTTAGTAATTATATTAAATACCTGAAAGCACCAAATGCCCATCTCGTATAGTTTAGGCTAGCAGTATTCTGCATCATCAGGGGTGAGGAGTTGAAGGTCGAAATTTTCATTTTGTGTCTTTGCTTAGTAATCATATTACATACCCGACAGCACCAAATGGCCATCTCCTGTGGCTTAGGCTTGAAGTAACCCTGCATCATCAGGGTTGAGGAGTTGAAGGTCAAAATTTTTACCGTTCATCTTTGCTTGGTATTTTTATTACATAACCGTAAGTACCAAATAGCCAAATCTTACAGTTTAGTCTTGAAATACCCTTACATCATCATCATCATCATGGATGCCACTGTCAAAAGTGAACTAAAAATAAATGGGACCCCATGACACGTACTACCTTTCAAATGAAAAAAAAATCATCCAAATCCGTTCACCCAGTGCGGAGAAATCGAGTAACAAAAAAAAAATAAAAAAAAAATACAGACGAATTGATAACCTCCTCCTTTTTGGAAGTCGGTTTAAAACTATGTTTTAACATAAAAATCAAAGCGAAATACTAAATTTTATTGAGGTGGCCTCAAAATTGACTGACTTTCATACAAACTTACATCTCCTATTTGGGTTAAATTGGGGGGATCAGAAAATTCATTCTTATCTGACGTCTACGTCATAAAAGGAACCCCTTAGTAAAAATCATATTCGTATCTTTAGCAGTTTAGGCTCTACGATGTTTATTCAATAAATGAGTGAGAGAGCATCCTTTCATTTTTATATAAGTATATATAGATATAGAGATATAGATTTGTATAGTATCAAATAACATAGGTACACACATAACCAATAAAAAATACATAACAAAGGAATACATTTTACAGACCATAACATGTTTAGTTTCAACCAATTCAACTATGTTACTTATCTTATTAACACTTATCGAACACAGAATAAATACTGCGTAGTTTTAAATTGACATAACTTTTTTATTTATAAACCGATTTACACAAAATAAACACTAAATGTTAAGTGAAGTTTCCCACAACACATCAGTGAAAATTATATTCAAATTGGATAAGCCGTTTCTGAGATTAGCGTTTTCAAACACACAGACAAACAGACAAACAGACAAACAGATAAACAGACAAACAGACAAACAGACAAACAGACAAACAGACAAACAGAAAAGATTTCTAAAAACCATTATTTTGGGTTCTATATCGTATTTAAGACCTCTAGAAATGGTTTTCACCTAAATTTATTCCATGTACAGACAGCGACCTCTTACAGATTTATTATAGTATAGATAACGTTCATGATTATTAATAATAACATATTTGTATACATAGAACAAATTATTTTGTGCAACATTGTAAATAGATTTTATTAAAAATAACCTAAAATTATACAGTAAACAAAATTTTGACAAAAATGGCTTTTTCTCAAAACTGTCTTTGTGTGGGATGATTCTGTTTTGCATAAGTAGGTCCAATTATGCTTAAATTTTGAATTGTTCATCAAATAAAAGTTTTATGTATCTGATTGTAGCAGCAAACGAGCATGCAGTCCGCCTGATAGTAAGTGTTCACTGCCGCCCATGGACATCTGTAATCAACTTCATATACAACATACGAGTAGATTCTATCTGAAGTCAATCACAGATGCGTTGCTACTCCCGAGGTCTATGATGGTCGCCTCATATCAAAGTGCGATGTGATTTTCAACATGCGCACAATCATGCGTCATGCGCATCACATTCCATTAAGCACATGTTGTCCCCTTATGCGAAGTGCTATCTTTCTTTTTTATTTGTTCTGAGATGCAAAAGTACGCGTGTTCAAAGACATTAAGCTCTTTAGAATTAAATACTGGATATGTATATTATGTACGTATATACACATGCCTTTGTATACTTTTATGTGACCATGGTACCTACTCATACGAAATCTTAGTGTAGATCTACGGATGTAGGAAGCAAAATATTTAAAGCAACATTAAAATCTAAAACTCATTAGAAGTGTAGAAAACTGAATAAGATATTAACATAATTACACACATTAGAAAAATCTAAAAATCTTCTTCTTCTTCTACTTTACAAAAACGATTGTTTGTCTGTATGTCCTCTATAGAATCGTAAACTATTTATTTGATCATGTGATGTGTTTCTGGTATATTTTTATGATGGCGTAGCAACGCGCGCAACGTACAGCTAGTATTAAACAAAAAAAAAAAAAAAAAAAAAAAAAAAAATATACGTGACGAATAGATAACCTCTTTCCTTTGGGAAGTCGGTTAAAAATAGGAATATAAGTTGTTATTTAAATATCATCAGAACGATTCTACAGCGATGTCGCGAGTACAGAAAACGCTAAAACGTTTACTATTATTATATCACAACGAAATTTCATGTAAACGGTAGAAATTTTCTACGAAACTTTGAACTTTTATAGCTTAAGCAGTCGCTCGACATCGATACCAGTAATGAAATGCTACTTTTGAAACACCAACTCTCCAACTTTCCAACTAAAGCACTCGATAACTTTACCGACATTTGATATATTTTCCATTTTACTTCCCTTGGAGTTTTATTAATTAATGCTGTTGTTGTTGATAGTTTTACGTAAACAGTTTCAAAGTAAATAAAGTATCGATATTTATTAGTTTATGCGCAACGTTTTGTCAATGTTTACCTGTTTTATTTGTGTGTGAGAGTTTTTATCCGAGTCAAAAGGAAAACACATGACTTGTTTTTCGAGCGCATGTATGTACGTTTGTATGTATGTTCATATTTATATAGAGAATTAGACGAAATTAGAGAACTATTAAGTACCGAGTAATAACTATTTCTGAAGTGATGCGAATTAGCACTTCAGTGAAAGAACGTAATTGCCGGCTCACTTTTACATAAGGTAATGTTTTACAAAAATAATATCTTTCGATAGATCTGATTGGAAAACGAAGATCTATCAAAATATCAACTTGGCAAAATAAAATAAAAAAAACCGAAAAAATCAACCATTTTCACTACGTTGCTAGCAACGTAGTGAGAATGGTTGCAATAGATAGAGATAAATATCTAGATATTTAGGTCTTTAATACCTAATAGTTTCTAGAGCCTGCACATGTGAACACAATTGATTTGTAGTCGCTTGAGCGCTCATGCCCGTAAAAGCATTACACGACGGACGCGGAGATTAAGCAATCCCTTTGTTCAAATTGTTGTGGCCAATACAATGTAATATCTGGCCAGTCCATTATTAACTCATCGGCAAGGGTAAGCAAAATGTAAGGGCTTCAGGTCATAGTCCATCGCTCTGGCCAAGTGCGATTTTGTTCTACGCACACCTTTGACAATATTTTTAGAAAACTTTGAGGTTTCCTCCCGATTTTCTTTCACGAAACGATGTGTAGTCAAGAAAGGCAGAATTTTAGACATTGGGCTATTACAGCTCACAATGTCAAAAGTACACAATTTCCAGTAATAAACCACTGCCATTTTCCAGATGGTAGAATCAATGTAGTTTGACCGGGGAGGTACCACCGCCACACTTATTTCTCTCGTCAACCCATTACTGTCTCACTGCTGGGTACGGATCTTCTCTCAGAATGTGAGAGTTTAGGCCATAGTCCACCGGGCTGACCAAGTGCGAATTGGTGGACTTCGCGCACCTCCAAGAACTCTTGGGTGTGTAGGTTTCCTTACGATTCATTCGCCGAAAAGCAGTGATAATTAATTTGTTATACGCACATAATTTAAAAAAAATCAGTGGTGCATGCCAGGGTTTGAACCTCGTACCTCCCGATCGAGAGGGCAAGTTTCAACTATTAGGCTATTACTGCTCTTAAAGGCTAGCACTTATTGTTAGCGTGACGTAATTTAGGTGTTTCGGTGGAAGGGTGTAGTTGCCGGCTGACTTTATGAAAAGACCATCTTAGGCCTTATAAATACTATATAATGAAGTATATGTGAGCAAAAAAGGAATAGAAGTAAGACTTCTTCTTCGTCATTAAAGTCCACCTTAAAGAAGACCGAATCAAATTAACCCCTCAATTAAATCGTATATTCGCGAGTGCTGGAAATATTTCAGATTTATGAGAACTGTGTCACGTGAAACCTTGAAATCAATTAATGAAAATGAAAACAAAACGGCTCGAAGTCTACGTAAAACTACTCCTAATAACTTAGTTATCGACTAGCGTATTAAAAAGTGAGGATATTATGTTAGATAATGAAAAACAAAAAGTAAGGTCCCTTTAATATCAGCGCGTTTTAAGAATTTCCACAAAAAGACGAACACATTTTTTCCTATTATTTTCTCTTTATTCTCATCGTCATCATATGTCTATTTGTTCTCCAGATCCCACTTATATGTGTGCGCAAAAACTCCCCAAAATACGAATACAATTTTAATATTCCCCAAAAAGCACATTTTACTGCTGATAGTAAGTGATATATCAATTTTTCCTCCAGGCTACAAGACTTCCGCTGCATATTGTCGGAACAATTTTGTTATTTCACAAAAAGCACATTTCACCGCTTACTGCATGATGCGTCGATTTTTCTCTCAGTTTACAAGACTTCCGCTGCATATGGTGTCGGAACAATTTGTTTATTTCGCAAAAAACACATTCACCGCTCACCGAGTGATATGTCGATTTTCCTCCAGGTTACAAGACTTACGCTGCACATGGTGTCGGAACAATTTGTTTATTTCGCAAGAAACACAATTCACCGCTCACCGAGTGATATGTCGATTTTCCTCTAGGCTACAAGACTTCCGCTGCTTATGTTGTCGGAACAGTTTCGTTATTTCCCAAAAATACATAATTCACCGCTCACCGAGTGATATGTCGATTTTCCTCCAGGCTACAAGACTTCCGCTGCTTATGTTGTCGGAACAGTTTCGTTATTTCCCAAAAATACATAATTCACCGCTCACCGAGTGATATGTCGATTTTCCTCCAGGCTACAAAACTTCCGCTGCATATGGTGTCGGAACAATTTGACTACTTCTCAAAATTCACAATTCACCGCTCACCTAGTGATATGTCGATTTTCCTCCAGGCTACAAAACTTCCGCTGCATATGGTGTCGGAACAATTTGACTACTTCTCAAAATTCACAATTCACCGCTCACCGAGTGATATGTCGATTTTCCTCTAGGCTACAACACTTCCGCTGCTTATGTTGTCGGAACAGTTTCGTTATTTCCCAAAAAGCACATTTCACCGCTTACTGCATGATGCGTCGATTTTTCTTCCAGTTTACGAGACTTCCGCTGCTTTTGGTGTCGGAACACGCTTTCTACACTAATGAAAACACGCTTTCTACACTCATAGCCCCACACTAGGATTTTCTCCTGTGTCGTGGGTACCATGGACACACAAGACGAATTCACAAACACCCAGACCTAGACCATGAATTTAAACTCATCATTCAGATACCTGTCTGGCCGGGAATCGAACCCGGGACCCATTGCGTGTCAGACCGGTATGGTACCCGTTCCGCCACGCGGGTCGTCGGGAACAATTTGTTTATTTCGCAAGAAACACAATTCACCGCTCACCGAGTGATATGTCGATTTTCCTCCAGGTTACAAAACTTCCGCTGCATATGGTGTCGGAACAATTTGACTACTTCTCAAAATACACAATTCACCGTTCACCGAGTGATATGTCGATTTTCCTCCAGGCTACAAAACTTCCGCTGCATATGGTGTCGGAACAATTTGACTACTTCTCAAAATACACAATTCACCGTTCACCGAGTGATATGTCGATTTTCCTCCAGGCTACAAGACTTCCGCTGCATATATTGTCGGAACAATTTTGTTATTTCCCAAAAATACATAATTCACCGCTCACCGAGTGATATGTCGATTTTCCTCCAGGCTACAAAACTTCCGCTGCATATGGTGTCGGAACAATTTGACTACTTCTCAAAATACACAATTCACCGCTCACCTAGTGATATGTCGATTTTCCTCCAGGCTACAAAACTGTCGCTGCATATGGTGTCGGAACAATTTGACTATTTCTCAAAATACACAATTCACCGCTCACCGAGTGATATATCGATTTTCCTCCAGGCTACAAAACTTCCGCTGCATATGGTGTCGGAACAATTTGACTATTTCTCAAAATACCCAATTCACCGCGCACCGAGTGATATATCGATTTTCCTCCAGGCTACAAAACTTCCGCTGCATATGGTGTCGGAACAATTTGACTATTTCTCAAAATACACAATTCACCGCTCACCGAGTGATATGTCGATTTTCCTCCAGGCTACAAGACTTCCGCTGCATATGGTGTCGCAAATGCGTCCACGCGGGCTGCCGTCCGAGCTGGCGGGCGCCGTGCTCGCTCGGGCCGGCGCGCGCGTCCGTGGTCCCGCCCACGCGGCTGCACTCCGTCGGGCCGGACGACGGCTGGCTGCCCGACCGGCCGCCGAACGCCTCGCCGCTTATCGTCTTCGTTAATTCTAGATCAGGTGAGAGCAGTACACATGCAAACTTAACCAATGTAAACTCAGTCCACTTGGTATGGTTGGCATGGTTTATAAAGTTTCCTTAAAACAACCATTATTCATGTTTCCGCTTACGCATGCTTATTCATGCTTACGTTTTCGACTTATTTCTTGCAATTTACTTAGAAATCATGTGCGAAAGTATGAGCAATAATTGTTTTGAGAAAACATAATTAGGTCTTATTAATCGACTCTTGATCAAATTGTACTTTTTGACCATGAAGCATTGGCAATGCTGAAACATATGACATTGAATTATTTATCACTAAAGTATTCCAAATCAAAGTAAACGTAAACATGCTAAGTAAACACGTCAAATTTTAATTGTAAAGTTCTTTAAGATAGGTACACTATAAAAATCAACTTCTGCAAAACAATATACTTACCCACTTTTTACTTTCAACAATTATTTCCACTATGCTTACAAAATAACCTTAAAATTATATAACTATCCAACATAAAAAATCCTAACCAGGTGACAACCAAGGCGTGAAGTTCCTAAGGCGGTTCAAGCAGTTGCTCAACCCGGCGCAAGTGTTTGAGCTGAGCGGTGCCGGTCCGAGGCTCGGGCTGCGGCTGTTCAGGCACTTTGCGCCGCTGCGAGTGCTGGTCTGCTCGGGGGACGGCTCCGTGGGTTGGGTGCTGCAGGAGGTCGACAAGCTTGATATGCACGTGAGTGGACGTTTTCTTTTTAGGTAAATCTTCAGACTTTCAAGGTGGTAGAACCAGTGTAGTTAGACCGGTGAAGTACCACCGCCACACCTACTTCTAGCGTGAAGCATTTCTTGCGTTTCGATGGAAGGGTGTGGTTACCGGCACACTTTTACATGAGGTGACAATAATAGTCCTCGGGAGTAGCAACACATCTGTTGCCTTCAGATGGCAGCCTTCAGATTGACTTCAGATGGAACCCATGTTCTGTATGAAGTTGATTACAAACGTCCATGGGCGGCAGTGACCACTTACCATCAAGTGGACTGCATGCTCGTTTGCTACTTCAATCAGATAAAAAAAAGATTATCTTTCAGCTTCTACACAAATGTTGGACGGATAAACTATGTTCGTATGTTGTCAGCGCCAGGTCCAAACGGCAGTGCTGCCTCTAGGGACGGGCAATGATCTGGCGAGGGTGCTGGGCTGGGGCGCCTCCTGCGACGACGCGGCCAATCTGCAGCAGTTGCTTGAGAGATACGAACGCGCTTCCACTAAGATGCTTGACCGGTAAGCCTCTAGGGAATGGCAATGATCTGACGAGAGTGCTGGGCCGGGGCACCTCCTGCGACGACGCGGCCTATCTGTGACAGCTGCTCCAGAGATATGAACGCGCTTTCACTAATATACTGGACCGGTAAAATTTATGCTATTATGATATTATTTATCACGGACGGTGTAAAGTTTAGTGTGTAAGGATACAGATTTGTGCTTAATACAAATACTTTTACGCTCTAATATTATTTTTAATTTGTGCCACATTAACAAATCGGTATACATTCATATGTTTTAAGTAGGGGTGTGCGAATAATTCGAAGTTACGAATTATTCGTACCGAATCGAATATTAATATTCGATTCGAAACTCGAATCGAATAATCCGAACTTTCGAATATTCGAAAGTCCCCGAATAATTCGAAAAAAGTTCGAATAATTCGAAACATTCGAACTATTCGAAAAATATCGAATAATTCGACAAAGGTCACAGATACTTTGTGCCTAACTGCCGATAGATCATTACAGTTGATAAATAAATTTAAAATATATTCTTAAAATATTCATATTTATATTTATATTTTATTATTTATATTATTTAAATTATTTATATTTAATTTATATTTTATTTCTAGACAGAACTCAAGACAGTCTATGAGTTTTTTTTATTTCTGGTTTAATGACAACTTCGCGCCATTTTCTCGGCAGTGTTGCCCTTTAAACAATATTTGCCCAAATTTTTACGAATTTTGAATTTTATGAGAGATTTTCTGAAAGATATTGGTGATAAATTGTATTTTTACAAGATTTCTATCAACATGTATGTTTGTCAAGGTGGAATCTTGCGACTGAGTTTTTAAGCAGTTATCTTTAACCGATTGAGCTGAAATTTGGTATATACCTACGCTTATTAGTAACAAAAAAATCAAATCCAAGATTGCCGTCATTGAAACAACGGAAAATTACATATTTTTGTATGATCCACCCACTATTGGTATCTAATAGAAGGGCTTCATTTGTAGAACACAATACAAAACAAATTATTAAATGCAAGATGGCTGGCTGCCTTTAAAAAAACTGGAATGTCAAAATTTTTTGTCCAACACACCCATCAGGAGTATGAAATGAGAGGCCTTAGTTTGCAGAATACAATACACTTGGAAAAAATTCAAGCCCAATATGGCCACCCTCATAAAAATTAAAGATTACATATTTTAGTGCGACCCTCCCTATAATAAAGTAGGTATAAAACGTAAGAGTATTACGACTAACAATAAGAAAATAAATTATTTTTTAATATTATTTTATTTTGAAAACTCTTAATAATATTTTTGTACTCTTTATAATATTTTGTGATTTTTTTTAGTAATTTATTGATTCCTATATTCATCTTTATTTAAATATATGCAATTACGTAATTTAAATTTATATATTAACATGATAGCAACACTGTGAGTTGATAAAGTATTTTCCAGTACGGACATAATATTTTTTTAAATACCTAAGATAACCTATATAGGGACTTACTTTTTCAGCATAAATATAATTCATCATCGTCCTTTAATATCAGATTTTACAATTATAATATTAAAATATTTTCTAAAAATTGTACAAGTTTAGGGTTAAACAAATTTTTTTTATCATTACAATCTAATAAATAATTTACAATTATTATCAACAATAAAAATGTTTAAAATAAGTAATATGTATTTTATACTTACCTTTTATTAAAAAGTTACATGAATAAATAATCACTTAAATCGTTTAATACATATATGTAGGATGTATAATTTATATATCTTGCTGTTAAAAGAAAAAAAATGTCTATGTTATTTATTATGCTATGGTATTCAGTGATCATGAAGACGACAATAAATTCCCGCCTTCCGAAGTTTCGAATTTAAAAGAAATTCGAACATTGACGAACTATTCGAAATTTTCGAATATTCGAAGTTTATCGAATTATTCGATTGCATTCGAATTTGCGTCGAATGCCGAATTATTCGAAAGTTCGAATTATTCGATTCGAATTTCGAATCGAATATTAACATTCGATTCGATTCGATTCGAGCGGTATTCGCACACCTGTAGTTTTAAGCGGTTTTTTAAATATATCATTACTTTTTCCAACCCTCATGAAGTTCGCAATTGTCCGAAGCAAACAATATCCGGAAAAAGTCAAAAAGTCAAAAAGCGTCTTTTTTATAAAACCCTTTTTTCTGAATATTACAACTTTTAGGGGAGTTTCATCAGAACTATCTCCTGAAACCTCAAATGTGTGTTGTTACGCCAGATGGTCAATAATGACGTTCGAACGGTCGCTGACCGCTCCGCCCCCGCCGCCCGCGCCGCCGGACCTGCACGAGGAATCCTCTTTGCTCAAAAACCTTCAGGATATCATGCAGGTTAGTAGAATAAAAAGATCGGTTTTTTCGTAAAACTGACTCTCGAAACATTTTTGTCGTATTTACCTTTAAGAATATATCTACATACATGCCTTTATGAATATAAAATTTTCTTTGAGGCATTCTCGGTTTGTTTTAACATTAGAATAATTACGTTTTTAGTTACTACACCTCTCTTTAATTACATGAATATATTTTTAGTGTAGTGAGAAATTTATGCAGTTCATTTTTACGTCCTCGACTTTTCTTATTATCCGGCTGGGAATGGAGGGTAATGTTTATTTATAAATGAGTACCTAGTTCGCGTTTATGGTGTAGCATACTCGTTATTGGTATGCCATCAGCAAAATAAGCCATCAATAACACTCAAGCCGTTTGTGCTATCTATGGACTGTACAATGCGCAATGATCCAAATGATCTCATCCAATAAAGTGCTTTATATTTAAACATTCCTTTATTGTCAAGTAACAACTCTCCAAGAGCAATAATAAAAAGAAAAATGGTCCATGAACAAAAATCGATTCTAACCGTTAGAGCCAGTCCATCCATCCAGCGCTAAGCCAACGCAGACGTAGTCGTAGTAACGCTGCGTGAGTACTCCTCCGCACGCTTCATCTCGGGCTTTGCAGTTCAGTCGCGTATATGTGTACATCGTGTGTACACTATGATTATTAGTATGTAAAACGACGTAGCTACAGCGCTACGTCGACGCAACGCGCCGTGTGGACCGGCTCTTACACGCCAATTATATAAAAGAGTGACGCCAATGTGTAACGACATCCGGTCGTGCAGGCGGGTGACGCGAACAGCGCGGCGCGGTACGCCCTGCGCGCGGGGTGCGCGCGGCTGGCGGCGGCGGGCGAGCGCGCGGGCGGCGGCGCGGCGCGCGCGGCGCACCGCCTCCGCCGCGCGCTGTCGCTGCTGCTGCACGCGCGCGCGCACCTCGCGCACGATCACGCGCGATGCGAGTGAGTTGCGGAATCTAGTGCCTTATAAAATATTAATGCCTTATAAAAGATTTTTTGTATATTATAGAAAGGAAGCATGCGGGCCACCTGATGGTAAGTCATTGCCGCCCATGGATATCTGTATGCAATTTTATATAGAAGGTTTTTTTTTTATTTGACTGAAGTAGCAAACGAGCATGCACCACCTGATGGTAAGTGCTCACTGCCGATCATGGACATCTGTAATCAACTTCATATCATGACTGTGATTGACTTCAGATAGAACATGGGTTCTATCTGAAGTCAATCACAGATGCGTTGCTACTTCCGAGGACTATGACGGTCGCCTCCTATAAAAGTGTGCTGGCAACCACACCCTTCCATCGAAACGCAAGTCATCCTTCATGCTAGAAATAGATGTGGCGGTGGTACTTCCCCGGTCGAACTACACTGGTTCTACTACCTTCATTCTATCTAAAACAAGAACAGTTGCGCTCAGAACAACAGAAGAACAGAACTCCCGATGATTAAGGTCGCCTCAGTATAACCACACACTTCCGCCGAAATAAACTGATTCATGCTAAAATGGGTGTGGCGGCAATATATTGTATAATAGGATTTATATGCTACAAATATAAAATCACTACGCATGTAAGCAGAGCCGTCATTTTCTGGTCACCGTAAGTAAAATCACGCAATGTCACGTCATGATTTCATCTTTCATTATATTTCACTAATTCGTCTTTAAAAAGAGATTGTATCTAATTTACTTAAACAATAATAACAGCCCTCGATAAATACATTGTATTATTTAATATAAATACAATGTATTTATCGAGGGCTGTTATTATTGTTAAATAAATGCGTCATATTTGCCTAGATCGTGGGAGCCAATGGAGACCACCAGCGACAGTGAGCCTGAAGCACAGCCCTTAGCCGAGAAGGGCAGTATAGAAAAGACTGAAAAGGTAAGTGAAGTAAAACTCAGCTTGAAGCCATTAAAACACTTTTATTATTAATAGTTGACGACCCGCGTGGTGGAGCGATATCCATACCGGTCTGACGCGTAATGGGTCCCGGGTTCGATTCCCGGCCAGACAGGTATCTGAATGATAAGTTTAGATTCATGTTCAGGGTCTGGGTGTTTGTGTATTCGTCTTCTGTGTGTCCATGGTACCCACGGCACAGGAGAAAATCCTACTGTGGGGCTAGGAGTGTAGAAAGCGTGTATTGGTGTGTTTGTTAGTTAAGTACATCTATTTGTTAATTACGTAAAAACTGTTCTATACATTTAAATTAATATAGTATGAAACTGAATATACATAGAGTAAAAAAATATAAATGGTTCAACGGTTTTTGAACAATTTGTACTCGAATTGCAGAGTCAGATTGACCTATTTAAAGTAGGTGCCATATTTACGCCAATACGGTCAATTAAATCGTTTTTCTTAAAGAACGTAAAAATTAACTATAATAATGTTCAATTCAGTCTTAATTCACTAATTTTAGAAGTTAAATTAAAGCCGAACTTGATATCTTACATTTCGTCAAGTGTTTTAATTTTAGATAACGTGAAATATCTTCGTATTTTTCGTATCTTGCTTCGCTTTAAATACGTTATTTATTCAAACGTTTTATTTATCACGATCTTAATTTTATCGCACTTTGCGCTTCGTTAATTCGCATTCGCATTCGCATCAACCCATTATTGGCCCACTGCTGGGCACGGGTCTTCTCCCAGAATGGGAGAGTTTAGGCCATAGTCCACCGCGCTGGCCAAGTGCGAATTGGTGGACTTCGTTAATTAACTCTCAGTATTTACATTTCACGAGAACTTTCCTAGAAAAATATAATTACTCCAACGGTATGATATTTTAAGCTGAAAGAATAATGTACACTTGTTTTGCTTAAATTTTTGTATTTCAGTTTTATGATGATGAGATGCGAGTGGAAACGTTCATAGTAAGTTTCATCTTTGTATGATGAAAAATTGTTAGTAGTAGGTATTACTTGACCACAACAATTAGGCGCATAAAACTAAAGTGGTTTAATACCCCGCATCTCGCTTCTTACCCCGCGCATCCCCTAGTGACGTGCAGTCGTGTATCGTCTAGGTGTTTACGTTAGCCAGCACGTGTTTAATGTTATTTCGTTATAGTGTTAGTTTAATGAGTGATTGTTGAATTTTTAAAGTTATTATTAAATTAGTTTATTTATTCGCCAATAAACCTCAAAATGGGTAGGACAAAGACTACTCGTGGAGGAGAAAGGACTCTTACATTCAAAATATGCATTTTTTAACAAGAGAAGAGTATTGGGCTTAGTACTCCTGTCTCCAAAGTCGAAAATCGAATGTGTGCTGCAACAGGCATCAGTCTCTTACACACAATAAAAAAAAGAAAGAAAATATTCCATGTCTCCTAATATATTAAACACATGAAAGTGCTTTAATAAATACTCGACTATTGAAAATACACCATTATGGTGTATGTTTTAATAATATTATACCTACATACTTTTGGTATTTGGTAATAGAATATACTTCGTATCGGTGTGGGAAATACCTAGTTCTAATGACATTTTAACTGTCGTGCGCCTAATTGTTTTGGTCGAGTAGTACATATAATATTGATTATTCACAACAGGTCATCTGCAGTTAAAGTTTTACTCGTAGCTTTGTTTAGAGAAGTCCAAAAAACGAGGGCTGGTAAAAAAGCAGTTCGAATAATACTATACAGTATAAATAGACCCAGATTTTTTGTCAACAAAATACGAAAGAGGTCCTCTTAAAAAAATAAAAGGTAAATAGTTTAAAATACACAAAATTAATAAGTTGTGCGAATTGCACTCAAAACTGTGTCTTTAAACCATTAAAAGAATAAAGTGCTTTTTATTTTTCAAAAATACTGGTTATTTATCTTTTTAGACCTACATACACGTTGTTTCTGGAAAAAAAACTTGGCAACCCTAAACTCATTAGCAAATTACGAGTATATGCGGATGTTCAGCTTTAAATGCTTTGCTTAGCAACATCCGGCATTGTTTTTTTTTTTTTTATTTTACTGAAGTAGCAAACGAGCATGCAGTCCACCTGATGGTGAGTGGCCACCGCCGCCCTTTTTTTTTTTTTTTTTTTTTAAGTGGGTAATCCTCATGGATACCCAGCCGCCCGGGGCAGCAGCTGGGTTATGCCGGACTCTTACCGGCTAAACCCCCACTGTGTTTTCACCTCCGCACCGTTTGGCGGGAACACGGGCGCGCTTTCACATTCATCCGCGAACCCGCCGGTGACTGGTCGCTTCCGCAACCCCCCCTCAAGTGGAGCATGGAGCTCCCCTCCAACAGGAAGGCGCGCCAGAAAACACAAAGGCGCGCCTTACCTCCAAGGCTCCCATACACAGGGCGACGGACCAACCCCGAGACCGCCACCCAGGAGCCGTGGGCATGGGCAAGCCGACACCCGCAAAGGCACCCGACCTCCCACACCCAGCGGCGGATCCGATCACTGGCTCCGCCGCAAACCACCAAACGGCCGCAGAGGACAGGGAGGACGGCAACGACACACCGCATCTCCTCTTCCTCTGCGGCCCCACCGCCAACGCATCTGACGGTGCGCCCCCGATTGGTCGCGGGAGACAGGGTGCACGGCAACGACACACCGAGACACCTCTCCTCCCGCGACCCCTCCTGGCTGCGGAGGACAGAAAACACCGTCCCCCGCAGCCCCCTCGGATGCATCCGGAGCGGGCCTCCAGCTAAGCCCACTCGGAGCGTCCCCTCCCTGGAATCCCTCTTGGCTTCACCGCGGCGCCTCAAACCACGGTTACTGAGCCCCCTCACCACGACAAGGTGGAGATCCCGTCGAGGGGGGGCCACCGCCGCCCTGCGACATCTGTAATCAACTTCATATAGAACATGGGTTTCAACTGAAATCAATCATAGATGCGTTGCCACTCCCGAGGACTATGATGGTCGCCTCATGTGAAAGTATGCCGGCAACCACACCCTTCTATCGAAACGCAAGAAATGCTCCACGCTGAAAATAGGTGTGGCGGTGGTACTTCCTCGGTCGAACCACACTGTTTCTACCACCTTTGAAAATTAAAAAATAATAAGTTATGCGTAATGCACTAAAAACTGTGTCTTTAAACCATTAAAAATAATAAAATGCTATTTATCTTTCAATAATACGGGTTATTTATCTTTTAAGACCTATATACACGTTGTTTCCGGAAAAAATCTTGGCAACCCTATAGATAGATATACATTAGCAAATTATATGCGGATGTTCTGCGTCAAGTGCTCTGCGTAGCGTCATGCGGCATTTTTTTTTATTTGACAGAAGTAGCAAACGATCATGAAGTCCACCTGATGGTACATGGTCACTGGTCACTGCCGCCCATGGACATCTATAATCAACTACATACAGAACAAGGGATTCATCTGAAGTCAATCACAGATGCGTTCCTACTCCCGAGGACTATGATGGTCGCCTCATGTAAAAGTGTGCCGGCAACCACACCCTTCGATCAAAACGCAAGAAATGCTTCACGCTAGAAATAGGTGTGGCGGTGGTACTTCCTCGGTTGAACTACCCTGATTCTACCCTCCACAACATTTAAAAAAATAAAAATTAATAAGTTATGCGTAATGCACTAAAACTATGTCTTTAAACCATTAAAAAGAATAAAATGCTATTTATTTTTCAATAATACTAATTTTGGCAACCTTATCTATACACATTAGCAAATTATATGCGGATGTTCTGCGTCAAGTGCTCTGCGTAGCGTCATGCGGCATTGTCCGAGTGGAGATCAAATGTGATACGTCATGATCCGTTAGCAAAACCGTCTTGTATGGGCTTTGCGACCTTATAACTTATGCCTATTAGTGACCGAGCAATATTACAATATAATACATAACTTGCGTCTCCATTGGGCCTTTGAGCAAAGTAATGTTCAGTAATCCTTACCACTAAGATCGTATAATCTTTAAAACTGTACTTTTAGGCAGGCTGGCTGAAACATTTTGAAAACTATCCTGAAAATATAATATAATCGTACAAACGCTTTCTACACTCATAGCCCCATTCTAGGATTTTCTGTGTCGTGGGTACCATAGACACTGTTGGCGGACTATCTGTCGGACAGAACCATCTGCTACCCGGGCCGCTATGGGAATGTCAATGAGAGGACGGTGGTATGCGGGGTACCACAGGATTCGGTTCTTGGGCCGCTCCTGTGGAACCTTGCTTACGATGCGGTGTTGCGGACGATGCTTCCACCTGGTGTGAGCATCGTCTGCTACGCTGACGATACCCTCGTCCTTTCGGAAGGCGAGTCCTTCGAGGCGACCCTCCGATTAGCGGAGATGGGCGTGGCACAGATTGTGTCGCACATCTGCGGGCTAGGGCTTAGGATAGCGCCTCAGAAGACTGAAGCGCTATGGTTCCATGGTCTTAAGCGGGCCATGGAACCCCCTAGTATGTCAGTGCGTGTAGGTGACGCCGATATCCAGGTAGGCCGGTACATGAGGTACCTTGGGCTGGTGCTTGATGGCCGCTGGAGTTTCGACGAGCATTTTGACCGACTCGTCCCCCGAATTCACAGGGTAGTGGGTGCTTTGCACAGACTGCTGCCGAATCTCGGGGGACCTAGGGAAGAAGTCCGCCGCCTCTACGCGGGTGTCGTACAATCTATCGCGCTCTATGGCGCCCCTGTTTGGTCGCACAGATTGACGGGGAACCGGCGCCGCGCAGCGAAACTCCTCGCTGCACAGCGAATGATAGCCATAAGGGTTGCGCGCGGGTATCGTACGATATCCTATGAGGCGGCATATGTCCTGGCGCGGTTTCCGCCCCTGGACATTCTGGCGGAGATGAACGCAGAGGTCTTTAACAAGATCCGCGTTTTCCGCCAGAGGGCTGAACCCTCGAACGAGACGGTCACAACGCTTCGTCGAAAAGCCAGATGGAAGGCGTTGACGCGCTGGCGTGACAGGCTGCGAGAGCCAAAGAACGTGCGTCAACGAGTCGTCAGCGCCATCCTACCCAGCTACCGGGCCTGGATGGGGAACGAAGGTCGTGTTACCTACCGACTGACTCAGATACTCACCGGACATGGCTGCTTCGGTGAGTATCTGAACCGCATAGGCCGGGAGAGGTCCGCAGTGTGTCACCACTGCGGACACGACCAGGACTCCGCGCAGCACACGCTCGAGCACTGCCCATCGTGGGAGTCAGAGCGGCGGATCCTGGTCAACAAGATTGGGAGTGACTTGTCCCTGGCGGCCGTCGTTGCGATGGTGCGCTCTAAGGACGCGTGGAACGCAGTGACCTCCTTCTGCGACGCTGTAATGTTCGCGAAGGAGGACGCTGAAAGAGCACGGGAGCGCGCAGATCCCGCTCGTCGAAGGTGCCGCCGGGGTAGACGTAGGTAACGTCCCCCCGGTGTGGTCCCTGTAGTCGGGGATTAGAATACGGCTACGGTATCCCCTACCTGTCGTAAGAGGCGACTCAAAGGGGGCGGGTAGCGGGCGACTAGAGTGGGAGCTCTGACCGCCCAGTCAACAACCCATGGAAGGACGGCGGCATGTGTGGCTGCATGTTGTCGTACACTGACAAGGCGTAGGGGACAGTCACGCTCCCTAAGAGATGAGCCCGTAAGGGGCGCAGCGCTAGGGGGCACCGGTGGTATCCGTTGGAGGTCCCGGGGTCCCCTGCAAGCGCAGAGGAAGGCCACCGAGGAGGTTTTAGTGGGTAAAAATCCCACATAACCCGGAGTCTCTCCCAAGGCTCCGGTGTACCTTTTGAAGGTTTCCTCCCCGTCAATAAAAAAAAAAAAAAAAAAAAAAGGGTACCATAGACACACAGAAGACAAATACACATACACACACATAATTTATATTAAAGTCGACACTGTTTTGTTAAGCTTTCTTAAGCCACCCCCCCTCCTCTCTCAAGTCGAAATGGAAGTACTTAAGTCAGTTACACACCAGTTTCAGGAGGGAGACTAAAGCTTCTTCCCCTCATTCCTCTAAAATATAAAAAACAGTATCCACCTTAACGGAAGGCCTTTTTTTCGCCCTTAAGTATATTTCTTTCAAATTGAGATAGGGCTCAAAATCAACGTCCTGGATCCACCAATGTATTTAATCCACATAAAACAACTCACATAGAAAATGGCTTATAATGACCTAAATAATAATTCAATAATTATAATGAATTTATGTAAAAGTCTCCTTTTTACCCTACTTCGCTGTGCGTGACCATGCATATTACAAGATTTTTACAATTTTTACACAAGACTACATTTGTTCACGTGACTGATTGTTTTTAAGAACGAATGGTATCGCTATAGCTCGCGTGACTATAACCATTACTGCCTCCTGTTTTTACTATCACTAGTACAGACTAAGACATTTCATTGACACGTTGACTTTTTTACTGTTCAGAGGATAATGTTGGAATCCTTTACGTGTAACAAAAAATGAAATAAAATAAAACAGTACATAATATGTGGTCGCATGCCGTCGTAAAGACTAGAAGGAGCGGTGGGCCGCCCAACTGGGAGGAGCCCGATGGGGCAACGCGCTCAGAGGATTCCGGTTGCGGTCGTCCCGAGTTCCCGGAGTCCTCTTTATAGCGCTGAGGACGGAATTTTAGTACGGTAAAAATCCCACATAACCCTGCGTCGCTCCCACGGCGTCGGGTACCTTTTGAAGGTTTCCCCCTCGAGAACAAAAAAAGGAGCAGTACATTTGGTTTTATTTTTACTAAGGGTACTGTCTGTTACAGGAGCAGTTGAACTGGGCGGCGCGTAGCTGCGCGCTGGCGGGCCGCGCGGACAGCGTGCGGCGCGCGCTGCGCTCGCTCGTGCGCACGCTCTCGCTGCTCTACCCGCCGGTATGTCACTTGCACCAGGTAGAGCGTCATTTGTACCAGGTGGAACGTCACTTGTACCAGGTGAAACGTCACTTGGGTAGAACGTCACTTGTACCAAGAAGAAGAACTTCACTTTTACTAGGTGAAACGTCACTTGTACCAGGTAGAACGTCAGTTGTATCAGGTAGAACGTCGCTTGCCCCGTCCAAAACGACACTTGTACCAGGTAGGACGTCACTTCTATCAGGTAGAACATCACTTGTAGTAGGTAGAACGTCACTTGCACCAGGTGGAACGTCACTTGTACCAGGTGAAACGTCACTTGGGTAGAACGTCACTTGTACCAAGAAGAAGAACTTCACTTTTACTAGGTGAAACGTCACTTGTACCAGGTAGAACGTCAGTTGTATCAGGTAGAACGTCGCTTGCCCCGTCCAAAACGACACTTGTACCAGGTAGGACGTCACTTCTATCAGGTAGAACATCACTTGTAGTAGGTAGAACGTCACTTGCACCAGGTGGAACGTCACTTGTATCAGGTAGAACGTCACTTTTACCAAGTAGAACGTCACTTGTACCAGGTAAAACGTCACTTGTACTAGGTAGAACCAGTCGTAGTAAAGCAGATCTTGCGTTTCGATGAAAGAGTGTGGGTACACAATCTTATATGAAGCGATATTCTTCATCCTCGGGAGTAGCAAGGTATCTGCGAGTGACTTCAAACAGAACCTATGTTCTATATGAAATTGCTTACAGATGTCCGAGGGCGATGGCCACTTACCATCAGGTGGACTGCATGCTCGTTTGCATTTGTGATTGAAGTATCACATAGAAAAAAATTCCAGCGTGAAGCCGTTCTTGCGTCACTTTTCAGTCACCAAAAAAAAAATTACCCTCAGGCCTAATGACTTCAGGTTTGAGCTTAAAGACGTCTATGTTATGTAAGTATTTACAAAATTATAGTTTTGAGATTATAGTGTTTTTTTTATATCCTTACCTGGTCAATCTATCACTTAGTGATGGCATGGACTGCATTTTAGACTCCATTTTTCATTAAGTCGTGACGAAATTCCAATGAAAAATACACTGTTTTCTACTACATGCGTGCATAACGTTCATGCCACAAAAAAACGAAATTTGCCATAAATGTCTAATTATTGTTCTTTACTACGAAGACAACAAAGTGCTACAACAGTGCTACGTCGTAGCTATTTTTCTCAAACTACGGAGCAAACGTTGTTTATTTTATGTGAAAATGAAATAGTGAATAAATATGACTGATTATCATTATTTTTTTATATATTGAATAATATTGTTCTTCAGTCTTATTCATATACTGACATAGAATAAAAATAGAAAGTTACGCGTGTCTGTATAAATAATAATTGTTTCTGTTTGATTGGTGTTTGAAATAGCATCAAATAATAACAAAGAAATTTATTTGAAGAGTTGAAAATATACCTACAGTCCATGTAATTTAATCCTAATTTCATTCAAAACCGTTCACTTTATCAAAAAATATTTTGCAATAAAAATACATAACATTCCTAAACGCGAGTAAAACCGCGGGGCACTAGCGTATATAAAAATGAAAATGTAACGAAGTTATTTTAGTAAATTGTAAGATAACTTGATGAAATTGGAATTTTATGACTATTATGTTACGACTACATATTGAAATAATAATGAAATAAAAATATAATAAAAGGTATACTTTTTCGCCGAGGTCGCGTTCTGATCACTAAAATAAAGTGTAAGTGGCAATTTAAAGTTATGCTCAAAGACATCGTATTATATAATTATATTATACAACAAAATATTATATTATAGTTGTTTTAGAGGGAACTACAGTAAATCCAAAGTTTTGTGACCGTCAGAATGGCCGGTCACCACCCATATTTTGCATCGAAATAGTTACTAAAAGTTGCTACCTAATTGCTACTAGTTGCTACTAATCTTTAGATAATTGCTACCTTTGAATTAAAGAAAATAAACTGCTTTTTAAGGTGACCGGCCATTCTGACGGTCACTAAGTTTTACGAAACTTGTGACAGTGAAACTAAAGAATTAAATCAGTCAATTTCTTGTTGCTTCGTAGTTACGACAGGATGACGTTGACGTATATGTCTGTGGTGTCGGACGTTTAACTCTTGTTGAGTCAAATAAAGTGAACTGTGACGTTACACCTACGTCTGTACAATAGCGTTGACTTTCTATTTCCTGCACATTTCTTTAGAATTAATTGCTTCCAATCTATTACATTTTGTAATTAAATAAATTTCAAAGTGTACTTTTGTAGCAATAAAAACAATTGTCCTATATTTGAATCATATACTTACATACTCTCTATTTTCGCTCTTGCACCCTCTCCCACTTCCACACTACATCTGTCCCTGCGTATATTACGTCCTTTGTAACGACGACCCGCGTGGTGGAGCGGTTACCACACCATGTGACGCGCAATAGGTCCCGGCTTCGCTCCCGGCCAGACATCTGAATGATGAGTTTAGATGCATGTTCTAGGTTTGGGTGTTTATGTATTCGTATTGTGTATGTCCAAGGTCCCCACGACAAAGGAGAACATCCTAGTGTGGGGCTATGAGTGTAGAAAGCGTGTTTTGTATCTCCAGGAGGCGGGCGAGTGCGAGGCGTGCGCGGTGGCGGTGAGCGGCGCGGTGAGCGGCGCGGAGGGCGGCGCGGGTGGTGCGAGCGGCGCGGGCGACGCGGACACGCTGCCGGTGCCGCGCGCGTTCGCGGACAGCCGCCGCTCCTCCGCCGCCTCCGCTGTTTCCGCCGCTTCGTTGCACCCTGACAAGTTTGTAATGTTTTTAGAATATACGAGGTGGTAGAGCCAGCGTAGTTCGACTGAGGAGCTACCACTGCGATGCTTATTTCAAGCGTGAACTAATTGTTGCATTGCGATGGAAGGGTGTGTGGCAATACAAGTAATTCAACAAAAATATTAAAAGGAAGCAAGATATAATAAAAATTAATTTATTTTTGTAAAAGTACTATATGTCTTACATACAATAAATATTATTAATAATAAAATGCGTCACGAGAGGACAGAATTTATCGTAGCAAAGAGTGTCTGCTAATAATATTTGGTAATAAGTTAGAAGTAATATAGATTAGTTTCGGTTTTATAATTAAAACACCATAAATCTTATTTATTCTACTGTGTAACATATTGCATATTTTTCTTCCAACAGCATTCCAGATGTAGATGAAGACATAGCTAAGTTGATAAGTTCGAACCCACCGGAGCAGTCGGGCAACCTGGAGGTGGACAAGCCCGACCGCAGCAAAACCAGCTCCGCTTCGCCCCAGGACCGCCTCTCGCTCTCCAACCTCTCCTCCTGCGACACCAGCTCCTGCAGGAACCTCTTCAGGCCGGACACGGAGCGGGGCACTTATAATAGCAGTAGTCTTACTATACCTAACCTAGTTGTCTCGGACGATAGTGATAAGAGAGATTCGATATTACAGGGAGTAACTTATGAATCGGACCAATTGACTATTATAGACATCGACAAACCGTATACGGACGACGTCCATTTTCAAGAGCTGAGCGCGAGAGTGACCCCCGCCAGTGGTGACTGTACGCCCGAGAGGAAGCTTTCGAGTGTGGACTTAGAGGTAGACGCGACCAGTTCGGAAGGGTCCAACATTAGTGACGATTTTAGCTTAATATCAGAGATTATTGACTCGAAACCGGAAGAGATAGACGAGGGTTCTGGAATTGGACACATAGACTCTCCTGAAATATCGGAAACAACGTATATGAACTCAGAAACTCTGCACGGAGAATCTATCATGGACGACATTAGCTCGATGCTCGGACAAGACGTTCTTCTAGCTATGATGGGCAAGAATGGGGAAAACGAAACTTACACTGACGATACGACTCTATTCACGTCGGACACCGTTTCGGATATACCTATGGATAGTAGAAACCCTAGTTTGGAGAAAGGAGAAACGAAAATGAAATACATATCTAAAATTAAGAAAACAAAGGAGACAGAAGTAGAGAAGTTTGGTTTCGAGAATAGGGTATTCTATATTGAAAATGCACCAAAAACGGAGGAGCAGATCAAGTATTGCAGCCTCGCGCAGTTCGAAGAGGGCAGTGACATTGCGAGAAAATCTTTTCGCAAACAGCTGAGGAAGAGCATAAAGAAACGGATAAGTGACGAATCAAGCTTAAAACATCTGTTGCCAAAAACAACGGAGGAGCTATCGCCGAGAGGGGATGAAACTCCAAACATACAAGATTCTCCTAAATCGACGCATACAATAGCTAAGTCTCCACCAAAATGTTTCATCAGGGAAGATAAAAGCAATGACGAGGAAACGGAGAAAAGTGCGCCATCATTCCCTCAAGTCAGTGTCGTGGTTGAACCGCCGTCTCCTTCACACAGCGAAGATAAGAAGAGCTTGAAAAACTGCCCGAGTCGAATGGCGTCAGTGCTCAGTGACATATTTGATCACGGTGATACACTCAGTGTTCATTCGCCTGAACCGAACCTAGGAAATGGGAGGGAGAGGCGTTCGTCAGACAATCCAAAACTTCTTGGCTCAGATCCAGAATACGGTAAATTCCTTAGTTGTTCGCCAGCGGCCACCAGACGTATATCATGCGGTAGTCTCTTCAAACCTGGAGAACCTGATAAGTGAGTATCAAATTATTGTATTTACTTTAAAATTGTTAAATATTTCATTCGGAGACTAATTCTAAAATATTTTACTTCTCTTACAGCCGATTATCAACGTCGGTATCATCAATATGGGGCGAAGGCGGAGCAGGAGGCAGTATCACAGGCACAAATAAATCGGACACCAGCGAACGGGCTAAGAAGTTGCCCATAATCAACCCTCTAGTCAGCCTGCCGGCCTGGCCCCACGTCACTCAAGGATTCATAAGCCAGTGTCTTCTAGCGAACGCTGATGCCTTATGCGCTGCTGTGAGTCCTCTCATGGATCCAGATGAGACAGTCATGGAAGGGTTTTACGAAAGAGCAGTGATGAATAACTACTTCGGTATTGGAATAGACGCAAAGATTACGTTAGATTTTCATAATAAGCGCGAGGAGCATCCGGAGAAATGTCGATCGCGGGCGCGGAATTACATGTGGTATGGCGTTCTCGGGTCTAAGGAGTGGGTGAACAGAACATACAGGTACGAAACGGATTTTTATATGTTTAGAGATGTTGAAACTAAAATGTTTTGTTATTTTACTGAAAACGCACTAAAACACAACAATAAGACTCACTATAATATATTCTTTCGTATAATAAATTTGGGACTTTGGAGGCTAGTAAGTTACAATGTTACAGACTCAGAAATCTCGCCGTAAAAATAAATTTAATCTAATGAGAAATTTGCATTTTGTGAAGGTAACAAAATTGTTTACGCATTTATTATTATCAACTTATTTCGCCAAAGTGTTCGGTCCCCTTCTTTGTTATTGTGAGATACATTAATCTCATCATACTAATATTATAAAGGCGAAAGTTTGTGAGTGTGTATGTTTGTTACTTCCTCACGTGTAAACGGCTGGAGCGATTTCCATGAAATTTTATTTGAAGTTAGCTGATATTCTGGATTAACATATAGACATACTTTTTACTGTGGGAAAATATCATAATCGCATAGGACACTCGATTTTAGTTAACGCGGGTGAAGATGCGCGACTCAACTAGTTGGCTGAATTAAGGTGACAATGGTTCCAATAGATTTCCATCAATTTGCATCTCTCCTGAGTACGGGCTGATTTAATTAGAAGCACGAGTACAATAACAGCATAGTAATAATCACTTTATACCAGCTACAGCATATTAATATTGGTTAATATCAAAAGATGATTATTATTCCAGGCATCTCGGCCAGCGGGTTCAACTGGAATGCGACGGACAAAGGATTCCTCTGCCCGAGTTGCAAGGAATAGTCGTCCTTAATATTCCATCGTTTATGGGCGGTACCAACTTCTGGGGCGGTACTCGAGGAGACGACATCTTTCTTGCACCATCTTTTGATGACAGGATACTTGAGGTAATTATGTAAAACAAATGATTGATGTTCTGGATTTGGGTGTTTGTGTATTCGTCTTGTGTGTGTCCATGGTACCTACGCCACAGGAGAAAATCCTAGTGCGGGGCTATGGGTGTATAAAGCGTGTGAGCGTGCGTGTGTATATAATTTGACAAGTGGCTGTTTATTTTCGATATTTTAGGATCCTACTTTAAACTGAAACGAAGTAGACTATATAAAGCTTGTTTACGTGCCTTCGAAAGTACATAAATATCCCGGTCAAACTTATAGAAGGTCGCGACTGTGAGGGCCTGGCTCGTCCGTCCGCCCGTGTCGATAACGTTTTGTGCCTCTTCTGCCCGAACGTTTCATCCCATGTGTTTTAGAAGATTCATATTCACGTGTCATAAACGTAGATCTTGATAATTGGTTATGGAGTTTCTTGCCGGATCTCCTCAGTGAAGATCGTGATGCCATCCGACGGTAGTGTATTTAGGAATGATGTATTAAAAATTTTTAAGCCCGACCTAAAGACATTTCACATCCACCTTATTCATCCAGGTGGTGGCAGTATTCGGCTCAGCGCAGATGGCAGCGTCCCGTCTCATCAACCTGCAGAAGCACCGCATCGCGCAGTGCCGCGCGGTGCAGATCAACATCCTGGGCGAGGAGTGCGTGCCCGTGCAGGTGGACGGCGAGGCGTGGCTGCAACCCCCCGGATGTCTCCGCATCATACACAAGAATCGAGCGCAGATGCTCTGCCGCTCGCGCGCGCTCGAGACCAGCCTGAAGTATGTACTTATGTTTCTTCTTTCGAATACCCTTTTTTACTTGTTACTGAAGAGGACAGCTTCAAGAAGAAACCGTCGTCGTCTGAGCGACAATGGCTTTAAGTTAAGTTGCAGACAGTTCTTCGCAAACACGTTACCTTAAAATACGACCCAAAAAACGTGTCTAAACGACGTTCCCATACTGTATGTAAAATTCCTCGCGTAAAAACAGTACTTGCCAAGCGACATTTTCACGTCCTTGGAAGCCACCTCTATAATAAAATCAATAAACACTGCAATATATATCCTCTTTGTAGACAACAATGTAAAACCCAAGTTTATCAATGGTTAAAGACACAACAATACCACGAAACTGAAAGTCTTGTAAAACTACTGGACCTTTAAGACAAAACATGAAAATCACTTGCTCTAAGGTAGATACACGCACAGGCAAACAAATAACTGCTCACAAAACACAAACACACATACACACACATACATACATACATATATACATACACACACGTACACCTACTCATAAATACACATTTACTGAGATCACCACATTTTTATATAAACTTAATTTTAAGCCTCATACGTAGAATATTTTTTCAAGTTTACAAAATGAATTAAGACCGTCCTAAAGAAGTAACCTTTTAGTGCAATAATAAGAAACTGTTATCCATGCCACAAGTTCAATCTTATAATGGATACCAGGGTTCCGATAAAACATTTTATTAGGTAACTTCTCAATGATGTATTTTATATGCAACTATGTATTGTACCTACAAACTTTTGAAAAATAAACTTTATTATTATTATTTATTATTTATTATTAAGTGGGATTTAGACCGCTATAAAAGTGGCCGTTCTTGGAGCCGCGAAGAAGACTACGGGATGTCCAATGGAACGCAAACGGAGTCCTTTGCGTGCGTTGCTCCATCAGGCTCTGCCCATGTGAGCGGCTGGGGCCATCGCACCATCTGGTCTTTACAGCAATATGCGACCATACATATTGCCACACTTGCATGACTGGACGATTTGTACTTCCACTCTTGCCCCGTTCAACCCCAGAAGCTCTTACAATAGGCAGGAATTGCCGTAGACCTATTCGGATCCACGTATGTTATTTTTAAATGAATATTTATATTTTAATTTTAGGACCTGGGACGAAAAACAGCAACAGAAGGCAGCAGCGTGCGGATCATTAGCTGGACCTGAAAATTCACTACTCCTCGCGCTACTCGATGACGTGAACACACTCGTTAAACATGTATGTAAAGTGAAATATGATGTTCCTTATAAGTTTCGGTTGTACCTACGTTTACCCGTCAACCCATTATTGACCCACTGCTGGGCACGGGTCTTCTCTCAGAAAGTGAGAATTAAGGCCATAGTCCACCACGCTGGCCAAGTGCGAATTGGTGGACTTCACAACCCTCCGGAAACTTTTTTTTAAAGAACTCTCGGGTTTATAGGTTTTCTTACGATGTTTTATTTCACTAAAAAGCAGTCTAATACGCACATGATTTTAGAAAAATCAGTGGCCTGGGTTTATACATCGGACCTCCCGATCAAGAGGGCAAGTGTCGACCATTAGGCTATCACTGATCTACATATGTACGTTTGCAATGCAATAATTCAAGAATTATAACAATAACTTAATTGAATAAAATGATTCGTCCCAGAAATCTCGCCCCAGGTGCTGGTAAAACTACAACCGGCACCGTCCGTGCGTAGAGTACTCTCTCGCTCTCGTCCCAGGCTGAGCACGGGTCTTCGAACAGAATGAGAGAGTTAAGGCCATCGTCCACCGCGCTGGCCTAGTGCGAATTGGAGGACTACTTTCCATCAAATAGGTCATCTGCCTCTATAGTCATAAGTATAAAGATGACCCTCGTATCGTCCGCAGGTGAAGCTAGCGTGCATCAGCGACAGCGGCGTGTGCGCGGGCGCGGCGCGCGCGCTGGCGACGGCGCGGCGCGCGGCCGCGCAGGCGGACTCGCTGCAGGACTGCGAGGGGAGGCTGCTGCCGCCGCCGCAGCTCAGGCGGCACCTCGCCGCGCTTGTTAGTATTGTTTGCTAAGTCTTGTAAGCTTTTTTTTTGTTACGGGGAGGAAACCTTCAAAAGGTACACCGAATCCTTGGGAGAGACTCAGGGTTATGTGGGATTTTTACCCACTAAAACCTCCTCGGTGGCCTTCCTCAGCGCTTGTAGTAGGGGACTCGGAAACTCCAACGGAACGAACCGGTGGCCCCTAGCGCAGTGCCCCTCACGGGCTCATCTCTTGAGGGACGTGTACCATCCCCTTTCATCATCCGGTGCTTACGGCGAGATGCAGCCACACATACCGCCGTCCTTCTCGGGGTTGCTTGTTGGACGGTTCGAGATCCCACTCTAGCCGTCCGCAACCCCAGAGGCCCCCTGTTAGTCGCCTCTTACGACAGGCAGGGGATACCGTAGGCGTATTCTACTCCCCGACTACAGGGTTAAAGTCTTGTAAGCTACTGTTTCGAGAACTTAAGATACTAACTTTACCATCCAAGTATATTTTAGAAGCATGTGTATTTGTTAAAAAAACATACAGAATTATTTAAAACTGCAGACCAGGCCTATGTACGCTGTACAAGGAACACTAAAATACTTGTTTACGATAAACCAACACGTACTTCATTACTCCAACGTAATGCATATGGAATGTGCGTAAAAATATTTAATAAAATGCCTGTTCACATAAATAAATTACCAGAAAATAAAGTTTTGAGTGACATTAAAAAGGTTTCTATTGACATCTGCCTATTACGACATCAACGAATTTATAAACTGTGACAAATTGTATACCCAAAAAGGGTGGACTGTTGTGGACTAAATTATGATTTGTAACACCATATTATAAACCAACAGTGAACAATAAATTATTATTATTATTAAGAAGCTATACGTCGCTTAAGTTCTAACACCGCTGTACTCAAAATTAGCAACTTTTCAAGAGAGCAAATGAACTGTCTCAAATATTACTCACTTACCCTAATATCATTCGTTACATTCGTTGGATTCAGTCATTTAGTGTAGTCTTACTACATTCCTTCTAATCATTACTATACTAAGAGCCATTCATTTTATAAGGCTTTTGAGACGAAGAGATGATAACAAATATATACTATTCCAAGGACTACATAATTTTTGTAAAATTATATAAGCATACCTACTTCTGTTAGCAATAAAGGCATACAATTTCAATTATTACGAATAGGACATAGCATATTTGTAAGATTTACGTAAACTGCTGCTCATACCTACATCACAATCAAACTCTGGCTGAATTATCACATTTAAAAGGCATTTTAATGAAGATTTAACATTTCTACGCTGAAACATTACTATCAGTAGCTCGAAACGCAAGTTAAACTTGCAAAAACCCGGTGCTTATTCATTTATTTTATTTATTTATTTATTAAAAAAAGGTATGCCAGTGGTTCAATACTAATTTTACAAATTCGACTTAACCTATTTAAAAACTAAGTATATAACCTATTAAGGCAAACACAGCATGCACAAACAATAGTAGATAAAAAGTAAGATCAAAATTAATCAAGATTTTTGTTTATGTGTGTTGTTCAGAAGCAATTGATTTTTTTAAACTATACAAAGTGAGGTGATTTAAGTCTAGAGACCCATGGCATGCGTTCAGCAGTTTACATAAGCGAGGAATTGTGGAGTTCGCCCCTAACACAGTTCTACGAAAAGGAACACAGAGAGGTTTTAAGCATTTTTTATAGCTTTTCCGAGGGACATTGAATTTAATTTTATTTAAAAGGTCAGGGCAATCTATTTGATTTCTAAGTAATTTATATAGAAAAGTAAGGTCCAGTAGTACATGACGGTTTTCAAGCGTTTACATTTTAAAGTGACGTAGACGATTATCATACGAGGGTAGCTTCTTTATCACACCAACCGAGAAGGAAAGATGCCACATAAACCGTTTTTGCACCCGTTCCATTCTTAAAATGTGCGTAGCGTAGTGCGGACGCCAAACCACAGAATTAAACTCTAAGATATTGCGGACCAATGTGTTGTAAAGTGCAATTTTAGTTTTGGGATTCTTAAAGGTTTTGGAGTTTCGAATGACAAATCCTAACATTTTATTCGCTTTTCCTATAACCTGATTAAAATGTTCGAAAAATGATAACTTATTATCCAACGTAATTCCTAAATCCTTTACTTTATTGACCTCTAAAATTTTGTTTCCATCTATACAGTAATAGGTAGGTTCAATACGGATCTTGCGCGTAAATTTAATATGGATACACTTTGAAGGGTTGAGAACCATGCCATTGCGGTCGCACCAGTATGTCAATCTATCAAGATCCCTTTGCAAAATTATTTGATCGACTTTAGATTTTATAACTCTAATAAATTTAAGATCATCAGCATAAAGATATGGAGTAGAATTTTGAAAACATGTGTAAATATCATTAATATAAATATTAAATAGAATGGGCCCCAAATGAGATCCCTGAGGGACACCAGATGTTACCATAAAAGGATTAGATTTGTAACCATCTACAACTACATAACAAGAACGTCCAATTAAATAGGAATCTAACCACTTAATTAATGATCCAACATAGCCATATATATTAAGTTTTTGAATAAGGATATCATGGGGAACCCGATCGAAAGCCTTGGTGAAATCCGTGTAGATTGCGTCAACTTGACAATTAGCATCTATTGATTCTGTAAGGGATTCAACAAAAGTCACCAAGTTAGAAGTGGTTGATCTGCATTTTACAAATCCGTGTTGATTTGGTAATAAATATTTTCTGAAATGAGTTGAAACGTAAGGACAAACCAGAGACTCAAAAACCTTAGCAAAGGTGCTCAGTATTGAAATCGGTCTATAGTTATCGACTAAAGAATCATCCCCTGACTTGAATATTGGCACGATTTTAGCGATATTAACTCTTTTAACTGTGTTTCCAACTTTAACCATTTAAAATAACTTTGTAAGCTGATTAATCATTGTTATGGAATTTTGATAGAAAGCGAAATAATTCACGATACCACACAATAACATCGTTTTACTACAAGTATTGTTCATCCAGGTGGAAAGCAGCTACGAACTTCTGGACAGCGGCGCTTCGTACGGAGCTGGAGCGGCCAGCAGCCTCCGGGCACATCTCGCGAGATGCGAGATACGGGACGGGATGGCTTACATACATGCTGATGAGGTATACATTCTTTGGTTATATTACAACCTATAATGGATTATAGATTTTTTATTTGACAAGAATACAGTGAAAGCACTTTATTAGCGGAACTATGTACCGCCCATGTAACGCGGAAATATAAAGTTACGAGTATCTCTCCGGTTGTGTTTATTGGCCAATTTTTTACTTGAGGTGACGTAAATGATATGTATAATAATAACTATGCATTATTTCATCTTCACCCCCACATTCCCTAGCCACCACCAAATAATGTTAACGCATACCGCAGAATGTCGTTAGACGGCATAAAGCTCTACGGCTACTGACTTCTAGAGCCTGAACATCCTGACTTGAAGTTGGTATGATTTTATAAATTTTCCTCCCTGCAAAGAAATTGATAAGTCTTCTTTTGATGGAAAAGGTTAAAATACACTTGAACATAAGAGCTGATATAGTTCAAGTGATTGGTCTTAGAGTAATAATAAAACTATAAATGTCCGTTACAAAATAAGTCATGGTTACTGTAGCGGTCTATGAGTGTAAACGCCCATGGATGCTCTTGCAAAAGTAATACATAAATCATAAGAGGCCAATGAAGTAATGTAAATGTTAGACATGTGTAACATGTTCGCTGTGGTCACCGAACGAATTTAAACGTGTAGGATATATTGCAAGCTACAACTTACCCTGCCCTTAAAGTTTATTTACCTTGAGAGTTCAAGACTTATAATACATAAATCATAAGAGGCCAATGAAGTAATGTAAATGTTTGACATGTGTAACATGTACGCTGTGGTCACCGAACGAATTTAAACGCGTAGGATATATTGCAAGCTACATCTTACCCTGCCCTTATAGTATCATATATACCTTAAGAGTTCAAGACTTTGAATACATACTTCTTGCATGTATCTGTCTGCCGGTCCTCTCACCGAGCCCGACCCAAAGAGACACTCGCTCTTACTTAGGTACCAAAGAAAGGCAGCAGATGGCTCCGCGGCCGCCGGAGCGTCTCCGAGGGCGCCGCGACGTCCCAGGCCGCGCAGGTCCGCTCCTGGGGCGTGAAGGAGGTCCAGAACTGGCTGGAGTCCCTACAACTCGGCGAGTACTCGGAGGCCTTCGCGAAACACGACGTCACCGGACGGGAACTCCTCTCCCTCGCGAGACGCGACCTTCGTGACCTGGGCATCACGAAGGTGGGACACGTCAAGCGGATCCTGCAGGCGGTGAAGGAGCTCCAGTGACGACGTCGAGGTCGTTCCGAGGGGAACGGCCACTTGTGAACCGGTTAGACTCTTTGACGTCATACGACTTGGTGTTAGTTCTACTATGTCGAACTCTTCTAGTGATTTTTCGTTTGACATTTTTTTATGATTTTGTGCAATTTTTTTCTATAGACTTAAATAGGACGATATACATGTTTAAGTGAACGGACTTTAGTTAAGACTCGTTTAATTATATTACGTTTTATTTATTTAAGTATCACGATATTTTAAAATTGTTTTTGTTACTTAATTCTCGCGACTACTACGCGCGGACCATAACTACCTAAAATATTTTAATAATAATAATGATGAATGCTAAAGATATGTACATACTATTCCCTACATTCTTGTAGATTTAAACGTGTTTAAAAAATATATTACAATGTATTAATCGATAAAAAATCTTATGATAAAAGAAATTCGTAGACGTCAAAGGGAAAATCGACGAAAAATTGATTTCACAAAAAATTAACTCAAATAAAATTTATAACTTAAAAATGCACAAAGTTACTTAATTAAATTTTAAAATATCGAACTGATGTAACATATTGGATGTTGTTAAGGTAAAGTAACTCGTTTTTCACTTTACGATATGTTTGAGTGACATTGTCCTTTGTCTATCAAAATTGAAATTTTGGCTAATTAAAAATAACTTTGTATCAGTCAATACTAAATTGATAAGAATGGGTCGAATAATTGGCAAATTATTTTTACCTATACACAAAAATATTATTATAATTATTTGCGACAAGCAATACATACGCATAAAGTTATAAGCTTTGAACAAAATAAAAAGAAAAATGCAAAATGCGCCCAATAAACTAAACAATATTGAGATAAATCAAACCATGGTATTGAAATTTCTAAATATCATTAAAAATAAAATATCATTATTTGATTTATTACGATTTAATATCTATACCAATTATAAAACTGTAGAATAAAATAGTACATCGAAATTTTTCTACCTCTTCCGAAATTTGTTCCTGCAAAATTTCTTCAGAATTATTTTAATCAATGTCTTAAATTCATTCACGATGATTAATATGAGAGAATATTTAATATAGTTTTCATGCGTCTTAATTAAATTTTCTGCAATACCGCTAGGAAAATAAACAGTCTATTATTTTTATCTGTGTGTCAGCCAAGTTTAAATTAATTGGCGACACCTAATTATTTATAACATTTAATACCTAAATCCAGTTTTCTGATTGCACCTTATTCATATTTTTTTCTCGAAATTCACAATGCACGCAGCGAAAATAAACAACGTATATAAATAGCATACAGTGAATTATAATCATCTGGAAGAATTAAGCTTTTATAAGAAGAGTTTATTTATAATATATACGATGTTCACCAGTTTTCAAGAATTGGCAAAACTTTTAAAACTCGCACGATTCAAGCGAGGATTACGTACTATTTTGGAGTCAAAAATCGATTTTAAATTTAATGGCGAAAAGTATTACATTTTTAACGATCATACTTAAATATGGCATACAAATGTAATTATCGTACTTATATAATATCATTAAATTGTAAAATGTTTTGTACAGTTTAATAATATTTTTTAAACATTTTATTTATGTCTTAAAATCGATATTTCTAAATATTAATACGTATGTTTGAACGATGCGATTATTATTATTTATTCGAGCAAAGACGCAAACGTTCGATAACTCTCCTTAAATCAGTAAGCATTGTCAATCCGTATCGAAGAGCACGGTAGTGCTTTGCCAAGTTCATTCAGGCAAAACACTAGCGTGTATATTAAGCTTAATTAATGAATTATTTCTACATGAGAGGGAACAGAACGGCGAATTTATTATGAGGTTTACCTACATGTATCTAAACTTAACGGGTGCGTCCCAATTGTATCTACATAATTAATATTTAGGTAAAAACGAAATAGTCAAAAATCTCTCCTAATATTTTGCTCTATTTAAACATTTACAATTATATTCAAATCGTAGATAATTAAAATATTTCGATTATATAATTATGTATGTAAAATTAAACATAGATGTAAAGGTACGCTCTTTCGAGATGCCAAGAGGCAAGTTGCGTGTAATCTCACACGTTATAAGTGACTAAACTTGGGCGGAATTGTTAACTAAAGAATAAAAAGTATCGAGGGACGTGTAAAGAAATCAACTTGATAAAGATTACGCAATATATTTGATTGATACAAGTGTACGTAGGAAAACAGCTGGTGTACCTATTCCTAGTACGCAACGTAATATTTGTTTCCAACTACCAAGGACTAAATTAAATCATTCGCGTAACAAATAAATAGGTACTCTGGTGGCATTTTTAATAAAATCTGAACTTTGCCTCGTTCACTGTTTTACACGAATTGCTCGTTGCAGGAATGATATCCACCGATTGTTGGCGCCTAAGTAAAATAATCTTACACTCTCTAGACAAGTATAATACGAAGTTATAATAAATTAGGTGTAAACTAGCCCACGTATACTACGTTTTCGATATACATTGCAAAATTGACTTAAAATACTCATTTCAAGTTTACTACACTTTTAGTGTCGAATATCCGATAAATAAAATTTTGAACTTATTCTACCCCAGAATTTAAATAAGTAATAGTGACAGTAGGACAAAGAGCAATAGTAGTCTTAAATTGTTTTTCATAATAAAATAATAGTACCATTAGAATTATCCGTAGATAAATGTCTTAGAATATAAAAAATACTGAATCAGTCTTTTACATGTTATGTGTGTCCATTTCGGTACCTACGGTAATAACGCCCATAAACAAATTTCTGAAATGTTATTTTTAGGTTTCAATTTTAATTATTTTGGATTGTAATTAATTTACGATGTATCTCAATTTTAAAAACATAAATTGAACAGGAGACGCTTTCTGTATTTTTTATATTCTAAGCATTAAAAATAGCAATATTTACCCTTAATACAGTAGGAAATTACAATAAGCTAGAAAATAGATCGATAAATCTAGTCAAAATCCAAACTAAACGTGAAACCCAATACCGATAAAAACATATTTGATGTTAACAAAAACTTATATTATTAAAAAAATAATACATTAAATTAAATATAAAAAGGTGCATCCAAATCATAACCTGTATGATTAATTCCCAGAATACTGGCCTGACATTACCTTGTACTCGTATTTCCCTGGCCTAGATATACGAGTATGTGCCACCTCTCCAGTCGTTCGTTGACTCAAAAACTTAATATTTTTATGTTTCATTTTCTAATCACTACATAGTATAAAACAAAGTCGCTTTCCGCTGTTTGTCCCTATGTATGCTTAGATCTTTAAAACTACGCTACGGATTTAAATGCAGTTTTTTTTAATAGGTAGAGTGATTCAGGAGAAAGGTTTTTATGTATAAACCATGCATGATATAGTGAAGGAACACTGATAATTTTAGATTTTTTACTTTTAGGCGGAAGTTTACTGGGTCAACTAGTATCTTTTTAATACACCATCGACACACGTTTGAAAGAAACGTATATCATACAATGTTGCATAGCAACTGTTGAACGGAAATTCAGTGATTACAATCACAGTAGACATATTAGACCAGCAGGGAAACTGCCTATAAGCGCTCGAAAACGGCACACTCAAACAAACATCGCATCGACGAGGCAGCTATGGGGTTTCGCGGTGCTTCAGTAGCCCTACTGGTCTTATATGTCTACTGTGTTACAATGCACCTCTACGTATTAAGGAGCGTCAAGGTATTACGTAACGCGATTTGGAGGGAGGGGGATCTTATCAAACGTTAAGACACGTTACAGGAGAGGAAGAAAGGGGTATAAACATCGCATTTAAGTAAAATAAGGCCACAACAACTTGTTGCCAAATTTAAGGGTGGGTGAAACTGATGCAGCAAAACGTTACAATGTGTTACATGGGGAGGAGGGTCAAATCTTCAAAAACTGCGTTACGTCATACAAAAACGCTCCCTAACGTGGTCCATGGTGTAAACATTATACAGTAAAGCTTCTTATTCGCGTTGGCTACATTGAACTATGAATAACCAGCATTCTTATTTAGAAAAATGAATTTCTGTATGTATTCATTGAATCATGTGATGATCTTTAGATTCTTCAGATTCTTTAGCAAAATTGTTATTCATGAGGTCGCGAAGGTTTCAGGTTTTTTTTGTGATGGCGTAGCAACGCGGGCATTTACAGCTACTACCTACTCTTTTATGCTGACGCGCAAACAGGGAGAGCCGAATCTTCTTTACTTGTTTCAATTATATCCGCGAGTAAGGAAATATTAAGCCACACAAAAAAGGACACCTTTTTTTAATTGCGTCTACAGAAACCGCGAATAAGGAACTTTGACTGTTATACAAAATGTTCGTTCTCGGGTCTATAATCGGGAAACATAGAAGCGGCTTTTGAATTATAATTTAAACCTACGCGAATAAGTAAACCAAAATGAACAATGAATAATTATTTAAAGCCAAATATTTCAAATTAGAGTACACCTAACTTTTGTAATTAAATGTCTTATAAACTTAATAATAGCGCAATTTTATCGCGTTCCCCTTTTCGATATGTATGAGACGGCGGAAGCTGTATTGTTGATGTATTTAAATAATGTGATCTCTTATTGTTAATCTGTAGTTGTAATTAGACCGCGTCGGATAATTCCAATGAATCCCAATAAGAAATAATTAAATTTCTTTATTTTTCTACAGGCCTACCGTGGCTCTTACAAATTAACAATAAAATTTATATGTAAATATTTGAACAAAAAGTGTTTTCAATTTTCTTATTTTAATATCATATTTGTTTTGATAAAAAATAAATGCAATTTTACATTTTCAATATTAAAATGCTAACTTAACCCAACCTTAGGTACCTTTTGTAAACTTAAGTGAGACTACATAATTTCTGCGTTCATAAACTTTCATTATATTTTCTTATATGCTTTCTGGGATTACTATAATTTCCGTACATATGTACTCTATTGATAAAAATGTATTTTATAAAAACAAATGAACATAGAAATCAAGTTATCAGAATTTTTAATTTGTAGGCAGTTACACCATATGGTGTAACGTTCATTTGCGTATACGCTGCATATGTAATTTGCAAAGGATGAAAACGTAAACTGTGATTGTTTTGAGGGAACGTAATAAAAGATTACTTAGGAAACCGTATGTGAAATGGCAGACATGTTAGTCTATGCACAATATTTTGACAAACACGGTACCGTATCTGCGCTGCCCTATATATAAAAACATTAATACACATTATAAGGGAAAATACCGTTTTGTCTGGCAAGATAGGTGGCTGACACGCTATATGTCTGTGCATTACCGAAAATTGTCACAAACTGGAAGCTCTTATATGCGGCATTACACATATAAAGGTCGTACCTACTAACCACTAAGCATGTTCACTTATTTAAACAAAGTCCGTGTGAATTGAATAAAATTATGTGTTAGCCTTCAATGACACGTCATTGAAATATTATTAAATTATTATTATATCAATAATTATCCCAATTTATATTTGTATCAACATATTTCCGGCGCGGTCATTCCTCCTTAAAGGATCTGCCTTATAGGTGTGTTTTTATAAATGTACCTTCAAAGAGACCTTTCTACTTAATTAGGTACTCTTGTTGCGTACGACGATCGTGTCTATACTTATATTTATATGGAAACATATTTACATTAGTCTTGTAAACGTTTGACTTGATTACGATAATACATCTATTGTATGTATAATACTCCGCCGCGTTGAGCGGCCATATTGCCTTAGATCGTTTAGAAATTAAAATTAATACCTATATATTATGATACTTAAGTGTAATTTCTAGTTCGATATTTGTAATTAAACACTTCTGTAATAAATATTTGTCTCTTTATTATCAATTTTTCTAATGAATCCACAAATTGTTTCATGTTATTACGATTTATTGTTACATAATTATATTTGAATTTACTTATTGTGATTTAAATTGTTTAAGAAATTTGAAATTTTTGATGTTGTGCTAAAATCATTTTCAAATATTGTGTAAAATCTTTGTAAGTAATATGAATTCTATACGATATTATATGACGGTATTTGTAAAACAAATTATGCACAATTTCTTCCAATGTCTTCAATTTTTTTTATTCATTACAAAAATTGTACTTGCAATCTAAGTTGTACCTAATATTTTTTCCAATATCATGATTTATTTCTTAATGTCACCAGTGTTTCAACGAAAAGTAAACTTTGCTCGTCAGAAATAACTTGATATATACGTAAACCGTGTAGCAAAATTTCAAAAATATGGTGGGAAAATGACATAACATGTCATGATAAAGTTCTCAATCAAGTTTATAAAAAAATTGGAGGTATCCCCAAAATTCTTTTCTCATTTTTTCACCAGTTGCATATTGAAAACGTTACGCACGTAAGTTGTATTTAATTAATGACTTTTTAAATGTATTCATATCAGTATATTAAGTCCTTTTTAATGGTGTTCTCGTGATAATTCATTGTAAATTTGTGTACTTCGAGTTTTTAAGCAATAATCATCGATTTTCGCTTCGATTGTATTCTCTATTCTATCTAGACTGTATATTTTTTTCATTTACGCTAAAAATGTGTACATCGATATATTTCCTAATATATTATATACTACGGATATAAGTAGTTACCATCCTATATTTTACATGTGGAGTCGAATATCGACCAATTCTGTCTGTAAAATAAAAATGGCGTACCTACTTATGTATGTATTTATGTATTATACGACAGAAACGAAATATTAAGTTTTAATAAACATACTTCTTGAAAGTGATTTTATTACAGTCGTAAAGTAATAGATAAATACTTATCTAGTCAATACTTTTTGTAGTCTTCTGGTTCAATTTGGAAAATTGTACAGTTTTACCGAAAATATCTGTAAAATGTGTGACGATATCTTAGTTTAGGCTTTTTAGTATTAAATACTTTATTATGGTCTTCTATATTAACTTTGCTCCCAATTTACTTCGAATTTTAGTGTAATAAGATAAATAATTTATTTTATGTAATCACATTTTAATTATAAGTAGGTACTTTCCAAATGTATACGTACTTAACAATACTACCAACCACCCACCTTACTACTGTACTGAAATTTATCAGTAAATAATTAAATATCATTGCCATGACAGTAAAATGAAATACTACGTGTGATTTGCTTTTATAAAAAAAATGTCCTCTTTCTTTTTTTACAAAACCAGCAATAATCAACACAGATTAATAAAATTATTAAAAAAATCGATAAAGATGCTTCGATTAAAGGTATAATTTTGTTTATATATTTTTTTAATATATTAGTGTTTTTTTGTAATGATAATATTTATTTATGCGATTCATTAAGTTTATTCCTTTTTGTGTATAACAAATTGAAAGACTGAGTGCGAATTATTTTTTTCGGTGTTGACAGCACCTTTTTAACTGTAAAAATGAAAGGAATTTTTGATTTTTTTACATCCCACTCATACGCCCCAACCGAATTTAAACTGTTCAAATGCAATATTTTTATCTAATATTTTCAAACTCCAAATGTTCTATATCCGTATATGTGTAAATACAAAAAAAAACAATATTTTCCAATAGATGAATTAACTACTTAATAAAGATACATAACCATATTATTTCGCTATTATAGAAATTCATAAACTCAAAGGATTACCCACTTTAAACTATGAACCGTATTTATTCTAATTACTTATATTAATAATTTCGCTTTGAAATTTGTTATGCATTCGTGGACTAGTAAATTTTAGAAAAATAAGATTATGGGGTGAGTTGGGGTTATATCGGACATAGGGTAAAACCGTACGAATGAAATTTTAGACTTAAGTTGGCCATTGTCCATCACGCCATGAAAATGATGTACGTGTATCACGTTGTCAATATAATAAACCAATGGCTACGTTAACCTACAATGTCCAGTTTACGGTTATACCCCATATCCGATATTACCCCAACGCACCTTGTCCGTTTAAATTTTACAATAAAGTTCAATGTTATCCAATTTGAATTATGAAATAGATCTGGTATACCTAAGCGTTCATTATAGTTATTTAATAGTTAGTTTTGCTCAATATTTTAGGTTTCTCGTAATTAGTGTTACTTATTCTTCTTTACATAAACGGTTGCACATCATTTATTGATATTTAGCCTTCAATTTACGAACAAAACATTATAAACAAACATTTTTACAATGAAACATGTGAAAACGGTTGTTTTTTTTTTATGGACGAATAACTCATCTAATATAATTTTTTTCAAACAACTTCGCCGGAAATAAGGTCCGAATCAAAATTAAGATGTGCGACCAAAGTTCATACATGTATGCGACTGCAATGATGTTCATAATTTATATTATAAATCTAATTTATCTTTCAACTAAGCCAGTCATTGCAGTTGTATGAAAATGGACCATGGGGTTAATCATAATTTAATTCACACGTTGACGGAAGCGAGGGGAGTACGAAACGTGATGTGATAAAAAAACTAGACATCTAACAATAACTTAATAAAAAAAAAGAATATTTCAGTTTACAAAGTTTAAAGATTCAGATAAAATATTACACTGTGATGTCACTAATATTTGACGTCACAAGCCATATTAAAAAGTATATCCTTTAAAACTATATTCATACTGTCATGTCATCATGTGTCAACTTGCGTCACTTCACAGCAAGGTCCAAATTGTGACAGCGAAAAGGGCGGGAATTATGAAGTTGTCGTCACGTATTTTATAAATGAGCCCTATCTAAATACTATTCGCTAGTTTTAGTCTTACCGTATTGTACTCTTACTCTCTATGGGATTGTGTTAGAGATTTCATCTTTGAATTGAAACGTGTATTTTCTCTCAATATTTATATTTGAGAATTCAATAAATTATACTGTTACTCATATTGTTGTAGTTTTATTTGACAAGATGTTACTGGAAAACGCGTACAGCTGTACAACAGTTGAAGAAGCATTAATAGCATCTTTATATTAATATGTGAAGCAAAAACTTCGAAACCGTTTTTAAGATACTTGCCGTGGACGGAAGAGTGTGAAATTACACACGGATAAAGTTGATGTAGAAAAGGTTTACCAAATGCTATTTTTTTTTTCAAATAATGCAAAAAAAATTATTAAATTTTCTACTAAAACACGTCTCGCACACTACCATGCATTTGACACAAACACATAATAAACGAAATAAAACATTCAGTGTCCTACTATGAAAAACGTCAACGTCAAAAGTGTCAGTTGTCTTTGTCAAAATACCCGCTATTGCTTTTAAATGCAGCATGCAGCATAAATCTATTTTTACCAAGAGGGTGTACTTAAAATAACTCTAAACTACTGTGGACAATATCAAGTTTCGTTTATTAGTTGAATTTCGGTCGATTTTCGACCTTTGCGACGGGTGAGTAGTTTATAAATAATTTTGTGTAATATAAACCTAAGAATGAAAACCAACTGACAGTTTTAAAAGTTTTTTATTGGGTATGTACAGTCAGCAGCAGATAGTTAGAGGCATTCAAACTGTCCACATTGTTAGATACAACCAAAGTGCTCAATAATATCGGCACAACCTACGTGTTCTAATTGTTCACAACATCATGAACTTCCAAATGACAGAACATTCATAAATTCATAATGAACCAGTCAAATTTTCACAAATATAGCATCTGTTACGACACCAGCGGTAACCTAGCAACGAGACTGTTCGTAAATATAGGTACATTTTATAATATTATACCTTATGTTGCGGATATAAGGTTCCTGATCACTTATGGTATAAGACATGGTAACAATGACTCTTCTCTTCTCTCTTTTTTATATTGACAACTATCCTTTTCATATCTTGCAATGACGTCATTGACTGTCATTGTCATAGATTCGGTCTAGGCGAACAAGAGGCATGATAAGACAAGACGAGAGGACGGACGAGTAAGACGGGTCATGCCCACATACCAGAAACTAAACGCTTTAGCGAGATAGTGCTGCAGCCCATCAGAAGCTGCTTTCAAACAATACTCAATAGACCATGACAGTTGATTTACAATCAAATTTAGTTTAAGTGCATAATTGATATAATATTTTTTATCCTTAATAACTACAGAATCAAGTATTGAATTGATGATTATTTTCTCCTTTATTTTACGTTTTCCTTGAAGTTGATGGGCAATTTTAACACTGCTTTAGTCTTACCGTTATTTTATATTTTCTTTTAACATAGTAATTGGGACAAGATGCGAAATGTCACGGGGCTCAATGGGATACACCACTATATTGCATTCTAATAATTCCATCGACAGAGTTAGTATCTCATCCGGGCTCAATTGCGTCATGTGTTGTTAATTTTCAGTACATGGAAACATACCCATATATTGCACCTGAAATACTTACCACGTCAAGTTCTACAAACCTACCCTCGTCAAGAGGCCTAAGTCTGTTCATAACACACTTGAAAAAGAACAAGTTCAATCGATTGATTCTTCTTCCTGTTCTCTCCGGAAATAAACGTTTGCCAGTGACACTATCTGATGCTGATTCACCACAACAACATTGTTCACAATTATTTGACGTGCAAAAAAGAAGTTCCTCAAAAATTCGTTTTCACATACGAGCTTAAAGTTATTCGATCGTTACTAGCAAGGATATTCAAATGGTTTCAAAGGATGTATATTAAAAAAAAAATAAAGACCGATGTATATTTATTACAAAGAATATATTTTAGCTAAAATATAGTCGTTTTTCTATTTCCTCTACGGATTTCTCATTTTTAAACTGATGAAAAGTATCTTCATTAAATTTTAAAACCTTAAATGAGATAAACAAATGTCAATATTATCATTGCTCGCACAGTAAGTCCTTACAAGATATTCGCAACATAAAGTTTAATATTATAAAATGTACCTATGTTTACGAACAGTCTCGTTGCTAGGTTACCACTGACGCCGGAGTATTTGTGACAATTTGGGTGGTAATAACATTATTATGAGTTTATGGACGTCCTGACATTTGGGAGTTTAAGATGTTGTCAACAATTAGAACACGTAGTTTGTGCCGATATTATTGAACACTTTGATTGTATCTAACAATATGGACACTTTGAACGCCACTAACTATTTGCTGCTGACTGTACCTACTTTAATGGGACAATGATATTATGGTGCTTTGACAGCTTTGACAGCTAACTTTCGTCCCTATTTTTAACGTTTTGCATATTTTATGTTTCTAGCTTAATGATCTTTCGGTATCTCTGATTTCGTTCGAATTCAAGAGTTCTATGTTATTTTTCCATGGAGGTATTATACATCTATGTATGTATTTTTCATACCATAACATGGAAAATCAACTTGCTTTGCGCGGAGTATCGTTTAATATGGAAGTTATATCGAATATTTTTTATGGCTTTGTCAAGGTAAAACGGAATGATTTCTGTAAAAGAGATATTAAAATAACGAAAAGCGTTGAGCAGTCATAAACAAGTGAGATTCACCCTCCATTATAATAGACTTAAAAAATGCGGAATTAAGTAACCAACCGATTAAAATACGACCTTGCCAATCAATGAATCGATTGTATAACTGAAGTCGAAAAAAAAACAACAAAATTATCTCAGGACTGCTTTTATTCTCTCCAACGACTGACATTTCCCTAACAGTTGCATCATTTCCGCCACACCGGGGCCTTCACTAAGTCCGCTTAGTACAGATCGTAGCATTTTCATCAACTCCGGAAACTTTATGCCATTCTTCGTCGAAAAATCTTTTAAACGGTTTTTAAGACGGGTTTGCTCGAATTCCATCGTACCTAATTCTTCTAACGTATTTATTAGTTTCTCGAAAATTTCCTTATTAACATCGACTGTACTTTTCGAAGGTAATATCCATAGAAACCCAAATTTGGACGACGCTAATTCTTCTATCCTTGTCAACCTAGACGTAGACCAATTAAGCACAGTTCTAATATGTTCTTCCGAAATATTTAGGTTCTCTTCTGGGTAGTTTTCAGTAATAAGATTTTGTACTTTTGTAACTATTGTCTTTGTGAGTTTTTCATCCTGTAGTTGGCGCTTTATTTCTAATCTGTTGCACTCCTCAAGTAAATCTGGATTTAAACGGCTCGGATGAGATGAAACTTTGTCTATCTGGAACTGGACAAGCAAATCATTTTAATATTATTTATTTTTAACCAGCTTCACCGATACGTGTTATGGTAACCAAAAAGCAGAAATTAACAAAAGCCTACTAAATAGTTACAACACTACAGTTCGTAGATATAATTATGAAAATATGTGTATAAAGTGTGTGTTTTGTATGTTCATCACTTATACGCACCATTTGACTGATATAGTACCCAGATACTGTGCCTCAAATTAACTATTTGTTAGGGCTAGACTGGCCCTATAGGATAACAATGATACTTCTAAAAATTCAAGATGGTAAAAACAGTGTAGTTCGTTCGGGGAAGTACCACCACCACGCCTATTTCTAGCGTGAAGTATTTCTTGCGTTTCGACAGAAGGGTGTGGTCGCCGGCACACTTTCACACGAGGCGACCATCATAGTCCTCGGGAGCAGCAACGCATCTGCGATTGACTTCAGATGGAACCCTTGTTCTATATGAAGTTTCTTATAGATATTCTTCGGCGGCTGTGCCCACTTACCATCAGATAGACTGCATGCTCGTTCACTACTTCAATGTGATAAAAAAATCGGTTAAGTGTTCCCTTACCAGACCTTTTAGGCTGGAAAATAGCAAAACAACCCTGTGACGATTATATCCACCTATGCACATTTAAAAAAAGCTCTTACCTCTTGAGCCAACTCCTCCATGGTCTTCAGCCTCACGCCAGCGCCGGGCACATGGTCGAAACCGCCGCCCGATAACGTTATATAATTCACTAACGCTAGTGGGTATATACCTACAACATTATTATAGTATGTAACAGGTCTTGAAGGTGGTAGAACCAGTGTAGTTCGACCGGGGAAGTACCACCGCCACACCTATTTCTAGCGTGAAGCATTTCAAGCGTTCGATAGAAGGGTGTGGTTGCCGGCACATTTTCACATGAGGCGACCATCATAGTCCTCGGGAGAAGCAACGCATCTGTGATAGACTTCAGATTGAACACATATTCTGTATGAAGTCGATTACAGACGTCTATGGGCAGCAGTGACCACTTACCATCAAGTACATGCTGATTTGCTACTTCAGTTAGATAAAAAAAAACGTACAACGATAACAATACGAAACGTATAACGATAAAAAGCCCGACATAGCATTTAACTTAATTCGCATCAACCCTCAACCTAATAGGAATCCCTTTAAAAACCGCGCACTTTAAGAAAGTCCAAAATACTAACACAATTGTGTTATTTTCACAAATTGCAAATTTGGCATCAGCTTATTACATTCTCATCGTGCGACATATAAACATCAAAAATGCCCTGAAAGAAAATTAAAAAATGAGTTCGGAAAAAATCTGTTTAATCTCAAATCTAGTGTCTGCATTTATGGTAGTGTCCGACCAAAGTTCTGGCTTCGGACACAAAATCCATCTTCGTCTTCGGCCAAGATGGGAAGATTTGGTCGAATCCGAAGGTTCTTCCCACGCATCAAAATTGCTTAAGCTAAGGCTTCAGCCAAAAATCGACCTTTGGTCCGACACAGCTTTAAGGTTATTGTAATCCTAGAAATACCTCACTAAATTAGTAGTAATGCCTACTTATATCATACTAACAGCTTACCAACCAACTCGGCTGGGCTGCGTTCGGGAAATTTCGTAGTATCTTCTCGTCCACAATTCCTCAGTGCCTGAAGTCGAAATTATTCGAGCAATGTGTGTTGCCAGTGATGACCTACGGCGCCGAAACGTGGTCCTTCACTGTAGGCCTCATTCGGAGACTCAGGGTCGCTCAGCGTGCTATGGAGAGGGTTATGCTCGGAATTTCGCTACGAGACATGATTCGCAACGATGAAATCCGTAGACGAACGAAGCTTACCGACATAGCTCTCAAAATTAGTAGGCTGAAGTGGCAATGGGCCGCCCACATCGCTCGCAGGACCGATAACCGATGGGGAAAGAAGGTCCTCGAGTGACGACCACCTTTAGGCAAAAGGAGTACAGGTTGCCCCCCTACCAGATGGACCGATGACCTGAAGAAGACAGCGGGAAACCGTTGGATTCAGAGGGCAAAGGACCGGTTGGAGTGGCGCTATTTAGGGGAGGCCTATGTTCAGCAGTGGACATCAAAAGGCTGATGGATGGATGGATGAACAACTTACCATTATATCTATAATCTTCCACTCTAACATCACTCTGCCGTTTGCTCAGCTTGGTACCATCAGAGTTTACAATTAACGGCATGTGACCAAACTGAGGCGGCGTCCAGCCGAAAGCCCTAAAATTAACAAATAACAAAGTACAATTATAATGTTGTTCAAAATGACAATAGCAACATGTTTACTTAATTTAACTTCTGCGCAACTTTATATAGTTAATGAAATTTAACGACATTCGACCCGACCCTCGGTCCTCCCTAAACGTAATTAATAGTAATAGATATAGGTACCCCAAGACCATCAATTGTCCACCAATTATTTAGACGACCCGCGTGGCCGAGCGGTTACCGTACCGGTCTGACACTCAGTGGGTCCCGGGTTCGATTCCCGGCCAGACAAGTGTCTGAATGATGAGTTTAGATTCTTGTTCTGGGTCCGGGTGTTTGTGTATTCGTCTTGTGTGTGTCAATGGCACCCACGATATAGGAGAAAATCCTACTGTGGGGCTATGAGTGTAGAAAGCGTTTTTTAATTCGCACTTGGCCAGCGCAGTGAACAATGGCCTAAAACTATTTCATACTGAGAGAAAACCCGCGCCCAATTGTGGGACAATAATGGGTTGACGGCGACCCCAAGACCTAATGCTAGTTGGAGATCATTCCAAATGTCCATTGCTGACAAAAACCACTCACAATCTAAGTTTTACATGTGGTAGAACCAGTGGAGGTCGACCGGGGAACTACCACCACCACACCAATTTTTTAGTATGGTCGCCGGCACACTTTCATCTGAGGCGACCACCATAGTCCTCAGGAGGAGCAACGCATCACTGATTGAATTCAGATAGAACCCATGTTTTATATGAGGTTGCTTACAGATGTCTATGACCGGCAGTGACCACTTACCATCAGGTGGACTGCATGCTTGTTTGCTGCTTCAATCAAATAAAAAAGTGGTATGTTTGTTTCTTCAGTTTCATGAAAATCAGATGTCTATCTAGTCTAGTCTGGAATCAAACAAAAAACTTACAAAAAATCAATCAAACAAAAATGTCTTACTTATAAAGCAAGAGATGTTTCGTAGTGGATATCTGCCACTCCACACCACGGAGCACATGTGTAACACCCATCAGGTGGTCGTCCACCACATTCGCGAAGTGGTAGGTAGGGTAGCCGTCGGTCTTTACTAGCACCGGGTCACCTTCGTTGATGGTGACGTCGTAAGCTATGCCTCCGAAGATGAGATCGTCGAAGAACTGACAGTCTGAGGATAGCTGGAAGTGATAAATTAAACCTTGTAACTGTTGTTCAAGGAGTGTACTAAGGAGTGTATAATTAGTACATTTTAGAGGGGAATTATACAATACATTTTTACCATACATTTTATGATTATATTGTGTTTTAATTTTGTGTGATTTATTGTACACCTGTCTGTGGCGGGAATATGGGGGACTATGAAAACTCTGATATACCCATTACATTGTACCCATATTCCACAATAATAAATGATTTGATTGGATTTGATGAATGTAGCTGTTAACATAATGCCTAACATTACTATATTTTTCAGTGAAAATTAAGATTTGTTTTTTTTTTATAAGAATAAAGTTGCAAACAAGCATGCAGTTCAATATCACTGTCCCCCCTTAGACATCATCAGCCTACAATAAAATTAAAGTTTTGTCTAGAGATTAGAGATGTGTTGCTAGCTCTGAGGAGTAAGTGCATGGGATAGGCATGCTTTCCTTATGATACGCTTGAAGCCAGAAAAGAACAAAATTTCTGAGGATATAGATGTTTCTATTATTCTTTTACACAAAACCTACTGATTGGATCATCTGCAGTTTGGTACACACATAATGATAGACACAGGATCTTGATTACTGTGTTAGACATGAACAAAACAGGCAAACCTAGCGGATAACCTAGTACCTAGTAGTTACTAGTAGTCAAGGTGGTAGAACCAGCGTAGTTCAACCGGGGAAGTAACACTGCTACACCTATTTCTAGCGTGAAACATTTCTTGCATTTCGATAGAAGGGTGTGGTTGCCGGCACACTTTCACATGAGGCATCCATCATAGTCCTCGGGAGTAGCAACACATCTGTAATTGACTTCAGATGGAACCCATGTTCTGTATGTAGTTGATTACAGATGTCCACAGGTGGCAGTGACCACTTACCATCAGGTGGACTGCATGCTCGTTTGCTACTTCAGTCAGATAAAAAAAAAATATATCACATAAACATAAATGACTGATTACCTTAAATCTAACACAATAAGGAGTCCCAGCTTTCATCTTCTCTCTTATATCCTGTTGAGTTAGATTACGGCATTTATTATCATATTTGGGTATCTTCTGGCTCTTAATAGCATCTCTGCGCAAGATGTTCAGTCTGCGTTCTGTGCAGAAACACTGATATGCTGATCCATTGTCAAGAAGTTTTGATATTTGCTCCCTGCAATTTATAATCAGAAGAAAATAAGTATAACTGTTACCAAAAAAATCATAGATTTTAGTTATCTCTACATAGTATAAAATAAAGTCGCTTCATGCAGCCTGTCCCTATGTGTGCTTAGATCTTTAAAACTATGCTACAGATTTTAATGCAGTTTTTTTTTATGGATAGAGTGATTCAAGAGGAAGGTTTTTATGTATAATTTTAGATTATTGCCTTATAGGCAGAACAAAGTTCGCCGGGTCAGCTAACAAACAATATATCATCTAATGAATGAACTTTTATGACAAAACCTTATCTCATCTTAGTTCTCAGGACTAACAACACATCTGTAGTTGTCTTCAGATAGAACATTGGTGGCAATTCAGAGCTATCATTACAATGCACAAAAAGGACATGTTAATTTTTTGTTTATATACTATTATTTCAATAATTTATATAAAAATAAAGTACAGTTCATAAAACTTATTTCAACCACCAGTTTTGAATTAAAATATGTATATGGCTCACTGCCTATTGGTACCATAACCATTTTATATAAGAAACTTTGCAGGAAAATGCTTCTGGCCATGTATAACATTTAGTTGCCCTCCTTAATGCTCTATGAAACCCCTGGGTAGGGAAGTGAATCTTAAAAAATCGATAATATTATTCTTGGCTACGGCGCATCTCATCTACCTACTAAATTTATTTAAAAAAAGAAATAATCATAAAATACTACTCTATAATACATAAAAAAACAACCCACTGGTAAATAGGCCATCTCTTGCTCTGAACATAAGGGCCACATTTTCCGCCCTTCCCTGGCCCTTCGTCGCACTCTATACCAGTCCATTCTAAGTCCCGGATCAAAGCGTCCACAGAACCCTCGACTTTCCTAGACTGATCGGTATCTTCAATTCTTAGGATAAATGCACCACCTCGAGACTTCGCAAATAAGTAATTATACAAGGCAGTCCTCAAGCCTCCCAAGTGTAAGTATCCTGTAGGACTCGGCGCAAATCTCACTCTTGGATTTACTGTTGTTAGCGTCCGACATAGGTTATGTTTATTATGTACACAGATATATCTTAAAAGAACAGGTTTAGATTTGAAGATAATCATATTTTCTCTAAATATATACACCCAGCTATTGTCAAGTAATTATTAAATGAACATATTTTCTAAAATGAAAATGTTATCAAGTATTGTTTTCATCAGAATTCAAACCTAATACAAATGTCAGCCAATTTGATAATGTTACTGTCATTAACAGCTGTTTTTAAGTGACTTCTTATTTACGTTCAGAAACAAATAATTATGGACAGAACAAAATTTGAAATTAAATTTCCTAAATTAATACTGAGAATATATTGCAAAGATATAACTAAAAATGAAAATAATAATAAGTACAGATTACCAATAAATTTTATTATAATGGCTTTGTACATAAACTCTTTGGCCCACATCAAGACAAATTTAATTTTATAAACGTAATATAGACGTCATAGATAATATAGATAGCCAAAATAAAAAAAAAAACTGAAATCTATGGTTGTTATTTCATTTTGTTCAGATGTCGAAATAACAGTGAAATTGGTGAAAGTCATAATTAGAAATAACAAAGCTCCGTCAAAAATGGTTTGTAGACAACATTTTTCAACCCGGACCACCGATCGACTGAAGAAATGCGATCTAATTGTTCCAATAAGCTATACGCAATTGACAGCTCAGTTGGCTAAGGTTATGATGTTACTACGTTTTCTTTCAGAATAAATTAAAATCATCACAGAGAGACAAGGTGAAGAAGTTCGTTGCGTTCACGCAGACCAGCGAGACGACGGCCATTTACTGCCTTTCTCAGAATGATTGGAAATTGGACTTGGCGAGCGATAATTACTTCCAGAATCCCGAAGCTTACCACAAGGATCCTATAAAGGGCTCAGTGGACAGGAAGAAGCTGGAACAACTGTTCAACAAGTACAGGGATCAGCAGGAGAACGATAAAATCACCGTAGACGGTGTAATGCGGTTCTTAGAAGACCTAAACCTTAGTCCTGAATCTATATTGGTGCTTATAATCGCGTGGAAGTGCAAAGCGGCGGTGCAATGTGAGTTTTCCAAAGACGAGTTCACGACAGGCCTTATAGAGCTCGGTGCGGACTCGATAGATAAGTTAAAAGCAAAACTGCCGACTCTTGATTCAGAAATTAAGGACCCTATTAAATTTAAGGATTTCTATCAGTTTACGTTTAATTATGCGAAGAATCCAGGACAGAAAGGCCTGGACCTGGACATGGCAGTGGCATATTGGAATATAGTGCTCCGTGGGAGATTTAAGTTCCTAGACGCTTGGTGCAAGTTTCTTGTGGTATGTTTCTAAATAGGTTTTCATACTAATTTACTGTGTGATAGTTCATCCATTCTATCTCTGTTGAAATTTAACTCCTTCAACCCCGCCCCACACTAAGATACTCCTCTATGTTGTGGGTGCCATAGACATACTCAAAGCTAAATCCACAAACCTCCAGACCCAGAATAGATATCTAAATTCTTCATTCAGAAATCTCTCTGGGCAGGGATCGAACCCGTCACCTGCTGCAGGTTGGACCGGTATGATGATGGCTTCCACAACCCATTCTGAATGATTACACAAACATTGATTTAAATTTTCGATGTTTTAAACCATAACTTTATTTATTGCATAATTCTAATCATGCATGTAATATCCTAAGAGAAAATTACTTTAATGTACTTACTAACTTTAATGTTAGCATAATAAATGTAAGAACAATATTATGTGTCTGTGCATATTCAAATCCATACAAAATATCTTAAAAATATTCATAACATAAGTAAATAGTACTTTGGAGGTAGCAACATTATTTATCCATTTAATTTTAAATCAGTTTACCACATTTTTAATATATTGACTGACATTATTTATGTGGTAGATTTTCAATTTATTTTAATCATAAATTGGACCCTGTTAAGCAGAAAAGATCCAGTCAACATGTTATATGAAATCAATTTATTAACATATCTATAATCTACTAAACAAGTTTTATAAATGCATAAAATATATTACTTTTTAAAATGTACATGTTGTCTTATTACACTGGCAATTTTCAAAAATGTAATGCAACATTATGATTTTTTTTATGGTCAAATTTGAACTGCATTTACTCAAAGGTAAAAAAGCTGTTGGCTCTCTTCTGCATAATAATAAGAATTCTAATTATGTTTTAGCTATTTAAATAGTTAAATAAGACTCTTTTTCAACTTTAACTGAATTTTTAAAAGTTACTATATGTACCCAGTATGGTAGAAATATCTCAGAATCACATTTAGTTTGCGTCCTGGTAATACAATGTCCTCATTTATATATAGTTTTTATTCTCTGGTCTTACTCTAATTGCATGATGCAACTGTCCCAATAATGTTTTATTTCAATCTGTCAATCTGCACTGATATCAATTTTCAAAAGTATTTGTTTTTACATGAAATGCCAAGGCTTTTGACCCTTGAGACTTTTATGATACTTAACATTTTGTATGTATAACCTTTATAAGTTGTCATTAATCTTAAATATGTTCTTTATTCCAGGAACATCACAAAAGATCTATACCCAAAGACACGTGGAACCTGCTTCTCGACTTTGCCACTCAAATAGATGATGGCATGAGCAACTACGATGCTGAGGGCGCGTGGCCCGTCCTCATAGACGACTTCGTTGAGTGGTGCCAGAAGCATGAGCTCACAGGAGATGGGGTCAAAGCACTAGAGCCAGTGTCGGGCTAGCTGACAACCTACCACGTGCAGTGCGGAGCGAAGCAATACGTGTACGCAGAGGCATCTCACAGTAGCGCCCTCTCAACCCTTAGCAAGTACATATTCAGGTTTCTGACTCGCTCCATGCTGTACGCGATCGAGCTATGTTCTGTTGAGTGCCTCGCAGTTGTTATAGTCTCCGAATTGTGTAGCTGACTAAAAATTATAGCTAACGCACTAATGTGGGCAAGTGGAATCAATCATTGTAATGATAGAACAATTTATACGCGATACGTCCACTCAACCGCATGTAGCTCTCGGTCTATACGTCCGTTAGATAAACCAACCATAGAGTTGCTCCTATTTCCTATCAGCTAGGATGTTATGACTTATAGTCGGAGGAATACGTTTTCCTATAGATATTATCAAGTTTCAAATGGTTTATAAAATTTTTCAAAAAGATTTTTCTCATGCGTTTAGAGTACTAATCCTCGAGGTTTTAAAATTAAGATGTAAATATGTATATACACGTTAATGATATTTTCTTTTTTATTATTAAACCTTAGAATTGTCCGTCTTGTTTTTTACAGTGACTCCAGGTCTATTTTTATTGTGTTCGTTAAATCGAAAAAACAACTTTCTAATATTCAATATTGACACTCATGGATAAAAAAAATTATTCTTTTTAATTCGAATTACGTTGCATAATATTATATGAAGTGCAATTATTAAAAAATTGAAATGATTATACAGTACTAATTCAAAAAATCCGTACAAAATTTTGCCAACATGTTATTTTGGCCCAGTTTTTGAAGTAGTCATTGCGGTTAATGTTATAGCAAGTTGAAGAGCTACATATTTATTTATATCTAAATAAATTTATTTAAATTTTTGAATGTTAAAATTACTAATGAACAAAATTTGTTTTTAGTATGTAATATTTATTGGGTTGTTACTTCATGAGTGTAACGTTTAATCAAAGTGTTATAATCAGACTCCTTCCTTAATTAGACAATTTCGCAAAAATAAAACGATTGCGTCGTAAATCTTCATTACTTTCTGATTTAACAGAATTCTAAGAATAATCTGTTGCTTTTAGAATACTATTGGATTATTGGAGTAATTAAAAAGTTTGGTACTTAGATTTAATGTACAAAAGATGAAATTGATGTATTGAGTATTAACTGCATTAAATTGTTAATTATATATACAATTTCGTTTTTTTTTTTCATTGGTAGAACCAGTTGGAAGAATTGTCTGTCACAAACTTTTGAGCACCTTGTATTAAAATTTTATTATTATTATTTATCTTAAACTTTACAACTTGTAATACAGCGAATTATTATCATTGAAATTCATTAAGTAGCAGTAACACACCTACAAAGGATTTGATAGTGAAAGAAGCTTTTTTTGGTTGTTTATAACTCGCAATGAATGGAAAATATTTTTGGTGGCGCATTAACAGTGCGAATGCGAATAATTTAAATTGATCGCGCGGGTATTTTTTTTATAGTGTGACTTTTCTGCGCACGCCCTGAAAGGTATAAAAAATATTTTTGATATCAGTGTAAGGAAACAGCTATGCTGGAACGGTACATTCCTATAATATAAATAAAAGTAAAAGATATTTTTAATTATACAGTTTGTCCGTGTAGTCTGTTTACTGATAGTTGAACGTGACAACGTCATATGAAAGTATTTTCTTATGACGTTGTCACGTTCTCTGGAATGGTTGCATTTTTGAAAAGAAAATTTTAATTTTATTTGTTTGATAGATATCTTGTATGGTTAAAGAGAAGGAGGTAAATGTAAATCGCAATGGAATTTATTAAGTTGCATTTATTTGTACAGATACATACAACTAAGTTAAGTAATTTTTTGACAGAATTGTATTTAAGCGTATTCGCCGTTTGTGCCTCTTTGTCGCTCTTTCCGCGCTCTCGCTTGCGCTTCAAGCCTTAAAAGTTAACGCTTCAGAACGAGGTAACGCCGCATGAGTCATGTTCTTTGGTGCGTGCAGCCGGCTCCATCGTATTAAAAGACGTCACCTTAATAAATAATTACCTATTAATTTATAGACAAGCATGTACCAATCATTCTGTAATATATTTTTGTTTGAAATCCTTTCACTTGTCGCTCCTATTGATACACACTCTTGTTTTTAAAGAGATCAATGTGACTGAACGATTATGTATTCTTTTCGAGAACTCATCTGTTTTTGTTAGAATTCATCAAATTGAAGAAAATAATATATAAAAAAGTTCACCAAGTAATTAGGGCATCTAAGCGGGCCGCAATTGGGCAGCGTGGTGGAGTAAGCTCTTTCCTTCTTCCAATTTCATATATTGGAGACCTCCAAATAGAATGTAAATAATGATGAATACATATAAACTATTTTGAATTAAACATTTTATTTCAAGTATGTTAAACAGCTGCTAGCATATTTATTAATTTAGAAATTAATAAATTATATTTATGTTCAATGATGATAGTTTTTGCTACGACTTGATAATGAAACAAAGGGACAAAAGAGAAGCAATAAAATTTAAAGTAAAATTTAGTGAGATTCAATTCTTATAATTGAAAATCTACCGTAATCCCAATTGTGTCCGCGTAACAACATTTGCCAGGTTTAATATTAAAATTGGTCAGGACCGTTCAACGGAGCTTAAAAAAATTCGGCACCACATTAGAAAGTATTAACCAGCGACAACATAGCCTAATAGACACCTCATGTCTTCATTTCTACTAAGAAACATTTCAGTCAAAGCACTGAGGTATGCGGTGCGGGGGAGCGGTAAAAGAAAGCATTACAATTGGTCGATTCAAGGTCGCAATAGATCATAAATTACAATTAGTGATGGGAACGTTTTTGTAATGGGTTATTGATTAGAAATAATAAAATAATTATAATTGAATAAGACGATTAATAAATAGCTCATAGAAGGTATAGTAGTACTCATATTGAAGTATTGAGAAAAATAATGAAAACATCATTTAACAATCTAAACCATTAATACACAACATAACGCAATTCAAACCAGTATTAACATTGTTGTATAAAATGTTCTATTTAAGCAAAAAATGAATTAATTATTCTTAAAATGAATTAACTTGATATAAATTCTTCTAATTGTAGGTTTCGGATCTACGGATTTTGTAATAAATAAAAAAAAATAAACAAAAAATACAACCGACTTCCATGCAACAAAAAAGTAAAAAAATATCTAAATACATGTTAGTTTAGAGCATACACAGTAGGTACTTAGTAGTAGTCCTGAAGTCGGCGCTCACCATATTTCGCTAGATCACGACGAAACCACATGTGTCCTATGTGTGTTTTTATACAAAAGTTTTTTTTCATTTCTATATGTACGTATGTTCTTCTGATCATAGCTTGTAAGTAATTATTTCAATTTCATTAGTACCTACACCAAATGTCTTCAAACACATCTCAATTATTCCTATCGGCTGAGGAGTTACATATTTTGTCTCCGAGCCAAATTATCAGACACTTAAATAGTCAAAGATGAACTGGCTTTGCATTATCATTAGAACTTACACCAAATATCTTGAAACACAACTCAATTATTCCCATCGGTTGAGGAGTTACATATTTTGTCTCCGAGCCAAATTATCAGACACTTAAATAGTCAAAGATGAACTGGCTTCGCAATATCATTAGAACCTACACCAAATATCTTGAAACACAACTCATTTATTCCCATCGGGTGAGGAGTTACACGTTTTGTCTCCGAGCCACATTATCAGACCCATAAATAGTCAATGATAAATTGGCTTCGCAATTTCATTAGAACCTACATGAAATATCTTTACACACAATTCAATTACTCCCATCGGTTAAGGAGTTCCCCTCATTTTCTCCAGAACTCATAAATGGATGATAACCATATTTAAGTGGGACCAATTCGCAGCTCGTCTCTACACAATAAAAAAAGAATAATTAAAATCGGTCCACTAACGGCGGAGTAGTCCTTGTACATGCAAAAATATATATATACCTGCCGAACCTTCTCCTTTTTGAAGTCGGTTAATTAATCTGGTAGATACATATTTAGACATTAGAGTCATCAAATAACTATAATTATTGGCAGTTTACGATTAAAAGTTTAAAACTATAATTATTTATTTTAAATTCAATTCAAGTAATATTCAATTGCATTAGTTGTCATCTTTCATCAGTTAATTGAGGTGTACATCACTACCAAAATAGACGAAAAGGATAGAAATATTTAATTTAATGAAAAGGAAAGGGATGCACTGTAAGAAGACATCAACGGGCGCTGTTAAAGACCAGTGTAAGATGAGCTCCAAAATAATTTGATTCCTGAAATTATAATTGTGAAAATAGTTTACTTGTGAAATGTTATGCCGTCTTTTTTGAAATGAGATGTTTTACTACATTTTTACACCATCTTAATGATCAGGAAGTCATTTTGCTTCACATTTTTTATTTTTTAAAGCATTTATTTCGCGCTATATAATTATAGTCTCGTAATACGATGTTCACAGGTCACTTAAGTGGTCGGTACTGAAGTGTAGATCGCGCTCGGTTTATTATATCAGTGTTATTAAACTGATGTGTTGCCCGAAAGTGTTCGCCTTAGATGCGGTGTCTATTAGGCTGTGTTGTCGTTGGTATTAACATCACAAGCTTTTTGTTATTTATAAAGTTTGCCCAAATTCTTTGTATCTATGGATAATATTCTTTTTTTTATAATTTTCGACAACAATCTAAATGACATTGACATAAGTGACAGCGAATGAAATTTGTTTAATTGAAATTTAGAACGTTTCTTCTTCAATTGGAAAATAGTTTCCTGAAAATGTCTATTCGTTTGGGTGGTGCTCTGAAAGAGCTGAGGATTCACCTCTGCCAGACAAGCCAGCAGTCCGCCGGTGTAAGGTATATTGATTACATAAACACTTTTCTAACCTCTATACTTTACTGCGCTTTTCATGTTTTATTTTGCCAAAAACATTACTTTTCGTACTACAGACGTACTGACGTGCTTTGAATTCCAAGTGACCGTGTAAGTATTTGCTTGTACGAAATTCGAAACGTCAAAATGATAAAATAAGTTTTTTAGAACTACATTTTTTTTAGATTGGACACAAAAAAGAAATGGTCAAATATGTGTTTAAAAGACAAAGCTTGTTAATCACCATCATTGGTGTCATTTACGAAACAAGTGTTATAATCAAAAATTTGTTTAAATTTCAGAGAATTTATCCAAAAGAATTATGTGAACATCAAGAAAAATAACCCTAAGTTTCCAATTTTAATTCGCGAATGCAGCGGAGTGCAACCCCGCGTGTGGGCCCGCTATGGTAAGATTGATATATGATAAATATTATATCATAGGAAGATAATTGCATGGAAGATATTTCTATGAGTAAATGTGTTGGATATTATAGATCGAGGCTGTGAATACAGTGAATCGCTCAGTGATCTCACCAGTGAGCAAGTCATGAGTGTTATTGGCAGGATTTCTACCAAGTATCTATAAAACTTCCTAAGTTGAAATTCATTTAACTTGATTATTTATTGGTAGCTTAAATTATTTTTATTTTAGAAATTGTACCAATGTTGAACTTGAAATAGTGTTGATTTATGTTAAAATAATTTTCTGCTTTATTATTGTTTATTAGCTGACCTCGCGATCAGTATTCCTCCACTATATTAGGCATTTATTATACATAAAAACCGTTCTCTTGAACACTCTATTAGAAAAACTGCATTAGAATCTGTAGTGTAGTTTTAAAGATCTAAGGATACATAGGGACAGACAACACAAAGAAACTTTGTTTTATACTATGTAGTGATTACAAATCCAGTATTGTTATAATGAAAATGGAGTATCTGTGCCTCTCATGTAAATAGGTATAAGTCTGATTTTTCAATATTGACTTCTACAATAATTAGAAAAGGTAGATAGATATCCTTGTTTAAAAAGCATAGATTTATCGAAATATCTCTGTTTGTTTTCTTATTTAATAGTTGTATTCAATTTGGTATAAATTCTGGCTTATACTTATTTACTAGGGGCTTAGGTGTAAGATTATTATTTAGTAATTATGGTATTTACTTAGCTATTTTATATCTTAGGCTGAGCGCCCATTGACTGCTATAGTGTGATAGTTACTGAACAGCTGCTGTGGCTCTTTCGGTTCAAATTGTTGTTTGTACTGAAGGGTGGTACATGTTAAATATCATTTTATAAATCTGACAATAGTATGTTGTTTTCTCGTCTTCATAAACGCTTAAGCTACTAAAGAGTTACCAATTTAAAAAATCATTTAAAATATTAAAAATAAATATTTTTTTATTATATTCGTAAATTTAATTTCTATTATAGGATTAATTCTTAGAACCAAGTTTGGCAATTGCATTAACCACTGAAGCTACCAATTATTAAATTAAAAGCAACCCATGGGTGATCAGTCTTTCCCTTGAATATTGTTTATTTGATATAAAAATTTAACTTACATACTTTTCTTAGCATAAAGATATTAGAGCAAGAGACGTATTTGATGTATTAAGCCTCTTACGCACTAACGGTTAACCGCGGACGCGGTTAACCACGCGGCTAGCCGCTTTTCCAGTTTACTATGAAACCACAAAAATTTTAAACTGCTGTGGTTCACCGCTAGTGCGTAAGAGGGCTTAGTAGACTACTTATGAAGTAACTAATTATGAATTTTCTCATTTCAGATAAAGGTGTAGAACGCAGCAGTGCTTTAACCAACCTATCTGCTGATGATGTCTTAAATGCTGTCAAACAACTAGCAAAGTGAATTTATTTATTTATATTATGTATATATTATAGCCAATAGAATACTGATTTATGTTTTTAGTAAATAAAAGATAAAAAAGTTACATAAATAATTTATTATGCTTAATAGAAAACTACATTTTGCTAACATTTAACATGGTTACTTTCAATAAACTCTTCAGCACTTAGAACTGACAGTATCTTTCATTATTTACAAGCATTTCCTCCAAAATTTATATTAAAAAACAATTTTATTCATTTAATAACAGTATTTTTATTTTATTTTTCGGTGTATACATACGTCATAGATGTCTTCCTATAGAATCAGTGAAAACAATAACACAATTAACATAAGTAATAAAAAAGTGTTGATTTTTTAATTACAATTTATTGCTGAGAATCAAGAAAATAATGGAAGCCATCAGATAATAAAACTTATTAAAAATCGCTGACAAAGTCACATCTCATCATTATTGTATTGTACTCTAAAGATCTTTTAAACTATAAAGAAATCATTGTGTTGAAATCACAAAAAATATGACTGGCCATTTATCGCGCGCTCTGTTATAAAAAAACTCATCTGTAAAAAAACCACAACCTCATAAAAGTGAGTATAAATCAAATATTAATCGCCTGTAAAATTGTACAAAGTTTTTGTATTTATTTCTTACTTTTTATAATTAAGTACTGTATACTTATTTTACTGCTTATATTTGATCTTATTTTATCATCTTTTGTCAGTTTTTCGTAATGTATTTCGAACACTAGTCCTTAATGGTCCTAGACCTATGTAAGTTCTAATTCCAACACGTAATAATGTTGTCTACGATTGCGATCCTTTTCATATTAGCTTATACATAAATGTAAGCTTAACCCCTGTTTACGGTAATTGCAACCTTACAGCATACTAAAGGCACTAAACATTTGCTATCTCGCTCTGCGAATGGTAACTATCAACAAGACGGAAAGAGACAACACTACTAGTACTAATCCCATAGACTACTGTGCCAGTTGTTTTTGGTCATTGGAAGGCGGGTAGGCCGAATATTTCCGGTTGAAATTTGGCTAGAGAGGGAAGAACTATTGTTGCGTGGGTAGTCAATCTCTTGTCCAGATGTGGGTCGGGGACCATCACTACTTGCATGCCGGCTTCGACGCCGGCCGTCACACCGTGTGGCGAGTCTTCGAATACTAGGCACTGGAACAAAAAATAAACTTTATTTCTTCTAATTTTTTTAAGGTGGTAGAACCAGTGTAGGTCGACCGAGGAAGTATCACCGCCACACCTATTTCTAGCGTGAAGCATTTCTCGCGTTTCGATAGAAGGGTGTGGTTGGTTGGTGGTGGTTGCCTAATATAAAAGTGTGCCGGCAACCACACCCTTCAATCGAAACGCAAGAAATGTTTCACGCTACAAATACATAGGTGTATAAATAAAATATAAATATAATACATTATCATGGTAGACTTGAACAAAGTGGGTTAACCTGCGAGAATAACCTAATGTGTTATAAAAAGTTTTTGATTTTAAACGCAGCTTAGAAAATAAACATTGTGTCCTCTACAATTAGATGCATTGACGAAAAATAATAATTGTTTTTTTTTTGTAGTAGATAAAAACAATTTTCGAGTTATGTAATTATTAAAAATAAGATATAATCTATTGAAGTTGAGAAACTAGTCGTGTTACACTTCGTTGAATACCAATTATTTTTAATTTGGTTTTAATTACGGTATAAAATTACGGTAATTAATTAAATATTAATATATTATATTGCTTATTACTAACATTAAAATACATTTATCTTTACTTCCGTGTAAAAACAGCTGTGTTATATGCTGCTATGTTCTGACCAGAACAATGTGGTCCCTTACCACACTTATCCGAGGCACTTCAACTTAGTCATCACATCATGCATGCTCTTTTACTACTTGCATATTAAAAAGAAATCTAAATAATCACAATTATATCTATACCTTAGAAGGATCCGGTTTATCCGGGAACCGGGCAGCGGCTACGAGGAATATATCCGGGTGCGGCTTTCCATACTTGACTTCCTTGTCCGTGCTGCCCATCACCATATGGTGGAAGAGGCTGAACAGCTCCTTATGTGCCGCTATCTTCGTCTGCACGGATCGGTCGCTAGAGGACGTCGCAAGCGCAAAGGGAACGCGCGTTTTGTGTAAATGACGAATCAGCCTTTCTGCACCTATGGAGTACCGTAACATAGTAAGTTATTTTATCCGATTGAAATGAGCATGCAGTCCACCCTGGTGCTCATGGATAGACCAGCAGCTTCATGCCGAAAAAGGATTCCATCTGAAGTCAATTTGAGCGTTGCTACTCCCGAGGACTAGGGTGGTCGTCTCATTTATAAAAGAGCCGGCAACCACACCCTTCCAACGACACGCAAGAACTGCTTTACGGTAGAAATACTTAGGTAAGGCGGTGGTAGCTTCCCGGGCGAACTACTGTGTTCTACCCCCTGACAAAATGTTATCTAATGTAAGGACTCTAATTGACGTTTGTGGATAAAGACACATAATAATAGGGGAGAAGACATACTGGTCCGAAGCGTTCCAACTTAGCCCTCTGAGGAGGTAGAAACGCACCTGGTGCTAACCTCATTAAAGACTAATTTTACCTTATTGATTACATACGTCCATGGACGATAGGTTACGGAGTAAGCAATCTATGTTCAATTTAATCAATGTATATCGAAATCAGTTGTATCCAGTGACCAGTGGCCGCATAATTATTACTTACAAACTGTACTGCTGAATCCAAAAAAGTGTGTGTGTGTACCTATGTACGCGCGTTAGAAGTTATACTTCATTGGCGTAACAAGATAAAAACCTTTTTAAAATTTTTATCTTTCGCCTTATTCTCATCATAATTTCGTAACGCACTTAAATAAGTATAACTTTAAAACTTTGTTTAGGGAGGCTTGACTAACCAAAGAGAGGCTCTCAAGAATTTATTGGTGACAAAAAACCTTTTCCGATAAGGTTCCCGTCTCTTAGATCGAAGGGTATTTTGGTTCTCATATTTCTGAAATGTGCCATGCATTTAAATTTTGGGGCTATATTTCCACGAGTGTTTGTAATATTATAAAATATGCTACGTATTGTCTGTAACCTACATAGATTACACCGAAAACAGTAGCACAACAAACAAATATATACATAAATCATACATATATAATAATCACTACATTTATCTTATATAAAAAGAGCGGTATATTTCAAGATACGATAGGCTATCACTGGTATCATTGAGAAGTATCAGTTGATTCGTGTATTTAGATTATGATAAATCTAAAGCATTTCTTAAGTGTACTATAAATAATAACTAACAAGTGACATATTCATACAGATGTATCACCAAAGTCACATTGGTAGGAGTGGATTCTTGCAAACATCGGCTGTATTACATAATTATGAGGCGACCATATTAGCCCTCAAAACCCGTCCCTGTGGTTCCGGGATCAGATAAGGGCTACGGTATCCTTTGCCTGTCGTAAGAGGCGACTAAAAGGGGCTACCGGGGTTGCAGGCGGCTAGAGTGGGAGCTTGAAACGTGCAGTGGCAGTCAAGCGATCCCGGGACGGCCGGCAGTATGTGTTGTCGCATATCGTCGTAAAGACTAGACGGAGCCGTGGGCCTAGCCACCCATCTGGGAGGAACCCGATGGGGCAACGCGCTCAGAGGATTTCGGTTGCGTTCGTTTGGAGATGTGTGGCCACATGCCGTAAACACCATGCGCAAATGCTCACTGGGAAGAGCCCTAATGGAGCATTGCGCTCGGAGGCCTCGGTTCTGTACCATTGGGGGTGGCGGCAATATATTTAATTTAGACGACCGACGACCGACGATTTGTTTGGACGTAAATTTGAAGAAAGATAGGTTAAGAGTAATTAGGATTCGAGGGAATACCAGATAATGCACATTAAGCAAGTATCTTGCCCCTAAGTGTAGCAATTTACAAAAGATTTACTTCACATGTTTCTTGTTGTAAATGTAGTTGATCACAGATGACCATGGACGACAGACAGTTCACCATTAGGTGGAATACATGCTCGATTGTTACTCTAATTTTATAAGAAATCTTATCCTGTCTCACCTTTTGTTTTGTAAACAAATATTAACTGATAACTTCAGGTAACTTATCAGTGGAATTTGCAGTAGTAAGTTAAATAGCTGCCTATCATAATTATGTTGTTTATCATACACACCAATTCAATATCTATTTCATGTTGTAACAATTTTCTTATAGTTTTATTTTCCTTTAGCCACTAACCCTGATATACCTACTATCAACTTACCATCAAGTAAAGGTGTTCCAGCTAACATGGTGTCTCCTAACACCAAGAGCTGATCTCGAAATTCAGTGGGTGTGATCGGGAGTTTCAGCTCTTTACACAGGATCTCCGACAGACGCTGTTCGGTGCCACCCAGTACCTTCATCATCAGCTCATCGGTGTACTTGTGTCCATACTTGGCACAAAGCTGGGTGATCATTTTCTTATACACCTGTTCAGTGTCTGAAACATAGTATTTTACAATAATAATTTTTTTACTATTTTATATATTGTAAAAAAATACCTAATTGTAATAAACGCTTTTTATACTCATAGCCACGCTAGGCTGTTCTCCTGTGTCTGGATGCCATGGACACACAAGATGAATATGCAGACACCCAGACCCAAAACAAGTGTCTAAATTCATTATTGAGATACATGTCTTGTCACAAACTGAACCTGGAAGGTTCCAGGTTCGATTCCAATATTCTACAGGCAGTCAGTACTGAGAGTTAGACGGGTATGGTATCTGCTATATCACATGGGTCGACAATATCATTATAAAGTAAGTGGGTGTAAACTAAAAATAAAAATCTAAGATATGGCAAATAATTGGCCTTATGCCCTACTATTTATATATGGTTGCCAATCTACTTAAATGATTTTACATGAGTAATAAGTATGGTAAAAGTCAAAAAATAGACTTGAATTTAAGGATTATGCTGTATTCTTCCAGAAATATGTTAAATATAATTTAAGTAAAACAAATAAGTATTTCACTTAAGTAGTAATTAGTGCAACTGAAACTAGCAATCTTAATTGTTACAACAATTGAAATGAAAAATCAAAACTATGGAATTTAAAAGACATAGAATGAATACACAATTGCTAAGTATCTTTAACGATTTTTTTAAGAATATCAATAGAAATATAAAATATTTCATATTACTTAAAAAAAAAAAAATTAAGGTAAGTATGATATAATATTATGTATGTTATGTATATTAAAAAGAATTAAAATGCTATTTGAAGGTGCCTGAATTTAGTATCCACCATTTATCTTTAAAAATAATGAAATGTAATTTACTATTTAAAAAGTTAAAAGGTGGATAAATCTTTAAGTCTGCTTTCCAATTTTAAATATTGTTAGATGTCAGATTCACATTCATAACGAAACTATAAGCACATCAACTTGCCAGTTATACGTGGAATATTAAATTTAAATTTGGTTCTCATGAATGTAAATATAACCTTCATGTAATACATTAACATTGACAACAATGAAAAAGGTCGCGAGCAAAGTTCCGCCTCTTACCTAATAATAGTCCATCCATGTCGAAAATGCAGTGAGTCGCCTTTCTTACATTTTTTGACGAAAGGAATCGCAATCCAATTGTATTTGACACAGTTTTTAACAAATAAATCCTCATGTTTAGACCGGCCTATCTAGACAAATATTATGTAAAAGGCTGCCGACAGCTTTCAGCTTAAGAATTTAAATCGTAACAAAAGTTTAAATAAACTACTGGTGACCACTTCTTTTTATTTTATTCAAAACTTTTCTGTTAAAAACTTTGTAAAATACGTCCGACAACTACTGACCCATTTCGTTGATTGATTGACGAAAATTGACAATGAATGAAAAAGTTGATAGTATTTTGTTATGTTATTTGTCTCTTTCTATATCTAGCGGTTAGTACTGATTAGAAGGGAACGAGCTACATTCATGTGTTGCTATCCGTCAACCTCTGGACTCAACTGGATGAAAAGTAATGCCGTCAAGATGACGTAAATATATAAAAATGTTTTCGATGACGTATGCGTTTTATTTAGATATAACGAATAGATGTAGCATTTATTCTATTTACATTACGAAATACGCGTGAACATATCAAAGTATCGTAGATATTAACGATGGCAACAATATCAGCCGTCGAACTCCATTCGCAGCGAACTTCAGACAACGCAGTCGGGCTGCGACCGTCATGGATCGCAGTTGAGTCGTCGCGTGCCGTATTTATGGCGTGAACATTACCCAAAGTTTTAAATAAAAAATCGTTTACCTACAATTTTATTTATGAAACGCTTAGGTAAATAAATAGATAATAATTTATTATCAATAAAATAACATTGTTACGAACATGGCTGTGAACGTGTGTTGTTGTGTTAAACTGTCGCCTAACAAAAAATCGATTTTTGGTTTGAGTATGAGCAGCCAAATATTGTATTTTGTATTGTTCGCGAGTTTTTTGGCGGTTGTTTCTGCCGCGGACACGGAAATATCTTGTGCGAGTGTGCAAAGTATCTTCGAAAAGAAAGGAATGTTGTCAGCGGTTGATATCCAAGCGCTGCCGAATTCAGGTGAGAATCACGCGCTCTCTTTTTACAGCTGAATTAGATAGTAAATGATAATATTTAATGGTCATGTTGCCAGTACACTGATTGTGGATTATAATCTGATATTTTTTGCGTATTACGAAAACACACTACTATCTACACTTCTAACAACATGGAATAATAATTTTGTTTGGCCATTTATTATTATCAATTAATGATGTTAATCAAAATACTTGAATATAATTTTAATTTACAATGTAGGGGTTAAAGGTTTTTGAATTTGCTTACTATTTATATTTTGTATTTGTTTAATAAAATTATTACGAATATTTGCAGCAGCAAGCTAAATATAATCTCATTTTGTGAAGCTGTCCCTAAAAAAACAAGCATAAAGAAATTATTGATAATAGTCATGTAAGAAAGAAGGCTGAAGACGGGATTGTATTTACAATATTTATTATCTTTATTATTTTTATTCAAACAATCGACCCCGCTTACTTTGGCTTTTTTATTTAGGTATATCACTCTCTTTGTAGGTACTCTTTCAACTTCATTAGTTTGATTTTTTCGGCCTCTGCTCAGCTTGTTACATTTTGATATCACTGGTAGTGTCGAAGTAGTTAGTAGAAAAGACAAATCTCTTAATAAAATATTAAAACAATGAACAATCTTGTAAATATCTGCAGAGTCGTAACGGAACGAAGGGATCAGTAGCCATTGTTACAAAACTTCGAAGACCCTCCGCCGATAAGAAGGCGCAAGATTTTTACCTGTTGAAGAAACAAGTTAAGACAAGAAGACTTCTATATAATCTTTAAAATTCGAGAACCCTTTTTGCTGTACGCCGCCTTTTATATAGCCTTATCTGTGAAACCGTTTTACGAATGGATGAAAATGAATAGGTTTATACTTAAAAGGCTATTAATAGAGGATTATTGAAATCTAGAAGTTCTTAGTTTGGAAGTACAAATACAAAATGATATGATGATTTTTTTACTTTCTATTCTTATTCTTATGAAAGCCTATTCTTGTGTAATAAAACAAAACATGCTGAGAAGTGAACTGTGTAACATTGAAGATATCCAGAAAATAAACAAGGTCCAATCTAAAGCCGAAGATCGTAGGTGTGTTTGATACAGTGGGCGGCGTTGTGAAATGCACGTTGCAACATAAACAGATCTACCTAATGGTTGCGAACCAAATCTTGTATATTGTACTGTCCTTTCTTACGAATAACTCGTCAGTGATACTCTTAACTTGTTGACATAATTTAGTATATAAAATTATAAATCTTATTGTCAGAAACGCTTTTGAAGTTAAGCGCATGGTAGGAAATAGGCAAAACATACTGTTTTGAACACAGCGTAGGCGATCTCTCATTTCGAATTATCGCTATATCTTATCGTACGTATAAAACTTTCTAGACAATTTACATTCACAGCGATTTATATTAAAAGGGTCATATTTATATTAAGGTCCCAGTTAACTTATTTCCATGCGATAATTATACAAAGTCGAACGGTTAATTTCGTAAAACTTAAATCATGCAGAGACAAGATAATAATCATTTTTCCTTGTACACTGTTCCAAGTACTCTCATTCATCGGCGCCGCACACTCATTATTTCACCCTTATTTAGGTATACGAAAGTATGCACATTGCAAATTTAATAACCGAAATGAGAATGCAGGATTGAGCACATGTAATTCTTTTAGTTATTCTTTACGGACATTATTATAGCGAGTTCAAACCCGAAACGGTAGAGGTTTGTTTCAAGAAACTGAGTGGTTTTATACGTATTAATTACTTCAATATACCTCAGCAACCGCAGACTTAGCGCTTGGTTCAAACCTCATATCCTTCGGGGAGTCGTTTAAATTAATGAGGACGTATCTCATTTCCGCCACAAGCTTTAAAGTCGCTTAAACAAAACCTCTAATGGAAATCAATATATTGTTAGCTTTGTAACCAACCGCTTCACATGCCCACGCCCTGAATTTTATTACCACGTTAAATATTGATCTAATAACCCTAATTGTTACACGTTGAGCAACCTGCTAATCGATTGGAGTCATCCAAGGTCTTTAAGCGTAGAGTATAATCGTACCACCGATCACTTATGTAATTTACATGCAAATGCATATATTTATCCGACGCCAGTGGTAATTCAATGAAATCAACAGGAGGCATGGATACAGGTTCTTGCTATTAAGATAGTCTACAATTTAAGAATGTCGCTGACGCCACATTTCCTAATAAGGCAACAACGTCTGATAGATCGGGCACCGGCGCGTCATATCAAGTTCTATAAAGCTCTTTGCATCATTTTGCATACCTTGAAGCTCATTTAGCATGCAATACTCGAACGCCGGTGTTTCTAACTGGCGGACAGTCGCGACAACTACCGGCGATGTATGTGCAAAGTTCTGGCTGGAGCGTCGAAACGCCAGACTCTGTTAAATTTGGTATGGAGAAGTCGTTAGACCACCGGAAGAGGATCCAGTGATTCACTAACTTAATTTAAATTCATAAAATGGAGGTGCTGGCGCTCTGAACATAACTTATCTAAGCGAATCGATTAAATTATGTCCATATGGAATATTAAAAGCGATTACATTAATTGCCTGCATGGTGCGGTCACAGCAGGCTGTTCCTCGGTAGACATCAAAATAATGAGTTCAAGTTTGTATTCCGAGTCCACTACAATACATACTCCTCGCTGTTTGTTCACGGTACCAATAATATCGGAAGCTCTATCGTAGAACTATGAGAGCAGAAAGAGCTATTTTTCTGAAATAACTAAAAAATAAATCATTTTTATATATCGAATAGAATGTGGGATACTGTGGGCGTGCTTCTTTATCACTCATCGTTGATTTCATTTCAAAACGCCGTGTTGGCCAAATTCCTAGACGTGCCTTATGTCCTATGGTACACTATCTAGATAGAATATGACCGTGCGCGATTGTCATATACAGACAAAGCTCCTTATTCACGGTTTCCACGTTCGCTGCTAAAAATATCTTTATTCGCGGACGTGGACAGTATAAAGAAAAAAAATCGGTGCCTTCGGTTTTTGCGCGTCAGCTTTCTTTATGTAAGATCGCTGGTGATTCACGGTTCACGGTTTCTGTATCCACGGACGGGTGGAACCTATCTCCGTTAATAAGGAGCGCTTACTGTAAATATTCGTCTCAATCATACTAATAGAGGTATAATATAACGGTACAATAAATATATTGATTGCGTCTAAATAATCCTTGTAGGTCTGTGACAGTATTTTATCGTCTTTACATAGACTGATATATGCTTATGATTTCATTAAACAAATCTTTTACGTCCCTTGTACCGTAAGGATGTGTGTCGTTATCAGAAGATAGAATATCCTGTTTGGATACTTTCTAAACTAACCTATCTATCATGTCTGTCACGGGAGTCACATTTTAAAGATAACGAGCGTCCACTCTGAGAAAGCTGACTGGACTAACATAAAAAATAAATACGATGAAACCAGTCAGATATTCCTTTAGCGATTTTGTTCATAAAAAGTTACTGATGACACAAAGGATATTTTATGACTCGCGTTATTTTACTACACGGGATCGGAATTATTGAATCCGATCCTATATATTTATATTTGAAAAGTATCAAGAGTGAAATCAAGCAGGATTTCTAGAGAAGACGTCAATATGTTTTACTAATTAAAATAAACAAGTACTGAATACATTAGATATAGAATTTGTTTAAACTGGCCAATGAACCCTGTATAAACCACTTGTATTTAAACAGTAACAAATTACTTGTGCTTACTTAGACGGCAATTATTAATTTATTATTACTTGTACTTTGAAAATTACAGCTAATTTAAAAGTACCTGCTAGCAATAACGGTACATAATATGTATGTATTCTAAAGCCACGTTTTAGCATATTATCGCTTAATGATTTAAAATTCCTTTATTATATTAATAGTAGCACCATTATAATTGCCGTCGTATAAAGGCACTTATACATTAGAGCAGCCCAACAGTCTTAATTGATAAATAAATTGTTATTTTAATATGAACAACAAGGTCTGACAGCCGACGAACAGTAAACTATCGAGCCGTCCTAATGTGAACGGGCCCTTAGGTATGAACTCCATTGTGTATACAATCTCCACTAGACGGAGGCGCAACGTTTTTTCAACCAATACTTTATTGACAAAGGAGTCTTTTTCAAACAGCCAGAGAAAACTCGCTCCGAGTGTACAGCCAAGAAATTCTCACCAAATCCTAATAAATGGTATGACATACAAATTTGATCAGTGGGTGGACTGGTTGACAAGCCGACATTGCATTGAGTAAACACCGAGGTCGACAACCCGGGTGCTTGGCGCTTACTTATTGATTAGCTTCCACGTGATTACTAATTTATTATTTCACGTCTCTACGTGAAAGTTAAGTAACTGTGTATCTTCGTAATGCATTCAGCCACATGTAAGGTTCATAACGAATTCATTTATCGACTTTCTTTTATCCAGAAAGCTACATATAAGGACAATTACCTATCACGTCCTTATAAATTAAATCAATAAATACATGTTCCTTTTGTAATATTAGCAATATTCCCGAAGACAAATAATTTCCTAACGATTTTAAGGTTGGCGATAAGAAATCGAATATTAAAATGCTTCACAGCTTAAAGTTTATTAATAGCTTCGGTACTCGAACATGAATCACGAGTATTCGCTTTGCGGCACGTTATTTGAGGTATTAAAGAAAGCGTAAGATGAGCAAAATGAAACCAGAACTCGTCAAATAGTGAATTAGCACATACCTGCGCAAAATTCTATACCGAACATTATTTGGGCTTTCATATGAATCCTTTCAATCAAGATGGCTGAATGGGGCTTTGTCAAAGGCAGCCAGCAGACCCTTTATGTCATGTCCCTTAACCTCTTATTCTGTAATTAGGCCCTTGGATATCGCGGGAAACAGGATGCCGTGTTCATCAGTGGCAATTTAAATTGACATGATTAATTTTAATTCTTGTTTTCATCAACCACGGTTTGATTTTTCGGTCTTGTTAAAAATCTACTTACATATACCTAAATATATTTCACTACAAAAATTAAAATGATTTCTATAAGAATATGAATAACAATAGATTATGTGAAGTGCAATTTTATTACCTCATTTAGAATATTCAATAAGCCTCAAACTTAATTGAACAGAACAGCGCCAGGAAAAGATCGAAACACAAGCATGTTTTTAATACGCTAAGGACGTGGAAAAGAAATATCTTTTTGTATTATTTCTCATGCATTCGAATGCATAAAGCAGCATTTTTATTTTAAACAAAATATTTTACTGTTGAATCATCTTTGATACATAATACATTTACTGTATTTAAGATTAATAAGTTATTCTGTGCATTCAAAGACAACCACAGTATTTTTAATTTAAGTAATGATTATATTTTTCTTTCGTACTTTTTGATGGATTCCAAAAAACCCATAACAGAATAAAGTTTAGTGAGATTGTATTACAATTCACTTGATTTTAAGTCGAAATTATACTTTTAATTCGAATCAACTGATGAGAGAACTCCGTCTGATTTAAGAGACGCCTACACAACAAATAAAGATAGGAAAGCCGTAAACATATGAATAGATTATTGATCGTTAAAATCGGTGCGTCCGAAACGTGAGTCGAGGTCGAGTCTGACGCAAACAATGTACGAAATTGTTATGTCAACCCACACACCATGTGGCGGTTACACGGCCATATCCTGCTAAGGAAGCCCAAATTGAGTACATCTAGTTAAATGTATTCGTGGACCAATTTGGTGGTAAACTATGGGCACTTAAATTGATGTCTTGTTTAGATTTATTGATACTTCCAAACAAACAAGGATTTTTAGTTACAGCATTCTTTCTGTATAGTTAGGTTTGTCTGGATGTATGTGAGTTTGCTACTCTTTCACAAAAAAACTACATATCATATTTCGTTGAAATTTGGCACATACATACATAGTTATGATCTTGATTGACACAGGATACTCATTAGTCATTACCATGGCAGACGACCTCAGTGGGCGGAGCCGGGGAATAAGACTTGTGTTATATAGCGTTTTCCTAATTTTATTGATGACTAACTGAAAAAGATTCTTCGATATCTGAAAAAGAATATTCTATTCCTCTAGATTAACCAATAATGTTGTTATTAGAATATGAGGGTGCGTTGACGAAGGTTGCATACGGGTATCTTAAAAAGTCAATTGAATTTTTTTTATTGATGTAAGTAAGTAGATTTTAGAAAGTTGAAGTTTAAAATCCTTGTTAAAAATTTCGAACGCCGGATCGTCGTCGGCTTATGCTTGGATGCAGGACGATCCGGAAAATAATTATACAGACAGACAGAGTTTTAATTCTTACTAATAGCCGGACATTCCACCGAGCGAGGCAGGTGGCGACTTGTTCGAAAGACCGGTCCGGTTCGCCATATCGCAAAAACATGCATTCGATTCGTCTTAACCACTTTTGTCAAGCCCAACATTTATGCAAAGGATTTCTTGCATTATCAAAATCGCAATCAGCCGCAAAAACAACAAGTCTGTACGTCAAACCTAATTAAGAATGTCCATTTTAAACATGAATTACTTTTAATATTAAAGAAGAACATAATAATCGAATATTTGAGCTATCGGTTTTTTGCTTGCAATGAAACAGACTCAATTTGTGATTTTCCACTGTACATCGTTGCTATCTGCAGTATTAGTGTGTACAAAGCTGTACATTTTAATTATCGAGACATCAAACGGCGTCTTGCGTCAGTTTCTTGAAGGCAGTTATTAATAATATCATTCGCGTTATGTCGACCGCGCAACATTAGTGGCGCATTCAGGATGCTATCCGAGAGTCAATGTCCGTTTATGTGCAAATGGGCGCGATCGATTACATTTATTTATATATTAGCTATGTTGTTTCCGCGGCTTCGCCTGCGATCAGTCTTAACGCAGGAATAAAAATCCTATGTGATAAAGTAGGTCATGAACTATGTGTGTGCCAAATCATCAAAATCCGACCGGTAATTTTTGTGTGAAAGAGTATGTTGCTCTTTTTATAGCCGGCGAACTTCGTACCGCCTAAGTCAAAAACCTAAAATTATCAGTGTTCATCCACTATATTATGCATGTATTATACATGAAAACCTTCCTCTTGATTTACTCTATATATTAATCTAAGCGTACATAGGGACAGACAGCGAGAAGCGACTTTGTTTTATACTATTTAGTGATTATTAGAATAAGATAAGATGAGCAAAGATATGAGAGTCCAAAACGAACTAACGTAATTAATAAACAATCATCATCAAAAATATTATGATCGAATATCAATGACGGAACTGAAAGATTTTATTATTATGTCTCTTGTTTCATATTTCCTTTCACTTGTATTACCTGGACTGTAAATTAACTTTTATCGCATATAAAATATTTTATCCCCCAAATTATACTTAACGGGATTTCTTTGCTTGCATTTTGTTCACCGCCTCTTATAACTTTGTTAATGCGTAATAGTTTATTTACCCATTAAGACAATAAATATATACCTAATTCTGTGTTTTAACTTTGAACAACAGGGTCAGGATCAGGTTCTTTATAAGAATAAATCCTTAGGCTTATTGATAAAACCTAAGATTCATCATGAGCTGGTAATGTACGAATTATTGTGCCTACAATAGTTTGGTATAATAATGTTTTATCAATGATGGGTTAGACAGTAAAATGATTAGTATTCAATATAATTTTATGAGGTTTTACCATTTAATTCAATTGGCTAAAACTTTGTGACTCCAATTTAATATAAATTCAGAAGTTGAAATATAAATAATCGTAAAGATTTTATAGTTATAAGATTTTACGAGAATGTGGAGAGTATATTTGATGTGACCATTTTCGACATTTATTTTACCAGTAAGGTCGAAATAAAAGAGCATTTCAGATCATCTGACATAACTCTCAAGATACGGCATATCTTAGGTTTCTTTACTGGAAAATCTTACAATTTAGCGTATTTGATTTGAGCTTAGAGCAGTGATAGCCTAATTGTTGAAACTTGCCCTGACGATCGGGAGGTCCGAGATTTAAACGCAGGCTTTTTTCTAAAATTATATGCGTAGTAGAAATTAATTATCGTTGCTTTTCGGTGAATGAAAATATCGTGAGGAAACCTATACACCCGAGAGTTCTTAAAAAATAAGTTCTCGGAGGTGTATGAAGTCCATCAATCCGCACTTGGCCAGCGCGGTGGACTATGCCCTAAAGCTCTCTCATTCTGAGAGAAAACTCGTGCCCAGCAGTGGGACAATAATAGTTTGACAGGAATTTGGGTTCTTACAATAACATATGTATATAATTATTGCGTTGCGAGCGTCCTTGGTGAAGATATTGACTAACATTGCTTGCATTCATCAGTATAATTTATTATTATACCACATGTTCGCATCGTGTAATACAAGCCATTGAAGCCACATATTAAATTCCGATTCCATATCATGGCTAACCAAGATATATTTACAGGTCGATTTCTTTAAAACCTTCGTCAACGCTGTTGATACAACGAATTAAGGAACAAAATATTGTTTTGAGTTGGCGAGTCGATTTTCGATAGTTGAAAACAATGAAGCGTGTGATTCAATCGTGGAGCACAGACAGGTCCGAGCCAAGGGTCGGGCGAGTTATGACGTGGCGAAAACAAAACAAGTTCGAATCGATTCCGTGCATTCCATCGCTTCACGGATTCTTCGGTAAGAATGCGAGCCCGCGAGCTATAATGATTATAATCTCGATTTAGTACTCGATTCGTCATCGTCCGATTTAGTTAATGGAACGGCCAATAAACGTGTGAATCGGCCGGGATGACTTTCGGCCGTCCGAAGAAATTTCGAGCCATGTAATCGAGTCTCTCACGGTGTATAAATTTTCAATCAAGTTTTCCTCGTTTGGTGCGGGACGCGAAAATGGTGCGGCCGGGACGAGTTCTCGGCTCGGATAGATTCCTGGCTGTTGCCCTTTATGGGGAATAATAAAAAGTTGATATTTTGGAGAGGTCCTGGAGTCAGGATGCGGACGCGGTCGCATGGGAGCGGAATGTGGTCCGGCGGGGTCCGGGCGCGGGCGGCAGGCTGCGCGGGCGCAGAGCCGGCCTATAAAGTGCGACTGAGTGGTTAGCCCCGTAATTATTATGCCGTGAGAGTGCACGGCCGATCACCCCGTCCTGAGCCATAACGCCACCGCGCATTGTCTTAATGACTGTTGCGAATCGCATGAAAGCTCCCTCTGTCATGTGGTTATTAATCTGTTGGTTTCTGTTTCTACGCTACGCAGATAACAATTACTAAGCAATGCAAATCTTTGATAGCAACGATGTCATTGCTTTTCAATTTGTTTCGGAAGCGAGTAGCAATTTTCGGTGTTTCGCTATCCGCCGTTCATGTTTAAAAGTATGCTTTAAAGCGAGCATAAAAACATGTTGAAGTGTGATTCAGACTTGCGTTGGTTGTTGTTTTATTTTGCCACAAAATAAACCTTCAAAAATAGAATGCATTTTTCACTCTATCTACCTGCAATTGGATTATCTGGGCACTGAATTCGTAGTAGCAAATTTTGATCATTTTCATCCCTAAATATTAATTGAGTTATTTAGAAATAAACACTAATCTTCTATTTTATTGCCTTATGTACCTACACTACTAAATATCAACGTGTCGAGTGGTGCATGACTGTCCGGAGAAATGTCGTTAAGTAGAATTATATAACACTAATTTCCGTCACAGCTCATTGAAGTTGTATCAATAACGGACATTTGTATGAACATCACATGTATCGTGTTAAGCCTAACATAATACTTTTTGTGAAAATATCCGTTGAAAACAAAGTTATAAGTTAATTGCATATTGATGAAGTAAGGTCTGAATAGAAGTATAAATAATCAAATTGTATATTATATTGAATGGAAAATGAGGAACTTACATTTAATTGACTTTATACTTATATTAAAAATTAATTAACGCGTAACGAAATGCTAGATGCTCCCAGCGAACTTCTGAATAAAAGCCACTAATCATTCGACTTTACTAAAATATAAGAAAGACTTATTTAAATCAGATTAGTGCAATAGTTTCATCTATTTATTTTCTTGCTAGTATCATAACGCAGGAACCAATCCCATGCTTAAAACTAAGTCCATGTTTTTTAATCAACATATATTTTTTGGTTAAAACTATCGTTTTGTGAACCATTAAGATCTTTTTGGATTTTATTCATAGATGATTAAGATAATGATACTTGTACAAATCATAAACATAAACACTTATCTACCACGCAAAGGGTTTTTGGTTTGAGAGGATATCTCCACAAGATACTTCGATCTTCGTTCGGGTTATGTGAAGTTTTACTCATTTTACCTCCTCGGTGGCTGCGCTGGGCTTATTAGAGTTTCATCACTGTTCAAGGAGATACCTCTGTTCTGGGTATATTTTTAAAACTCATCATTGTATGTGCAAAAGCCAGAACGCATCATAGTCTATATGACTGTATGAAGCGTTTACCACTATACTCCAAGGTCCAATCCAGGCACACTAGATTCCGATTAAAATAAGTATACGTATGGAAATGACTACAGTGAAGCGAGTGGAAACCGCAACGTGTGACCTAGTTGGTGGACAAACGTGTAAAGTAATTGAATCGTACAGGTACAAAGGCCGTGTTTATTACTATAATATCGCTATGGTTTCGTCTACCGTTTTTGATTTTTAATCTGTACCTGGTTTAGGTAATTAGGGTGAGGGTTGGTACGAATTAAGTTAAATTTTATGTCGGGCTTTATTAAGTATAGTCAAAGCGCCTTATTCACGGTTTCCGCATTCGCGGATTGAAAAATATTTGGCGGTTTTCTTGTAATTGGAGCAAAAAAAAATTAATCGCGGATATAGTCTATAGAAGTAAAAAGACTGCAGCCTTTGTTTGCGCGTCAGCTATTCTTTGAGAATATCTGGTTGTTCGCTGGTTATAATAAGGAGCTTTTACTGTAATGCATTTATTAGTAGTGTAGTCGTGAAAGGCGTCGAAAGAGAAAATCCTAGGCTAAAGGAGAGTTTCAGTGTTGATCTAGTCCTATAATATGACCATTTCTTTAAATAACATTGAAACATTTAGATACCAATAGCAATGTACGCCGTAAATGAATACACAGACAGGTCCGTATACCTATCGATAACTGTATTCATTAACTATATAAAATATACGACAACATATACAAAAGGAATGCGCGAACGAAGACTCACTCGGCAAGTTGATGTCATTTCAAGCTCGAATGGCTCCATTGCTAAGTAATGAAAAAAATCGCCAATTTAACATTTATCGTTCGATAACATTTACAGTTTTTGTCGACACGTTAGCAGCGATAGCGATTAAATTAATCGTCCGTGAAAGCAGGCGTTCACCGAATGTCAGTCTTCCTGAATAGCACACGATATGCGATTTCCTTTACGTGATTGTAACGTAATTCATTAGGTATGTATTAAAGAAATCCTTCCGATTATAAGTAGAACAGTAGGTTCCGGGACTTCACTTTGGTATGCTTCCGAAAAACGGAATTAAAATGTAAGAAATTCAGTAGCAAATCTCCAATCTTAACACTTTATTCACGGGAGGTGTCCAAAATCATGAATTACCTATAAAGTTATGTGTCTACTTCATTAATTATTCATTAATACGAAATAACTACAACGTTTATTATTTTATTAACAAGAATCTACGTCAAGTTATTTGGCTATGTGAATAAATTATTACTCTATCATTTTTTATTAAACTTTGTATTTCCTACAACTGGCCACAATTTTAAAATGAAAGATGTAAGTAACGTCCGGTCATATTTAAAATTAGAACAATTCATAGACAACGACGTTGGTGGCGCTAATACTAATACAATACCAATATTAAACAATCGTGTGTTTTGTTTTCGTGAACGTTTCCGTCCGGACACATGTGATACAATCTTTAGAGGCCAAGGCACGATCAATTTACTTCAGTGAATCCTAGTTATAAGATTATATATTTACAAGATTTTTATCGCTAAATAGCTGTTTAAAATCTAAATAGATTTTTATTATAATTTTCACAGTATTTGGTTTTAAATAAACGAGTACCTACCTATATGAAATATGTATTTTCGTAATTAAACTATTGTAATACGAACTACACGCTTTGTTAAGTTCAAATGGGATGTAATTATTACATTATTAACTTTATCAACATCAAATGTCATCAACGCTACATTTTAACCAGCCTTCACCCAACTTTCTAAATTAAACGCAGTGTGTTAAAGGCCTAATACTGTTGGCAGCACTGCGCTAGGCGAGGAGACATCACGCCGCGTTATGAATGAACGGACCCCCGGCGGAGGGGGCTTGGAATTCCAAAAACTCGAGTGGGCGTGGGCTATCGAGATATCGATTTAACTACGGTCCGACATAATAGATGCACTAAAAGTTAACTTTGATAAGATAGACGGACAGTTTATTTAATTATTAAGATTTCTTATATATAGTTTGTAAATTACATATGTAAATTGTATGTTTATATGACTTTTAAAGTGATTTTGTTAACCTTTTTGTAATTTTACTATAACTTCAAAATAATCACTACTACATAGTTGTAAATAGATATTCGTTGAACTGTTTATGGAACAAATTCTTAACAGAAAGTCGATCATTCTTTAAAAGTAGGTTTAATAGCTCATCCTTTTATTTTTAACTGCGAATCCATCGTTATGGTCGAACTGACACTTTTTGTGTGGAGTTGGAAAATTGAAATGGTCGTTTTTAATTTGGAACAAAGGTTCACGGGTAACGGACTGACAAAAAAACGTTGAGTTTGTCTATTGAAAGTTTTGTTGTTTACACTGGAATCGACTTTCCCATGGCTCTGACAATTTGAAATATGTAAATAAGAAATAAGGTTTCATTTTAAACTTTTGATTACAATTAGGTTAGTTCCGATTTGTACTTTATAAGTTTATACAAGAGTCACCACTTGATACATTATAGATTATATATCATGTAATGCGTGTCAGAGGAATGTATGTTCTTTAAAAGACTCGCTCGCATCGTACACCTTGTTAAAATAACAGAATAATGAGCGCCTGTTTGGTTAACATGACAAAGACTGCCGTGGAATGCAGTCATCTCGGGGGCGCCTGCGCAGCGACCGGCTTATTGATTGAAAACCCTAGTTTTCCATTCGATCTGGTTTCCGATCACGTACAGAAGGTCTGAACCCGGCTTTCTTAACAGGTTCTTATCTTGAAAATCAACACAGATTAAATATTACTTACATGGAAACAGAGTTGCAATGTCAGTCGTTTCTGACGTTTATCATGACATGAGTTAGTACGAGTATACGAACGTAGTGATTGTTAAGATATTTTATTACTGCTTTCATTTTTGGCGTGCAATTTCTTTATGGTAAAACTGAAGCGATAAAATGAGCAAAATTTTGCAACTCCCTAAAATATTCCTTAAAATAAATAGACCTGATTTCGCAGGTTGTTTGCAAAATACATTACCAAGTCTTATACATTGATTAGCTAATAAAACGACATACGGCTTAATAGGTTGCGCCTGTTGCTCCGCATCTCAAGCTATTGAGTGGCGCCAGCGATTAGTGATAATAGGCGACCTTTCAGCGACCCATTCGCATGGAATCGCTCGCAAATGAATCTCTTCGCTTTATGCATCAAAGCGGGCACTTAGGCCAATTACAGATAAGGGGCCATCCATTAATCACGTGATGTTTTTTTTTGCATTTTTTGACCCCCCCTCCCTCTTAGTGATACGTGGTGAGGTTTAAGACTACCCCTCCCCCCCCTATATCACGTGTATTTTTTCGTACCTGCAAAAAATCTATTTTTTTATTTTTTAAAAAATACTGGTACAAGTATCATCTAATTTTATTATAGAAAACTAAAGACTACTATAATAACGTTCAGAGGTAGACAGAAAGGTTGTAGTTTGTTTTTGACTGACATAAAAAAGCCACTGTGGCTTGATGAAACCGATGTTGATCTTCAACAAAGCAGTCTTTAATTTTCTATAATAAAATTAGATGATACTTGTACCAGTATTTTTTTTTAAATAAAAAAAATGATTCTTTGCAGGTACGAAAAAGGCAGGCGCGCTTGCCGAAAAATAAGTACACGTGATTTATTACTTTACCCCCCTCCCCCCTTGTGATATTTCGTGATTTTTTTATGGACCCCTCCCCCTCCTTTTGAGCCTCACGTGATTAATGGACAGCCCCTAAGAGGATAATTCTCGTATCAATCGGACTCTTGAATCGGAGTAGCGAAACGGGAAGGCGTGTGAGAAGTCACACTCGAAAGTCGGGACTCGGGATATGCGGTAATAAAAGCCTACCTGCCCGATGTAGATGTTATCTCTCTCGGTCAAAAGCGCCGGCCGCCTCCGCGCCTTTTGTGTCCCCAAACGAGTGTACGTCTAAAGATTGAAGCCGTAAATATGAGATTTCCTCACACACTCCGCCCGCTAACAAACACGTAACGGTGTGGAATTACAACACTTTTGTTAGATTGTAAGTTTTTGTCATCGTACAAGTATACATTAGTCATAAAAGGCATCAGTAATACGAGTATTGCACTCGCGGTGTGACACCGCAAGTAGGGCGCATTTCGGAAGGTGCTGGCTGGTTTAAAATGATACCTACTTATAAATAGAATTCTAATAATGTTTACTTCGTCTATCCACAAATCCCAGAAACTAAAATGACAGCTGTTATTAATACAAAATTAGCTGGATTTAAAAAAAATCCTGAATATAATTAAGACATTGGCTTTTGTATGCTTTATGCCTAACTGACATGGACGGCTTTACAATGAATAAGTGTTAATATGTTATGAATAAATTATAAATAAAATAAAAGTGAGAAACTAAAGCTTGGAAAGGAAATTTTAACTATGTCCTTAATTTACTTTTATTTCTATCACGAAATTTTTAACATCTTTGTTTTGTAATTAATTTTGCCTGACCAGGTTTTTACTCATATCTTGTATAATTATTATTATTTTCTAAAAAAGCCAACAAATACGCTGTCCAACTGAAAGTAAATAGTTAATGCCGCCTAGTATTTATAATTATTTGAGGTTGGACACAACTGTGTCTACTAGTAGCAAAGTAACTACTTTGCTGCTTGTTATTTAAAACACCTTGGTGTAAGCAGGTAGACATATAAGTCAACGGTTAACACTGCTCTTATTATGACAGAAATAGATGTGACGTCGGTACCAAGGTCTATTCGCAAAGGGGTCTACCACCTTTGCACTTCGTACTCACATTTTACCATATTAACTGTTCTTTAACATATTGAAGTCAGCGGAATGACATCATAGTTAACAAGACTCTAATGGCACCTAATGGACGCATATTAAGCTAAAAAATGAAGACATTTGTCTATGCTTAAAACACAGGTAATTTTTCATTCATTTATTCATTCTTTACAGAAGTACAGTAACAAAGAAATGGGCAACCGAAAAATGATAACTAATTTTTTCGTTCACTCATTTTTCTTGAAGAATATAAAATTCATCTCGATTTACTTCAATCGGAACGGGTCTAATAAAGATCGGGAATACGGGCTTTGTGTCAATTAACGTGGACATTAAACGTAGGTAGAACGAGTTGTAGGATATAAATAAACGATGCAGCTGCCCTCAGTTATCGGAATTAGAAAAAAATGTTTGGTTTGTGCGGCTGCGTTCAATGACATGAGCTAGTTACTTATGATGTACGGTAGATATAAAACATTATCCTCCCGTAAAAATAAAAAAATGAATATTTTCAAGTCTTTGCATCGCCACACTTGTTTCTATAATAATCGCACCTTTAATCATAAAAAGAAATAACTCAAAATTTATATTTCGCGAGTTTGTGATAAACTTGCAAATCAAAAATTTAAAGAAGTTTTTTATGAACAAAGGTGCTATATATCAGGGCAAAAAGCAAGCGGAAAATACCTAATTAAGTTATAAAAGTACATAAAACCAATTACATTAGTCTTTGGATATTGTCGTAGAACAAATATGATAGTTTTCAATAACGAATACTAATAGATCCTTTTATTAAAATAAAAGCTTATAAAAAGTTATACCATTTATTTCTGTACTAAAAATTTTTCAAGATACAAAAAATCGTTTTCCAAAGTATGTCTACTTTATAAAAGTAGTGTTAACCCGTGCTCTTTTCTTCTTTGAAAGAGGTGGTCAGCAATTTCCGTTCAACTCAGGGGTAGACACGCATCTGTGATCTGCATCAGGATTCTAATGTTATCTAAAGTTTAATAATTGTAGATGTCCATGCACTGCTGTTGCTAACACGTGGACGGCATGGTCATTTACCACTATTCTATCATATAAAAAAGCTCTTGAAACTCAATCTAAAGTAATTAAATATTTTGAAAGTATATTCTTACTTTCTAGTTTGCCACGAAACGACGTCACTGATTACTGATAAATTAATGTCCGAGAAGGCAAATTATCCACTATTGAAGCATTTTTAGTTTTGTAGCGTTTTAGCGTAGACGCTGTTAGCTATAGTTTAGTTTGGTAAAGGTTATACATTGGAACGACCCTGCGGCAACACGTGTGGGATTCGGTTATGATTCACGTTATTCGAGCGCACCATCTCATCGTGGCATTAGCGGCGTTGTAAGTAAATCGATATGTATCATTGCTATCCTTATAGCATCCTATAAATCACTACATAGTATAAAACAAAGTCTTCCCGTTGTATATCCCTATGTATGCTAAGTATGTATAAATAGATTGATTCAAAAGGAAGGTTTTTAAGTACCTATAATAAATGCATAATGTAGTGGAGGAACACTGATAATTTTAGATTTTTGATTAACTTTGTCCCTCGAACACTATTCATTTATATCTAAAGCTAACATTGAGATTATTACGACAGTTTTATTGGAATCATTAAAGCTACTTTATTATTTGGCACCAGTTAAGTTCAACTACAATTCAATCGTGTTTCAGTTACTTGTAAATTGTAATCCTCTATCTGGTTAAGTAGCCTCCTTATTTATAATAAAAATTAAAAATTATCCGTATTGTATAAGAATAATCCCATGCGTGGGCAAAAGTTCTAATGTTTATAACACAACCAACGGATCTGAAAACGATTTCAAATCAAAGGATTTGGCTATAAAGTCATGGGCTTTGTCTATTTTGTTTGTAAAGTATATTTCCTTTTTTTACCATCTTTTTTACGTGGCAATACAAGTTACCTCCCCTAACTATCAATATCTATTTTGTGTATCAATATTAAAATCATCATACTTTCATACTATACATACTAATATTATCATATTTCATACTAATATTATAAAGACGAAAGTTTGTGAGTGTGTATGTTTGTTAGTTCTTCACGTCTAAACGGCTGGAGCGATTTTCATACAATTTGGTAAGAGTTCAGCTTGTAAGTTTCAATGTTTCAATGTTTTAAAGCAACAATGGTCAAATGAAAGTAGATAATAAAACAAAATAAGTCTGTAATAAATCAATAAATCAACATAATATGTTAATCAATGAATTCATTTGCATAACATCGAATGCTTAAGTAAATAAATGTTATTATTGTCAACAATCATAATTATAAGTTAACATGGCCATTGGCGTGGCCGTAAATTGGAGTAGCACTAAATCTTATCTCAGTGCACTTGTGGAACAGATATGGATACACGTTACATAAAAGGTATCTCACAGTGAATTGTTACCAGAATTACTTACATAAGAGGCGTCTGTTAATTATGTGACGTGAATTGGTTAATTAATCGATCCTCCTCCTCTCTTAGGCGAGATTTAACCGACCCCCTCTTCCCAATTTCACATAACTAATCACCCGTCGCAACGGTCGAAATTCAACCGTAATTTAAATTAAAAAACTAAACTTCTTATTGTCCAAAATAGCACGAATATTTCTCAAATTCAAATAAATTGTTATAATTCTCAAGTTATTTTGAATGCACCCGTTAAAGGTAAAAAAAAGGTTAGCTAAGATGCATTTAAAAGCAATAGCGGGTATTTTAACAAAGACATCTTTGACATTTTTGACGTTATGTGATGTCATAATAAGACATTTAATGTTCTATTTCGTTTATTATGTATGTTATATGTTTGTGTCAAATGCAAAGTAGTGTGTGTAATGTGTTTTAGTTGATTTCATGTGTTTCATGCATTATTTTAAAAAAAATATTAGCATTTCTTAATCCTTCTCTACATCAACTATAACCGTGCGTAATTTCATACTCCGTCTGCGGAAAGTATCTTAAAACCGGATCACAAGTTTTTGCTTCTCATATTAATATATAGATATTATTCGAAATTAGGAGAGATACATGCTTTACTTACTTTTAATCCAAATTGTATACGGTCTCCTGCAGTAAGAAAACTTTATATTTATCAAAGAAATTCCTCTCTTTTGCGATGAGAGACTCCGTTTCTCCTAAATGAGTCTTGTATTCAATGGTTGTGTAAATCCTGTGGGTGCTGCATAAAAAAAAATAACTAGATATTAGGATGTTACCTTACGCTTGGCTGTCTTTTGGTGACCACATCTACAAAGTTGGATATATTGTGGCAATTATAAAGGTCTTAGCAGTAGTAGCACAGCGCTACATTGCAGTGTTAAGTGCTAATATGCTTAAGTGCATATGGTGTAGAGAAACAGATACATACCGATACTACTACGGTATGAGACGTTGCAATGTAGTATTTAGGATTAAAATCACATTTAATGGATCGCTGGCAGACCCTATAGATCTCTAGACTATAAAAAGTTAAAATTTATGTGTTCTATTTACATATAAATAGGAATATAAGTATACTAGGTTAATCCCGTAGCTTTACCTCCTTCAGTCATGTATACCACGGTTTCTGTTAAAATAAGTAGGTAGGTCATAAATTGTGTGTGCCAAATCTTAACGAAATCTGACAAAAAGTTTGCGTGAACGTAACAAACACAATGCAGCTTCGCTTTGATATTAATAACAAGTTTATTGACATTACTACATACTTATTTTAATTTAACGCTGTATAACATGTTCTATTTTCAAAAGAAACATTTAAATATTAATCTGTTTTGGTTCAATCCGCGATCTGGCAACCCAGCCGCCTACGTCATTGCATATACGAGTATGTTCCAACTTTAACCGGGTTACCGCACGAAAATATTATATTGGGATAAATAAAAGGTCGCGACTGCAGTCACATCTACGTAGGGTTGCCAATTTTATTATTAGAAATTAAGTAGATTTGGTTACAAGTAAATGAAATGACCCATTTAAGAAAAAAAACAGTATTTACCTTTCAAATCTTTTAAGGATATTGATTGAGTTCTGTTAATTTAGTTTATTTTTTAAAAGCTTTATAAGCTCACCACCACCATCTCCACTATCATGATCAAAACTAAAATAAAAATAATTTGGAAGCTCAGTAAGATCTTTATTAAAGAAATATTGAGTACTGAAAATAGTATTTATTATATTTTGAAAGGTGCTAGGGCGACTATGGTTCGACGACGACCACCACACCTGTTTCTAGAGTGAAGCAGTTTCGATGGAAGGCGACAATTGTAACCATCAAGAGTAGTAACTAATTGTACTTAATTGACTTCAAATAGAATCTCTGTTCGATATGAAGTTGTTTACACATGTCCATGTCGGTAGTGACCACTTACCACCTCTAAATTAGGTATATAAAAAAAAACTTTTTTTGCTTATCAGTAAAAATAATTATGTACTGAAATAATCTTATAACTGTATAGTTGGGAACCCTATATACACATGACCTTGTTCGACCGACGATAACATCGAGTTAAGACTGCATTTAGTTCAATCGACTCTTTTGCCCGAGGAATTAATGAATGATTATGTTCCAAATTAACTTGTTATATGAGATTCACTTGATCACTGGATGACCAATTTAATAATCAAAAATAGGAAACAAGAGAACTATTGAAAAAATACCAATTTTTAACTTTAGATTTACATCGAAGCCAAGATGTATTTTTATTAAAATGGTCGAATTATTTTTGTCGAGTAAGTAAAATGAGTGAGTAAGTAGGTTGGTGTAAAAATATTTTAGCCAACATCAAACGCACAACAATTTCATTGCGTGTATCCGAACGGATTTAGCGTTGCCGCCATTTCTTGGAATTGTGTTCCAGAATAGGGATGCCCGATGTCAACTCTTAAGCTAAACCCCTTGATTTTCGATTAACATCGAAAGGAATACATCGATGTTAGCTAACATTGATATTTGTAGGCAAATATCCTCATCAATAAATAAAATTACCATAATATCACACGATATTTTTAATTACTATGAAGATCAAATAAGATATCAAAAATTTAAAACATTAGGGCGTAGAAACACACTTTATATTTCACTTCTATATATAAAGTTATTTGCATAAACCAAGTAAGATTAATTATATTTTCAACAAATGAACGATACACATTTCACTCCTGAAGTCGAGCACGAACAAGACTAGTTAGGAAAAGACAAAGGTTTTTCTGTTGTTTGGTACTGTTAAATTTGATAACAGTGGGTGGAAACGTAGACTTCGTCCGACTATGAAGTGTACGCGGCCAAATTTTGATAATGCGGGATGCATACACCTACGTCGATGGTACGATATAATATGTTAATGCAACATCGATATTTCGAATTTTTAACATCGATGTTCATCGAAAATCGATGTTCATCGGACGTCCCTATTCCAGAATATTTAGCGTATCGTTCACAAAACAATAACTCGTGATGTAATGTTTTGGCTCTATTAGAAAATTCTTAGATCAAAGTACCGTCTAGCAGCAATAGCCGCTAACAGCGACCTACTTCGGGCCGCTATTTGCGGATGCGTATCTGAGCTCCGAACAACCTGACATCTCTTTGAAATACGCTCTTACATTAACCACGATACTGATACGTTATTACGAAAAGCAGGTCTTGATTGAAATTTTATACAATACTTTCAAGTCAAACATCTCAATTAAGCGTTCAAATTTAATTCTGTACGTATATTCTTACGTTTATAAGATCTGAGAATTTATCTTCCTTATCTGATTGAAGTAGCAAACGGCCATGCAGTCCAGCGGTAAGTTGTCTCTGCTGCCCATGGACATGTGTAAGCAACTTCATATAGAAAATAGGTTCTATCTGAAGTCAATCACAGATGTGTTTATACTGAGGATGACTGATCCGGGTATTAAGATAGTCGCCTCATATAAAAGTGCGCCGACAACCGACACACCCTTCCATCGAAACGCAAGAAATGCTTCACATTGGGAGTAGGTGTGGCGGTGGTTAGGAATTATTTACTGTATGTAAGAGAGATAGGAAAGTTCCTACTTACAAAAAATAAAAATAAATAATAACATTTTTTAAACAATAATCTTCAATTTTCCTTATTTTTAAACACCAGCTTACTATTTACTTAAACCTACGCGTTCGTTATAAATATGAATGAGATGAGTTAAACAGAATTTCGCGTCAGCGGTTTCCTCAAGAAATGGGGAAACGTGCATGACGTGTTTATGAATCAAGTTTTTGTAACATCCAAGAAGGATGCTTACGGTTTGTTTTGATATTCACTATTCCCGTTAATCGGGTACGTTTCCACGAAACGCAGAATATAAACAGATGTAAAATTGTCTATGAAAATTAGGCGGGTAAAAATGGGTGATTATTACTAAGACTATAAAAAAATAAGACTCCGTTATTCGTTTGGCCGTCTGTCCGTTTGTCTGTCAACAGGCTGTTGACAGACAAATTTTCATAGATGATGTATTTCTGTTCCCAAAAACAAAAAATATATTTAATAAAATATATATTTAAGAGGGGGCTCCCATATCCTAAATGTAATTATTTTACCCCTTTTTTAAAGATTATGGTACGAAACCCTGCGTGCGCGAATCCGTCTTGCACTTGGCCAGTTGTCGTAGGTACTCTCTCGGTAGAGGCATTTAAAAAAATGGTTGACTACGTGAAAGACGTACTTACCTACCTAGTATGTGACAAAATAAAGGAAATCAGTGGTTCAATCTGAATTTATATTAACTTTGATTACTTTTGAAACACGTCGTTTCTGTAATCGGTTACTATACTTATATTAAGTACTAATTAGTAATTACATATTATTTTGTAGGTAGGCTTAATTTATTGTTATATAAACAACAAAGTGTTTAATCTGATGGAACTAAAATTGAAGGATGTAATTAAATTGAGATTGAGATCGTAACATATATTTTTTTAATATGATTATGTATATTGAGCAAAAATGTCCTGTGAACATCTTGAAAATCATACTTTGTTAAATGTTTTTTTATCTAATATAGGAAATCCTTAGCATTAACATAATATGAACATGAAATATTCAGTTTGTTTAAAATGAATGTAAACAATATGTTAACGTTATAGATTACGATTAACATTTGATAAATAAGTGTTCCGAGTAATGCCTATTTGTAGTACCTACTGAGTAGCAAATGACACCTTGAGTGTCCTATCTAGGAACGCGGTAGAAATGTATCGATAATTAATAATATTAGTAGACACCTTTTGACTAAAAAAGTAATATGGTAAGCTTCTGCTACTTTATTATGCAAAGTAATATTTATATTATTTAAGTAGTATTATTAAGAATACAGTATGACTCCAGCAGAAATATATTGTTTCCAAATTTCAATAAATCGTAGAGCTCGGTAGTGATCTGCCATTTTTTTTCGGCAAAAAAAAAACATATTTGTGTGCTTTTTAACTAATTATAATCCATGAGTGTATACATGGATTATGATTGTATCTTTCATTCTACAAACATGTTGATAAATTTTGATTCTTCTTCCTTTTTAAGGTATTAGGAGATATTAAATAATCACCTTGTTTACACGACACGCTTAGTTATTAAAATATGTTTTTTACCCTCAATCATAATTTAAAAATTAATGATTGAGGGTAAAAAAACATATTACGTTATTTTAAAATGAATTTTTAAAAGATATTGATATGGGTTACATACCTACGTACTGTTTAATAAAATAGTTGAACTATCCTGTTGCTTTTATTACATTTTAGTAATTAATTAATATAATAATAATTCACTTTTCCTGTCTGTTCTATTTATTATTAGTTAATATATAAGTAGGTACTCGTTAAAAACTTGAGTCGCAATTGAAGCAAACAATTATGGGAAATTTTTATTAGTATAAATACTACGTCTATTCTATTTATGTTGGCTGCACGTAATCGGCTCTTGCCTCTTGGTCTGATTGACAGATGACCTGTAATGGCGGTAAAGGTAATAATGATTGGCGGGAAAATTATACGGAACTTATAAATATATTAATACTATTTAAGCGACTTATGAATTTATTAATCTTATATTATACGATTTCTTCAATAAATAATTTGATATTGATATTTTATACTTATCTTCTAACAGTAACGATTGTCACAAAATAAAATATTCAGTGAAAATATGCTTTGCGCATAGGAACCTTATAAAGTTTAGTTTGTGAATATTTACATAGGCATCCCAGACACGTAGTTGTCTGGCTGAAAAATTGCAGACTGAAAGTATAAAAGAGCTTAATCCGGATTTGTCGTCTATGTAAACTGTCCTAAAGCAAAAAGCTTGATTTTTCGTATTCACGTTTTATGAAGCGTTTTTTATTCGTTCTTGAGAGTCAACAAATTAAATGAAACATTTGTTTTATTTTGGTTTCTTGTAAACTGATATTGATGTTGAAATAGAACTGTTTTAAATTCTTTCCAGTCTATACAAACATTTTTTTCAATCTCTTAAATATTATACCAACACTCAAAATAATGAATTAATAAAAAACATAAAATATGTAACCTCGATTTGGGTAACATTGAACATTTTTTACAATATTTGTGATATTATAATCTGTTTTATATTTATTGCACCTTGTTTTTATTAAATGAATAGTGTCCTTTTTAGCTGGTTTATTAATCTAACACAATAAATTTACGGAGAAAACAATTAAACTATCCACAATTACCCCTAAAACTCAAATTCAAAGTTATCCTTAGTTTTGGGTAACTTTGAATATAATTTTTTGAGGATATAAAATCCGTCATTAATCGAATATTTTAAGGTCTGAGTAAAATTAATTAACATATTTTTGTTAATTAAAACCAAATCTATAAAAAAATACATTTATTTTGATATATAAATACAATAGACAACTTGGTCTTGCCATATGAATCAAGGTCGATCAATTTGGTGGTAAAATAAGATACTAGTTTTTTTTGATTATTTATTCCATCCATCCATGGGATGGATGGAACATCGGGTACCTTTGGAAGGTTTCCCCCTCGAAAACAAAAAAAAAAAAAGGATGGACGGAACATGGACATAACATAGGCCTCCCCTAAATGGCGCCACTCCAACCGGTCCTGTGTCCTCTGAATCCAACGGTTTCCCGCTGTCTTCTTCAGGTCACCGGTCCATCTGGTATGGGGGCGACCGGTACTCCTTTTGCCTAAACATGGTCGCCACTCGAGGACCTTTCTTCCCCATCGGTTATCGGTCCTACGACCGATGTGGCGGCCCATTGCCACTTCAGCCTGCTAATTTTGAGAGCTATGTCGGTAAGCTTCGTTCGTCTACGGATTTCATCGTTGCCAATCATGTCTCGTAGCGAAATTCCGAGCATAACCCTCTCCATAGCACGCTGAGCGACCCTGAGCCTCAGAAAAAAATATTTTTTTATGATACAGGTAACTTTGAACCGTTCAAAGTTACCCATATAACATCCAATTTCGTCGTCGTCAAAAGTTTAACAGTTTTACGCAATATTCAACATGGGATACGGAAAGTATAGTTTCAAAATAATAATATACAATATACATTTTAAAGATAAACACCAAAACACACCTGTTTACGGTAAGTTTTATATTATAATTGCTATTTCAAAATGAAGCATCAAACACTTGCAACAACTTCACTACGGAAAAGGCGGTATTTTTTAAAATTATGACATTTACAGGTACCTTTTTTTACTTTCATTGCTATTACAACATCTTGGCAAACCATTTTACGCAGGTACGATATTGAAACAACAAGAAGTTTCCATGTAATAAATTAATATATTTTTTTCACAACTTTGTTCAAAGTTACACCGCTGTTCAATGTTACCCAAATTGATTGTATGTATTATCTTTTTATTCGTAATATGTAAGTATATCGTAACCTCAACGTTAATCTACAGTCTGTGGTTATGACACAGACTATTTCATTAAAGAGCCATATAAAAAGCTACTATTCCATTTTCAAAATTTAACAATCTGTTGCGACTAGCGACCCACATTTTTTCAAACTGTGCGTTTGTGGTATCTTTTGTCCTTTTCTATAACAGTTTTATTGTGCAGGTAGGGGGTGACTCACCGATTTAAATTATTATTTTTGTCATTCGAGTGCTCTTTTTCTTAAAAGTGCATTTTCAGTCTTAACGTTAGAGCAATAAGCTACGTAATGTGCAAATACAAACTATACCGGCTGATTTATAGAGCCAAGGACAGAATTATTCTGATTTATTATTATGTCCGATGGCGCCGGTTCGCTCCTTCAATTCTTACTCCGATCTTAAATAATAAAGTCTATTTTAGGCACTTGTCGTATTGCAATTTACAAAGAATATAACGGATGATTTATGAATAGTTAAATTCTAATAAAAGCAGTGTGCGATTACACTAATTCTAAATGATTATACCAATCGTACAATTGGTACGATACCAATATCTATTTCTATTGGTGGCGGTGGTCTATGGCCTTAAACGCTCTCATTCTAAGAGTAGACCTTTGCCCAGCCAGCTTTGGGACAATAATGAGGTAACAACAACAACAAAATGATTATAAAAAAGCTACAATCGAGAAAACAACAGTTGTTTTTACCGTTTTATTATAAATCTTTAACGATGAAAAAGCATAGTGAGCAAAATTTGTACTAAAAACAGCAATTTGTACCTAAATAATTAACCATTTACAATATTATTTCCCGGATAAAGAAAATTGTTTATACAAATAAATTTATAGACTTTTAAAGAAGTACAAGTATGTACGTACCTAATTCTACTGTAATAAATTATGATAATCTACTCGTCTTCGGGCAAACGTTATTCGTTTTCAATTTGTGACGGCAATAGTCGTTTGTACGTGCAGAGCTTAATAATTGCAATTAAGTTTTGCAAGCGTTTATGCTAAGTACGATTATTTGATAATCTGCGGCCGCTCACAGATAATATATAGCACTATTATATTCGCTATTCATGGTCGTAGGCTAGTATAATAGATGAAATAGGAATTATTATTATGAACAATTGATCAAGTACGAGTCAAAGTCCACATGGAGGGTTTTGTACCGCCGTTTATATTTTTTTAATTCAGTATCATTTGTTGTAGCTGCTATAAAAACATATACTGTGTACAAAATTTTTAAGACTTATGTTGCCATGTTATTGTGACATACCGTAACACACCATATTTTCTATATATTATTGGTATACATTTTATATTTATTTATTTAAAATATCCTCATATTGCAACTATTCGCAATTTAACAAATTGCTAGTATATTTTGTGATAAATAAAAAAATAGAGGAAGCAATTATATTTCCCGTTTCAAATGACTATATAAACACATGTAGGTACAACCCGTCATTACACGCAGAGAGTAATGATATCATACTTTTAAGGGTTCCGTGCCCAAAGGCGTTATGACTAAAATGTGTTTGTTTAACCTATTATGTCTGTGCTGGATTAATATTTTAATATAATGAATGAAGGTTAGGGCCATAGGCACAATATATCCTTTGAAGGCTTCTCGCAGATTTTCCAAATAGAATTCTGGCAGGTGTTGGTTTTCTTAAGGTTTTTCTTCTTATTTCACTTATTAACTTATTAGTAAATGTACGACCTAAATACAATACAAAACCTTATAATTCCAGTCTTAATTTAAAATAATTACTGCATCGTCTGCAATTATTGCAAGTGCCTGGCAATAGTACAATGCAGATAAAAGATCCGGGATTTGTACCGTTCAGAGCGTCATCATGGAAGCGCAGATTACAAAGGGTCCCGTATAAAAATGTCTGGTCTGTGTGTAGCGTGGGGAGATAGGGAGACTAATGGATATTTTTTATTCTTATAAAGCTTGAAGGCAGTTCTGAATATTCTTCGTTTGTTTATTTTTTTATATACGCTTTCTACACTCATAGCCCCACAGTAGGAATTTTCTCCTGTGTCGTGGGTGCCACGGACACACACAAAGACGAATAAACAAACGCTCAGACCCAGAACAAGAATCTAAACTCATCATTCAGACACCTGTCTGGCCGGGAATCGAATCTGGGACCCACGACGCGTCTGCCCGTTATGGTAACCGCTAGGCCACGCGGCGCTGTGTTTAAATGTAAAAAGAAAATAAAATACGTCTTTTACTTATAAGGAAATTTATTAGGTCAAAAGGCTTACTAAGCGCTAAGTTTGGTTAAAGTTAGCCTTTTAAACTAATTCCTGAAGGCACGCAATCAAATCTCCTAATACTAAATTGAAATCGCTCATTTATTAGGTGTGTACATTTATATGATGTAGTTTTAAATAATTATTTGTTGTGGCCTAATTTACACGCAATCACTATTAAATAATTAAAACAAAAATATAATACAATACAATATCATTTATTTGTCGAATTAAGATATATTACAAAGATGGTCAATAGTATGCTGTATAAGTCCGCTTACTTTACCCGTCATGGGTGTACAAATATAAATAAAAAATTAAACAGGATAAAAATTTAAAAATTGGATTACGTTATTATTAAAATAAATTATAACTACAATATACATCGAAGATAATGATGTAAATATATAAATGTTAAATATATAAATAATATAATGAGTACAAAACGGGAAAAATATTCACGTAAGATTATGTATTAGTATTATGTATAATACTTTTATACATACCTATGTAAATTATTTTGTCAAAGGGTACGGTAGACCGATTCGAAAGCTTACCTGTTTAATCACTACATAGTATAAAACAAAGTCGGTTCCCGCTGTCTGTCCCTATGTATGTTTAGATCTTTAAAACTACGCTACGGATTTTAATGCAGTTTTTTTAATAGATAGAGTGATTCAAGAGAAAGGTTTTATGTATAATACATGCATAATATAATGGAGAAACACTGATAATTTTAGATTATTGACATTTGAACGGGACGAAGTTAGCCGGGTCAGCTAGTAAATCATAAAGAACTATTGATTTCGAATCGGCAACATATATGTGCAAATTTCGGATTGTCGAATATTTTGTTAAATTCTAATGTCGAAAAATGACAGTTCAAAAATAATACATAGGTATACATTTGTAACAATGATTTTTCTTATATGAAAATTAATTGTAAATACGTAAAAGCAATTTGATTTCTATTTACCAATCATATACGGATATAAATACGAAAGATACGATTACAGGTAATTCCTGATGAGTTAAATATTAAACGAGTGCCATCTATCACTTTAATGTTAAATTACTTTGTACATTACATTTGGCAGATTGCGCCTTCAAATAGTGATCCAGCTTAGAGCTGAGTTACACACCTCTAGAGTCATTTCACTAGAGCGAATCTGGGTTTTCCTCTCGTTTTGTTATAAAGATGGCATTATTCATATAACTTATTTAACAACTGTTAAGATAATTAAAATGCTTTGTAAATAGATACGCATAAAATAGATATACATAGTCGTAATTAATACGCATTTTAATTAACAATACTTTATCCAGGCGCGGGACATAACTTCGCACTGTAATTGTCCGCGCTTCATGCAAATTTTATATCTTTATTTGCCAAGCAAATGCAAAATAATAAACGTTCAGGAATACTGGCACTTGTTTTTAATTATTCTGCATATTCATGTATCGCGTTGGCCTCCCCGTCATCGGATAACTATTTTTATATGTTTAAAGAATCTTTATTCTCATAAAAAGATTTACATCACTTACATGAGAAAAATACTTAATTAGGAATAACAAAAATCCATTCGCCGATTCATACAAAAAATAATACCCATCCAACGTATTCAGTTTTTTGTGTCAACTCTCTATTTTTTTTATAAAAAATATTCTTGTGATTTTTGGGTACTTAACACCCAAACCCAGAACAAATATACATACTTAGATACACATTAATAAACGAAATATTTTAAAAGTCTTAGCAATAGAGTTCCGTTTTTACTCTTGGTACGTAATGTCTGAAACTATAAGATCTACATAGGGGACAGCTTGTAGGTATGTAAATGGTACTATATTGTATAAGCAGTATTTTGTCTTATTATTAGTGTATCTGTAATCATTCCTAGGTAAAAACATTAATAACTTATTTACCTGTAATTAAAACACTTCTTTTGTTACTCGTAATTAATTTCGCCAAAAATAAATCAGGTTTGCTGTATACCTATAATATAACTAGTCGGCAAACTTCGTTCCGCCTAAAAGTAAAAAATCTAAGATTATCAGTGTTTCTCCACTATATCATTCATGTATAATACATAAAAACCTTCCTCTTAAATCGCTCTATCTATTAAAAAGTATCTATTAAAAGTTTAAAAGATCTAAGCAAACATAGGCATAGACATCGAGAAGCGACTTTGTTTTAAACTATGTAGTGATGATGTGTTTTAAGGAATTTACAGCAAGATATATGGTGTTACTAGCAGACTCGGCCACGCGTTGCTGTGGTTAAAGAAATGTTACATAAACAAATTTTAAATTGTATTATTTCGTATTTGTAAGAAATTAAGCTAAAAAAATATTTGCAATTAAACCTATAAATAAGGATATAAACTATCCTATCTTTCAAGTTGGATCAAAATGCACACGTTGTGTAAATTTGATTATAATCGGTTCAGAGGTTTAAAAGTCCATTGCGGACAAATAAAGTGACACGTAATTTATATATATTAAGAAGATGTAATTCGCCTCCTCGCTTCTCGACCTGTGACAATGGTGCGACAACCCCTATTGCATATTCATTCAATGATATAAATACGTTTCCATTTTTGCATTTGTACGGCAGGATTAACATTTTTTCGTTGTTTCCTTTTGGCGCGAATCCTTATAAGTTGGAGCATCGTGTGTTTTGCTATCGATTTGTCTAACCTTAAAAGGGAAGAATTATTATTTATGATTCACTGAATAGAGCGATATAATTATTAGGAATTGGGAATATACTTATATAGTACAGATTAGAGAATATTATGATAGGCATAATTTATGATCTTATTGTTTTTTAAATTGCAACATTGCGAATAGACAATAATGTCGATAATATCGCTTTAAATTTATGATCTGATCTCTTCATTTTCATTTGAAATAAACTGTATAAAATTCTGTACAAATTTATTACACAAATTCACTGTTTTGTGTATCAGTTATAAATGGAAACTATATTCTGTTAGAATAAAATATTTATTATTATAATTAGCATCAGGTATTGTCAACTAATGTACCTAGTCAGATTAAAAATCTTCAGGATAAAACGAAAAGACGGAATAGACACAAGTCGTAAGCTGGCTGATTATGTTTGATCAAGTGTAGACGACTTTATTAGAGCAGTTGGTGTTCCATTTTGAAAAACATTCCAAATTATAGTCCCGCCTCAAACGAACTCTAATTACGAACCGTTTCAATCAAGGAATGCATTGAAACAAATTGCTGCGCCTTTGATCAGTTGGTTCGGAGTTCGGACCCTCGCCCGGATGTAGCTTATACGATTTTGTTTTTAATCTGTATCGACCGTGTCCTTTTAATGGCGCCTTCCATAATTGTCCTGTTCGATTTTTAAAATGTAATTGGAAAGCGAGATTCAATTTAATGTAACGCAATAAATTATGATAAATTGTTTCATTGATTTATCACATTAATTTTGTCATTTATTTTTTGAAATTGGAAGAGATTGTAGTAGTCTATGACAAGTATGGAAAATGGCGGCAAGTTAAAGACGGGAAGTTTGTTACTTTTTAATCATCAGAGGCTACCGAGAAAAAGCGAAGCTTACAAAACGTTTGCGTTAGATTACTCGGGGTTTTTCTCGTCAAAGCGGCGTTTCTGTATTTCTGTATCTGTTTGCAGTTAGAGCGCTATCTAATCTGCATCTCGTGTGTAGATGCATTGTCTACGAGCTTGGCTCTGTGGTACCGCTGTTCCACTATTTACAGCCAGTACCTAAGCCGTGTGTTTATGGCGTAAAAAGAAAAACAAAAAAGGAATGTTTGTGACGGTTTACGTAATCGTTCGGAAACAAATGATTATAATGACAAAATTTGGGTTACCTTGCCCTTTCCGTGTGTTGAAAAATTGCTGGAGTTTGGATTCATATATTGGTTCCCATTAAAATTAAAATTAAAATAACATGGCTGTAACATACTAAAATGTTTAAACAATCGGAGAGTTTACATAGATAATAATGTAAACAACAGTGATTTTCTATCACTGTGACTGCAGCAAATTTGAGGTTTTGGTGTCTATTCTACCAATGTCTATCTAAATTCAAAATACGTCAGACTTGGCGTGAATACTTTACAATAAGGCATAATTCCGTGCCCCGTTATTCAGTAAAAACTAATTGCTCCGGCAAAATACCTACAGATATAAAACCCCACTGCTATCTTTAGCCGTCCCCGATGGAGGCGTTAGGTAAACAACGACAGCGGTCAAATATCCCACCGCAAATAGAAGTTCCCGGACGCTCAAAGGGTTGGCTTTGGCGTTACCTTTACCGTGCACAGACTATAAATGCGGCAAAGATATTTTGGAGCCGCTTTTCGTTAAAGCTTTATGAAGGGAGATTATACAGTTATAGATAGGAAAGTTGAGACGTCATAACTTATTTGTTTATACTTTACCGAAACAAAAAAGAGGCATGACTTTTTGAAAATCGCATTTTTAATGAGTAAGCATAAATACACAGCATTAAAAAATAAAATTATTTCTTCTTTTTTTTCAGACATTGTCCATATAAATACACTATATTAAAGATTTCGGCGTAGTAACGTCTGGTGCTAATAATAGATTTAATGCCATAAAGTTGTTCATACAATATTTGCTCATTAAGTACTACCGGATTTTAAGATTAAATTAATTTATATTACAATTATCATATCCACATCCAACGTATACAATAAGCTACAAAAACTTTTATATCAGCAGTATAAATGTTCAAATTACTTGACAATGAGCTAATGAACGCGGCTCCCTTCCCAATCCCGGTCCCTTCCTGTTTGAACAAATATTTTGTATCGTATCTTTCCCTTTGCTGCATCACCGGCTGAAAAAAAAACGATTTGTCACCGATGTGTCTCGTTTTACGCATTCCATCCAACATTGATTGCAAATAATGATAAGTCTTTTGTAGTTTGGTGTATTGTATTGTTAGATTTTCTGCCTGAAGAATTTTATACGAAGTATTTTATGGCAAGCCTTAAAGTCGTTGTTTGTTAGACATTACGATAAGGAGATAATGCAAATGGTACCTAACGGAACGCCTTTGATCGTTGTGTACCGACTGTGCATACAACACAGAAATTAACATTCTAGTCGTGTTAGATATGACTTGTTAATAAGACAATAACACAATTATTATATAATCCTCAATTTATTTTATAAAAATTATAATATAGTTTTGTTAAATAATAAGGCTTACAATATTTTATGAATTATGTATACTGCATTTATTTCCCATCATTAATATAAATGCATGTATTGTGCTTTGCACAATTAAATTGTCCGTGGTCTTGCGTTAAAAGAATATTATGTTGTACTCAAGGACAAGAAACCAAGGCATTAAACATTAATATTAATAAAAAAAGTTACTACTTTGCATATTAGGCATAAGGCATATTAATGCCAATGCTATAATTATAAATCATGGATTTTGCATATTAAAAAAACTTGAATAGACACACGATACTGGTTTACAACAGTTATTGAGGCAAAAAAATCACAAAATGAGTAATTTACACAAATTCTTAAAACCAATCGATACATACAAGACCTTCTCCTATGTAAAACACACTTTTAAAGTGTATATTTGAAAACTTTGTAAAGATTTCACTATTGTAAAGATTTAACGCTTCAATTGATTACAAGTATAACGACATCGCAATCTGGCCGTTAATCCTCTGCCCTTAATGCCGCCATACTTGATCATAGATAAAACTAAGTACATGCACGTGAGTTGTACAAAAGATTTTTTATACTCTGTGGTATTGTATGAAAGCTGCAAAAAATGTCAAGAATTCTGAATCTCTTGTATGCTTTTTGTAATACAAATATTTTATACAATATTATTAGAAAACTATTCATTAAATTTAATTTATAAACTTAGCTCTAAATGTTTTTTTTTTGTTACAGGTACATATTGAAGCTTCTTGGTCAAGCTTGAATGAGCTGGTTTAGGAATTATGAGGGTACATAAATTCTAAAGTACGTTAAAACGGTATCCGGAAATCGATTGTGGATAGATAACCGTTGTTGCAAATTTGAAATATAGAGTAAAACCACTAAGTCGCCAATGCTTCGCTTTAAAGTAGAAGAGTTCTTTCGCACTGGTTTAAAGAGCCTCATGTTTTTTCCTGGAATCGCTTGGGACAAAGTTAATGTTATGATTTAATAGCAGTCGTTTCAGAGTGATGAGCTGTATGGGTGGCTTGAAAACATTTGACACGTTAAGTCGTATCTCACAAACAATTCACATTGAAGTAGTATCCTGAGGACTACGAAATTTCAAAAATTCACTTTTATTAATTCACTACAGGCGTCAATCGCTCTTCGCTGTAAGCGCCAGCATTCAGCGTTAAAAACAAATGTAGGTATGTCTCATCTTAGCGCCACGAAATTCCCCTGCACTTAGTAGCAAAATTTCCCAAGATTCGCTCAGCGTTGTTGCTTGCAGCACCAAGCGCATTACGTGGCCAAGCGATCCGGCGGTTTGCACATTTACAATTTCTTTTCTTTCAATTTACAATGTAGATACCTACCTACTTTGAAGCTCCTACAGAGCAGTGATAACCTACTGGTTGAAACTTGCCCTCTCAATCGGGAGGTCCGAGGTTCAAACCCAGGCTGGTTCATCACTGGTTTATGAGCGTATTCAAAATTAATTATCACTGCTTTTCGGTGAAGGAAAACATCGTGAGCAAACCTACACATCCGAGAGTTCTTTAAAAAAATGTACTCGGAGGTGTGTAAACTCCACTTGGCCAGCGCGGTGGACTATGGCGTAAAACTCTCTCATTCTGAGAGAAGACCCGTCCCCAACAGTGGGACAATATGGGTTGTACCTGACCAAATTTGAAATTATGTGAGAAAACATAATAATTGCTTTGATGGAACTCCTACCGTACTGTACCTATAATATTTAAGATAACGACATCAATATAAGCACTGCTTGCAGTCCTATACCAAATGTTTGCATGTAGATGTAATGGTATATTTATTTACAATATCTAATGTAGTATCAATACGGAGTTCCCGGTACGTAGCGGGCCTCTTAACGTAAACAACGACGATGACTGAGACCTACCAGCTATGGTAGACACTGACTAAAAAGACAGACTCACCCTTTAAATCTAAAAAGATAGCAAGCTAAAATGAAATCGTTTAAGAAGTATACATATTCGTATGTTACGTTAGATATGTGTGCGGAACATTCAGAAATATAAGACTAGATAAAAGTTAGCTCCATTACTAACTTTTATAACTAATGTAGGTAAAAACAATATGCCAATAAAAAAAGATATACAAAGAAGAAAGACAAACTCACTGTGTTTCTTGCCGGATCTTCTCAGTTGAGGTCGTGTTCCGATCCGGTGGTAGTGTAAAAAAATATATATGTAACTGACAATTTGTGTCTCCGTAGGCCTATGCAAAATAAAGACATTTTATTTCATTCACAATAATTCATTACAAAGCAGAATGTCGAATAAATCCTTATATTGTTTACGGATATTAAAGGCTTAATTTAAAAAAATAACGGGTCGTTGAGTGGTGTAAATGTCGATTACATTAGCAAGGCATCAACTAGGTATTTCTAGCGTGAAACAGTTCTTGCATTTCAGTAGAAGACTGTGGTTGCCGGCTCACTTACATATGAGGCGACAATCTTAGTTGTCTGGATTAGCAACGCATCAGAAAGAACCCTTGTTAAATTACTTACAAATGTCCATAGGCGGCAGTGACCACTTACGATCTAGTGGAGTGAATGCTCGTTTGCTACTTACATTAAAACAATCCGATGTGCAACATGTAAGTAGCAAAAGGTTCAAAATCATTTCCCATGTAATATATTAGTATATCTACAAGTTGTGACTCAATTCGATATTCGTTGAGGCGTTATCTTCTCTTATTTGGTCTGTGGACAGGGGCTGAAGGAATTATAAGGAAGTATATCACCTAGTACTTATATAGTAGCATTATTTGCACTAATGCAACACTTGGATTACTTGAATTGTATGAATAAATAAATTGAGAACCCGATTGTCAAGTAAGGATAGATATCACACACCTTTAGATTTGTTTAGCGAAATCTCTTGAAGTCTTAGGGTTACTTAACTACATTTTTCATTGCCGTTAAAGTAATTGATATGGTCAGTTGACGGTAGGTACCTAATATTAAAGACATAAAAATACGCTTTCTAGACTCATAGCCCCACACTAGGATTTTTTCCTGTGTCGTGATTACCATGGACACACACAAGACGAATACACAAACACCCAGAACCAGAACATGAATTTAAACTCATCATTTAGATACCTATCTGGCCAGGAATCGAACCTGGGACGCATTGCGCGTTAAACCGGTACGGTAACCGCTCCGCCACGAGGTCGTCGGACTGTCAAACTTACCATTTTATTTAAATTGGCAAATGATGTAGCTTCATGACAAGAATGAAAACCAGGTTTGCCTACAAAATTATTAGTGATATTAATTAATATTATACCTACTACGGTACTGTAGCCATTAGGTATAACATTACCAATATCTAACCTTAAACAGTTATTTTTATAAAACATCGAAAAATCTTAGGAACTTGGGATTTCAACTTCGGACTCCCGAATTTATAACCCTAGGTAAACTACCCTTTAACACCCTTTCCCCTCCTCCACCCTCTTACGCAAGAAGCATTATGGCGTCGGTCGAGACGATATTGACCCAGATCGCACCTTGCACCACAATGGGTACTCCAGTGGCCACTTCACCCACATCGCCGATCTTTGTAGACCTCTGATCCGACACTTGCTAGATGAAAGATGAACATTACTGAGTTTAAGACCAAAAGATCGCTTTTTGATAGTTGAAAAGGATTTAATAGATGACTAGTATCAGTTTATTTTAGTACTAGTTGACCCAGCGAACTTCGTTCCGCCTAAATAATGTTAACTTTTTTAATTAGGGATGACAGAGTATTATAAACGTAAGAGTAGACAAATATAATCAGAAAGCTTCGAACTGCTGAGCTATCGGGAGCTACACGTGTTATTGTGAGTCAACCATCAAAGATAGACATATGCTGTCGTGGGATATTTTATATAATTTTGAAGAGAATATTTCCGTCATACATGATTTCTGTGTATCTTTCTTTAACCATTAAATACGCACACGCGACGGAAACTTAAAAAATGGAGTAAATTCTCCCGTTTTTTCAACATTTCCCTTTACTGCTCTGATCCTATTGATTGTAGCATAATGAAAAGTATACTATAACCAGCTCAGGAGTATAAAGAATAATCGTACCAAGTTTCATTAAAATCCGTCGAGTAGTGTTTTGTTTCTATAACTGTTATACAGACAGACAGTCAGACAGACAGACGGACAGACAGACAGACAAAAATTTTACTGGTTACATTTTTGGCATCAGTAGAAATAAACTAAAATGTTGTCTTTAGCTAACTTCTGGGTGTCGGTTTATCGTGACGGTGTGCGCGCGTATCGTAAAAAATTACTGTCATAATTTCTCCCTCCGCGCCAGAAGAAGTATAACTTCAAAAAAATGTTATCGGTTTTAGCCAATTGTGTTACTTAAATCCATGCTTTATTTTTTATCGTACGTGACACTAAGGCACGATCGGTATATTGAGAACTTCTAGGACAAAATTAAAAATCTAAATTAAAAAACGCATACAAATCACCTCATGTCATCGATAAAGACACATTAAATACCTTTAGCACAGATTAAGTTATAAAATCCACCAATTGGCACTTGGCCAGCGCGGTGGACTATGGCCTAAACTTTCTCATTCCGAAAGAAGACCCGTGCCCAGGAGTGGGACAATAATGGGTTGATGAGAAGTTATAAAATCGCTATTAGATACATATTTTATTTTTATTTGACTGAAGTGGCAAACGAGCATGCGGACTGCATGCTCGTTTGCCACTTCCACCTGATGGTAAGTGGTCACTGCCGCCCATGAACATCTGTAATCAACTTCATACAGAACATGGGTTCCATCTGAAGTCAATCACAGATGCGTTGCTACTCCCGAGGACTATGATGGTCGCCTCATGTGAAAGTGTGCCGGCAACCACACCCTTCTATCGAAACGCAAGAAATGCTTCACGCTAGAAATAGGTCTGGCGGTGGTACTTCCCCGGTCGAACTACACTGGTTCTACCACCTTGAAAATTGTTTGCATTGAATCATAACAAAATTCAAAATCGCAAAATTTACAGAAGAGTGGAGTAATAGCGATTAAAATAAACTAAACAGACATTACCACGGTGTTGTTGGGGCAAGAAATATTCAACTCTAGGCCTTTGCGTAAAATTCAAAAATTTTCAACTTTTATTTAAAGTATAGTATCAACCTTAAACTTAATAAACTTTAGATTAAAGATACAGTCTTTAATTTTTTTTTAAATTTTAGGTTTAATTTTTAGTACCTACATATACTTTACTTCTCATTATATAACTTTTACAATACCTAACTAAGCAATAACATGTCTTCACATTATTATGAGAATGCTGTACATGCTTATAATTGGCATGTATGTAGGGTATAATATTACTATAACATAATATTTTATTAAAAATGGTTTGTATACTATGCTGTCTGTATGTCTAAATAAATAAAATAACTTATAGTTGATGAATTCTGAATTTTGCGGTTATTCGTGCCAATCTACATTTATCTAAATATCAACAGTATTCCCTTATAGCAGCTTTAGTAGGGATTGTATACGAAAGCCCTAACATCAAGACAATAAACATTATACTAGTACCCCAGCTTATCTGGGGTCCAAAGTTTTACGCGGCCCAGAGGTCTCATCTCGGAATTAGCTCGGAGTGCTCCGAGTTGGGCAAGTTGATACTGACAGTGACATATGGGTTCCGTCGCCCAAAGTTTTGGGACAATGATAAATTAGAAGCTAGTAAATACTAATATGTTATATGGATCGACTCGTGGTTATGTTTAGTACTATATCGATACAGTTCAAATGCTTGACAAAAATAGTGTAGGATTTTATTTGTTTTTTTATTGTACTTGGATTTTAGTAAAACAATGACTAAATGATATCTCCAGATACGGATTATAGATATCGCTGTTTCGAATTTATAATAACATAACTCACGAGACAACCTACAAAGTCCTAACTACTACTACAAAACTTGACTAACTACTGACATATCAACGCAATGATAGTGAGGATTAACAAACGATTTTAGAAATTCTTCACTTAAAAGGATAAAAGTGGATGGGAGAGTCAAATTCAATTGTCAAAGTTAATCTCATAAGTCTAATGGATAAATCACATTATGGTTTGCGATAATGATGACGCGGGTACTGCTATTTTAATATAATTGTTTCAATATTTTTGTAGAATAGTTGGATTTTAATAAAACAACGACTAAAAGATACGGATCATAAATACTTCAAACCTTTATTGGCTTGATGCGATTCTTAACACAAAGACAAACGGACCAAATTCTAAAACATATAAAAGTTTCCATTACTTATATCAGTCCTTCAGGCACCATTGTTTTTTCTTAAATTATGTGCGTATTAGAAGTTAATTATCACTGCTTTTCAGTGAAGGAAAATATCGTGAGGAAACCAACACACTCGATAGTTTTAAAAAAAAGTTCTCTGAGGTGTGTGAAGTCTACCAATTCTCGCTCGACCAGCGCGGTGGACTATGGTCTAAACTCTCTCATACTGAGAGAAGACCCGTTCCCATGGACAAAAATGGGTTGACGAGATCAGTTATTCTCACAAAGACTAAGTATAGACACGCACCTTCATTTTAAATGCACGTTGCTTCCTCAAACGATAGCGAGGGAATAAATCGGACCTCAAATAGACACTGCACTTGCTGTCCCAAATTCAATTGTCTCGTTATCGCACATTATTTACGACGCCTCTTGAACTCGGATGATAATGCTGTAGAATGGAACCCACTTCGATTGGCGTTTCCTCGGTACTGTCGCCGGTGACAATCTGGACAAGGGAACTGTTGGCATGCTAATTGCTATGAGTTCTTAAGCGCAAAGACAGTGGTACCCAATCTTTAAATCTTTTTAGGTTTATAAAATCTGTTGTAGGTTAACTTGAGCTTTTTTTATACGGCAAATTTTTTTTAACATAGATCGGTATATAACTTTTACTCATTTTACTAGATTCTGCAAGCGCTTGCAGTTTCACCCGTTCAAAAAAAAAGATAACATAACTCTAAGTTTTAATTACTTTGAGTAGAATATATAGATTTGCATCTTATCTCAAGATAAGGACTCTAGATTTTCCATCCAATTCTTTAAATTAAATTCACTTATTCTGGTTTGATACTTGGGCAGCATTATTTCTATTATAACTAATTTTCTATCCTCCAGTTAAACATATATGTGATGCAAAATCAAGGGAAGCTTTCAGTTTTATTATATGTACGGATATTTTACTAAACATGAATCATAAAACGTACACAAGATTACCTTTATATACAAAGACCGGCTACGCTGTGCAGTATCTAAATGTAAATACAACAAGATCTTACGGAAGAGGCGATAAAAAAGCATAAATATTTATGCACGCCACAAAAAAGATTGAGAGTCGCTGCCCCAGACTAATAGACAAGACGAACCTAAGATAACTAAGGTAATAAGACCATTTAGTTTAATTAGAAACAGCCTTTGATAAGATAGATTGGAAACTGGCCAGATAGGACTTTCTATTTGTAATTTCTATAAATGTATTCAGTTATTTCAAAGGGCTTTTGAAGTTAGTACATTTATAATAAAGAAAAGGTAATATTTTAATAAACCAAACCGAAAATTTTACAGAAGAGCCAAGTAAAAAACAAATAAAGCTTTTAGTTTTTATCTTTTACATTAGTTAAAAATCTATATATTAATACGTGAAGCATAAACTTGTGATTCGTTTTTAAAATACTTGTCGCAGGCGGAGGTGTATGAAATTACGCACGGTTATAGTTGATGTAGAGAAGGATTTGGCACAAACACGTACATAATAAACGAAATAGAACATTCAATGTTTTACTGAAAACAAACGTCAAAAATGTCAGATGACTTTGTCAAAATACCCGCTATTGCTTTTAAATGCAGCTTAGTTAATAAACCTCTTTTTACCTTTAACGGGTGCGTTCAAAATAATTTGAAAATTATTACAATTTATTTAAATTAGGGAAATATTGGTGCTACTTTGGACAATATGAAGTTTAGTATTTAATTTAAATTACGGTCGAATTTCGACCGTTGCGGCGAGTAACTAGTAACAAATTAAACCATTAACCACGGTACAGCTAAAGCACCAAGATATTATTTATTTATTTACTTATTCAATAATCTTTACTAACATTACAGGAATGCCTAATTCGTTAGTAAATGCCAAGTGTGTTAATATACATTAATTATTATTTTAAAATTGAATTATTTAACATTTACAATATTCAGGTATTAAAATTATCAAATTATTAGTAGAAATATTATTAACAAGTAACAGTAATTCTAGGCACTTTAACACTGCTTTGATAAATCAGAAATAAGTCCATTTGTTTACTTAGCACACTGCAATAGAAAGTTTAGAGCATTATAAGCGAGGATGTGTGAACGAGTGTGAGTTTCGCATCACAAAGCGATTTCCTAGAAACTAGCCGTAGATCACTCAGCACATAGCAAATGTCCGCGGTTCTGCGGGCTTCGTGTAATGTAGAGAAATGTATTTTATTAGCCATTGTTCTGGGTTATGACCAGTGTTGCCAGGTGCTCAAATGTCATATGACGCCAGATTTTTAACGACTGCGTAGTCAATGCATATATATTACAAGAGGTTCAACACGCACCATTGATTTTTGTTAAATTAATGCGTGTTTGGAACTATCATTGCTGTATTGTAAAGGCAAAAACATAGGGGGATACCTACACGATTGAGAGTTCTTAAAAAATATCTCGAAGGTATGAATGTCTCTGTAAGACTATGGCCTGAACCCAATTCATTTTGATTTTAGACCTGTGCCCAGCTGTGGGACATTAATTATATCTAGTAACAAGAACGACTTTTTGACATTGAATCCTGGCAACATTACAGTTTTACCAGGAATGCGGCAGTTACATTTTATTCTGAAACACTACCTTTGAATCATTGTTACTCAAACAGAAGATGGCCCTTCCGGGAGTCGATTCATTAAGTGGGTCCCAATTAATAAAACAGAATTATTTGTTTATTTAAGTAATTAATAAAATGACACAAGACGAAACACTTACTTTCTCGTCATTTGGATTAGTGAATGAATTTAAACGTATTATTAAAGTGTTAAATTTTATTACAATTTTAGGAAGGGGACTCAACTCAAGGCTAATCAACACTTTAGCATTTTCGCTGGTTCGACATAAAAATTGTTAAAAAACATTGCTTTATGCTATGTTTTAGTATTCGTGCTTTTATTACTAATTGTTTTTATTCATTTGACTGTACGAAGCAATAAACTTACTTTAAATTTGCAAATGTATTTTATGCCTGTAAACAATACGCCATGTATTGTTTTACAACTTTCAGGCCATTAGATTAAACAGTTCAGTACGGTCATGAATCTCCCTGTCGCTAAAGCTTAGTTATAAGTTTAAAACGTTAAATAAATGTTAAATAGTTAAAAGTTTATATATTTTTTACTTTGTAGACAATAATATTACTTTCGTGTGCCTAAAAAATTAAGTTTAAATCGTGTCAAACATTAAAACTTACTTTTAAAATGTTTTCTTACAAGTTAACATTAATAAAAATAAAAATGATTTTTTTTTTTTTTTTATACGTAAACCTAACGATAAGGCAGACGGGCTACCTGATGGAAAGTAGTCACCGTCGCCTATGGACACTTGCAACACCAGAGGAGTCGCCAATGCATCGCCGGCTTTGAAGGAGAGCTCTTTTCGCACCTTTTTTGAAGAGCCCCATGTCATAACGCCCCGGGAATACCTCAGAAGGAAGCTCGTTCCACATCTTGCACGTCCGTGGCAGAAACGAGCGTGCAAACCGAACCGTGGAGGACCGCCACGGGTCCAGTTGATGTGGATGGAACCTCATCCTTCGGCGAGTGGTGCGGTGGAGGAAAGGTGACGTAGGCACCAGGTCAAAAAGTTCCTCGGAGCACTCACCATTATAAAGCCGGTAGAACACGCAGAGGGAGCCTATGTCCCTCCGTAGACTCAAGGGTTCTAACCGTTCGGTGATCCGTGGGTCGTTGACGATTCGGATCGCGCGTTTCTGGACGGAGTCAAATGGGTTAAGTTGGTATTGGGGCGCCCCTGCCCAGAGATGCGAGCAGTACTCCATGTGGGGTCTCACTTGTGCTTTATAAAGCAGGAGGAGATGCCCCGCAGTGAAGTACCGCTTGGCCCTGTTCAGAACGCCCAACTTTTTGGATGCCAACTTGGCTTTGCCTTCCAAATGACTCCGAAACTGCACATCACACGAGATGTCAACGCCCAGGATCCCCACGCTTTTTCCAACGGTGAGAGAGGTCCCTTGGAACTTTGGCGCCATGACAAATGGGGCTTTTTTAGCGGTAAACGCGCAGACTTGTGTCTTCGTGGGGTTGAACTCAACTAAGTTAAGTCGACCCCATTCTGAGACCCGCTCCAGAGAGTGCTCGATTTCAGACACAAGTCGGATTCTGCTTTCCTGCACGAGTATCCGAGAGGTGTTTGCACGGCCTGTGTACAAAGCGTCCCCTGTGCTGTCATCTGCATAGCAATGCATGCTACCGATTTGTTGCAACATATCATTGATATGCAGAATGAACAGCGTGGGGGAAATAACAGACCCTTGAGGGACACCAGCATTGATGGACTTCGTGTCCGAGCAGCAACCATCAACCACGACCTTGATTTGCCGCTCAGACAAGAAACTGGTAATCCAATTACACAGCCTCTCGGGAAGACCGTATGATGGAAGTTTCGCGAGAAGGGCCCTATGCCAAACCCGGTCAAAGGCCTTCGCAATATCAAGGCTTACAGCCAACGCCTCTCCATTGCTCTCAATGGCTTGTGCCCATCGGTGAGTAAGGTACACCAGAAGATCACCAGCTGACCGGCCCTGGCGAAAACCATATTGGTGATCGCTGATCAGCTGGTGCTCTTCGAGGTACTTGAGCAACTGTGAGTTAACAACTCGTTCCATTACCTTTGAGAGCAGGGAGGTTATTGCGATAGGCCTGTAGTTGGCCGGGTCGCTGCGTTCACCCTTTTTTGGGATCGGGTGAACGAGGGCTACCTTCCACGAAGACGGTACTTCTCCCGCCGCGTAGGAAAGCGAGAATAGGCGCGTTAAGATGGGAGTCAGCTCGGGAAATGATTATCACAAACCACTGAAAAGCGAATTCAAGCGCTTTTTCATCTCCTGAACCATAGACAAAACCATTTTATTATCTTGGGTGTTACTGACAGCGCTTTCCGTTTTCAGTTTATCGTTGTATTTGGAAACAACACTTAACGTAATGAGTAATGTCTATACAGCGTTAAATCTCTGATCGTCAATTAGTCTGCGTGGAACGGAAACGTCATTTCAGAAGATCATTACCGCGTCTAAATATACGGAACAACGTCCATAGTTGAAGACATGTGTTTTGGCATTCACCGGAAACCTGTTAAAAGGTACGAGTGCACCTCTGGAGACATTACTGGTAAAAAGGAAGTGACGTCATTGAATTGTATGTTCTTTAAATGTTCTCAATTTGAAATCGATCAAGTAATAATTGAGTAAAACGTTTGAAAATAGAGAAACAAAATATAAAATAAACCTACAAACACAATTATATGACTATATGGAAAGGGATTACAATATCTAAAAATAGAAAAATAATATTAAATTAATTATAAAATAATATATTGAGTAAATAACTACATAGTACAAAACAAAGTCGTTTCCCCCTGTCTGTTCCTATGTATACTTAGTTAGATCTTTAAAACTTTCTACGGATTTTAATGCAGTGGTTTTTAATAAAAAAAGGTTCAAGAGGAAGATTTAATGTATGGTACATGCATAATATAGTGAAGTAACACTGATAAAATTTTAGATTTTTGACTTTTAGGCGGAACGAAGTTCGCCGGGTCAATTAGTATATCAAATAAAGGCTGAAATAATATTACATATGTACAGTTAAATATGAACGTATCATTATGATTTGATTAGAGAAAGACTTTATTAATATATACATTTTATATTACAAAATTAATTGTTATTTACAATTATACATATTATTTTTGGACCTTTGAGAGTATGGACTCTTAAAGGTATTTAGGAAAATATCACTTAAATCTTTTGTAACAATATAAGAATACATTATTTACTATCAGTTACTAAATTCCATAAGCTATGGAATTTTTACTAGTGAAAAAAGGGTGTCCATAGCAAAGCCGTATAAAAGGAATACCTCGGAACTCGAGTCCGAGTGTCGAACCGGCAGCAAATTGGAATTGTTCCTGAACTGATCACACCGGCATTCCTAACGCTTTACGACTCACAACTTGGCTTCAGAAAACAAAGGAAACTTTGTTCAACTTATTTGTTATACGCACTAAATCTTTGTTACAAATGACCGCGTTCTTGAAAATAACTTCAAGAATGATAGTAGATTTCTTCTTAGTATGTAGTCATACGAAATTTATCATACCACTTTTTCTTCGATGGTGACAATGACATTGAATAGGACCAGAAAATCTAATTGAAAAACTTCGCTGAAATTTATTATCGTGTAAAACGGGCCGCAGCGATCATGAATTCCAAATGAAATTCTCCTAAACTTAAATTATAGGACGATAACTTATCTGGTAGAAGTGGCGGAGAACATTTCAATATCCCGGAATGTGTGACCGTGCATAACAATAAGTCAGCCACTTCGTACAATAACATCGTGCATGGGGGAATTTTGGTCGGACGTGACCCGTGTGCTGAGTGGAGGTCGCGAGATGGGCTCTAATGTCGCGCTTCACACTCATGGAGATATCTTTGAGCGTGATGTTATTCCACAGAATCCATATGCATGTCTCTACACGTCGCACATGTGTTATGCTATCCTAGTTTGTGCCGGAGTGCCACCTAAATCCATTATGTATGCGCCGTGATAGAACCAATTGAGATAAACGTGAATCGGGACGGGATTTAAACAGATAACTCGATCTTGCTGATCCAGTTCTACATTTTAATAAAGCTGAAAGCTAATAAGCGAGGTTCATTCTCAGCTATTAGTTTGAAGATTTAATTTGAGAGCACGCTCTATTTTAAACGATTGTTCGTGGAATAGAAGCTAAAAGAGAATTTATATTCAGAGGCAAGTATGGCGTACTTTTATAGCTGATTCGTATTAATTTATGGCTGAAAGTTTTTTATTTACCATGCAATACATTACTAGGGATCTAGATAATTTAAAAGTATTTTTGATGACAGGTTAAACAGATACAAATCGAGAAGCAACAGAACAGCAACTTTGCAAATTATCTAAAACTTCCCTAGTGTAATAAGTACTGTAAAGATGTTCTATAATTATGTTTTTGGACGGATACTAGTGACGATTCGGATTGAATAATGTTTTAACCTTCCGAATTAAATGAAGACCAAAAAACGATAAACGCAAAAGATATCTCATCAAAATACTTGGAAATCATAATTAAGATGCTCGTACCACGTTAAAAAGACGTCTCAGTTGAACGGTCGTGCCGTCGGCGTCGGGTTATCGCGCAAATGAGACCTAACTGTAATCTATTTCCCTCCGATCCTGTAATTAAAGCCTTTCAAAGTTTGGTCCGTAAGCGATCAATCTTCGTTTCGTGTGCGAATTTTGCCTTTTATTTCACCCGATATGGCAATTTTGCTGGAATGCCTCGTCGGCTTGCACGTCTAATTAGAAAGGAATCCGTGGATGCGTCATCCTTTATTTATCCGTTCAGAATCTTGGAGCGGGCACTCGCGAAATAAAAAACGACGAACGGATGGTTATTATTAACGCTGAGTGCATGCCTCCTTGCTCTCCCGAATTGGTAAAAGATTTATGTGGATTAAAGCAACCGGCAACGAATACCTGCATGCACTTAATTCAAGAAACGCCGTAATTGAATGAAAATTTCTGACTCACGGTAAACGTTTATGCTGCAGTGGAAACATGGAATCATCGCGGAATTCTATTTTAATAATGCTACTCTCGCGTTGTCGGCAAAAACTTTTTTAATCTACTGAAATCTCTGAACTCGTTCCCCTTTTAAGGTTTCAAGTTTAATTACGTTTACCTCTGTTACGGCTTGTAATATTAAAAGTTCTTTGACATCGTCAGAGTTCTATAGATAAACTATCTATATGTTATCCCACTGACTGCTCGGTATCTACCCGTATCGATTCACGGGAACGTTCTCATGTCATCGTGTACTTACTCGTAAGTCAAGAGCGATCAGTCGGTAGGAAGTGGCGTTCGTCAGTTGAATTGCATCCCGATTCACTATTCAATACGGGCAGTTGTTTCAACATTTTTATCTTTAACATTGTAGTTTTTGATAGATCCATCAAAAACATTTTGTGCTATTTTTTTTAATGTAAGGGGTACTAATTGGTACTTGGTAGGATAAGTGATAAGTGTGGTAATTGGTAGGATAAGTGGTTTAAAAAGTCTCTTTACCGATGTTTTGTCTCAATTATATGGATCGTGTTCACGGCAAAACTCACAACTTTAATTCGCAACATTACAACTACCCGTTACGTATTAAAATTGATCAATTTCGAGTAATATTCATGTAAAGTTAAACATTTTTTTATTTTATACTGCGACTAAATAAAATATAAACATATTTCAAACTGCACACCCGAAATTTTAAAGAAACAATGCAATATCTCTGTTATGAAATTGACTGACAGCAGCAATCATTCATTCTGGGTTTCTGCCACTCCGATTGATTGCATGTCACATACCTGCGACAAAACAAAACGTAATTACTGTAATTATAGTAATACATAAGCAAGTAGACAATTGACAATTATGTATATTCATACAAGTAGATTTTTTTATGGATAAAATTGTGACACCTACTTTTTCAATGACGTGTGTCTTGTGAGAGAGTTCTCAAGTACCGGGAATTTTTTGCGTGAACTATTATCTTTGGGAGGAGGGTGGGTCTGAAAAATAGCACTGCAATACCGAGCCATAGTCGTTAAATTATATAACATTAAAAATACTATAGTATGAGTGTTTATATTATAATACTTAAATTTCTTTCCGTTTGCTATAGATAATTGCGCGTCTATTCATATTTGTCAAGTAATTTTTAAATCAAGTTTCACATCCTTGGATTCACTTATTTTGGCCCACTTTTTTTGATCGATGTTTAGAGAGTGTTGTCAGTTATTTTTAATTGGTGTGCAATGTCCACATTATGATACATCGCGGGTGCGGTTTTATACTTCCGCTCGGAAGACGCGTTGGTCTGTGACGCTTACTTACTCTTCCGGACAAATTTTATTTCCTGAATGTTATTAGCCCTGCGTTTGCGCTTTCATGCCTTGATTTTGACGAACGTTTTTTTCTCTAGTAGTATTAGTATGGATATGCCGGATTCAAATGACTTTAATAATGGAAGATTCATATTTATCATGCTATTCGAAGATTCATATTCATCGTGTCATGTTCTTTATAGATTATAAGCTATTACATATATTATATTTGTTACACGTATATACGGTATATACGAGTAAATATTTGTTTCCACTATGTATTATGATGGTTGGCGTCATTTTTTTTATCTCTTACCCCTGTAAGTTTGAACCCCAAGAGGTAGTGACCCAAATTTTGAATATTAATGAATTTTATTTTTTACATAAAATTATTATTACTTATTTTGTATGAAATATTTACAGCAAAATTCAAAGAATTCATTTGATCTGGTGCAACCTTTGAATAGGTTGTGATTGTTGCTCCATTTACCATTGTGCGGGGTTTCCGTTAGAACAAAGAAAACTAAAACAACACCAGGAACGTTTATTCTGCAATTGTTGCCATTACAGCATTCTTTGCACATTGTTATAAAATAAAAGCGACCGACAAACGAATAGGGCATAAAAAGCGTAAACAGCCGGCCGCTCGCGCTTGCATATAAATGTGTATGATTAGTTGCATACCACTTTTTCATTTAATTGTCTTAAAATTAACGGTTACAATTATAATGGCAACACTAAAGAAGCAACAGTTTCTTTCATACATAAATTTAATACGTTGCAATGTTGTCTAAATCTTAATTTCTTAGAAGTTAAAATAAAATATTTTGTCTATTACCGGAAGTCAATTTCGCTTCTAATTATATTGTTTTTGATCCTTGCAAAATATAAGAAATTAAAAATAATAACACCAGGGATTTTATCTTTTAAAGCCTATTAAGTTGTGGGTGACACATATGAATTCTGAATTCAGTTCGAAATAACACGAATAACGAAAATTTATTTATTGATGCAGTTTTAAAATTCCTATGTTGAATGAATTAAGATTTATGTGTTATTTGTGAGGATATTTATTACCCTCGTTTTAAATAGTTGTTAATGACCAACATAACTATGTAGTGTTTTAATTCCGTCAGAATAATAGCATATAAAGCAAAATTATTGCGGAATTGATACATTTGAATATAAAACGAGTTCCTACTCACGATTTGCGGTTTTTGATATTTTTAAATTCTTTTTGCCGATATTTTTGCCCAGTAACATGATCTCGGTCGCGGCGATGCGGCAAAATTAAAAAAAACCGCATATCGTGGGTATCCATTACCTATTATTATATGTAGTAGCATTTGTTGTAGATTAGTAGTTTGTCTAGCGACTGTTGTTACTGAATAAAAGCTATTTCGAAGGGATAGCAGAATCGAGCCGTGCCAATGAACTGAGAGGTATTCTTACTATGTGACGTGTGTACGTAATTAAGTATATCCTACATGATCATCTACGTTTTATTTTTAGCACTTTATATCAAATATTCTATATTTTGTGTTCTTAACCTTTTCTGTTATATTTTTAATTATGCTTGCCGGCACACTTTCACATGAGGCGACCATCATAGTCCTCGAGAGTAACACAGGTGGTAGAACCAGTGTAGTTCGACCGGGGAGGTACCACCGCCACACCTATTTCTAGCGTGAAGCATTTTTTGCGTTTCGATGGAAGGGTGTGGTTGCCGGTACACTTTTATATGAGGCGACCATCTTAGTCCTCGGGAGTAGCAACGCATCTGTGATTGACTTCAGATGGAACCCATGTTCTGTATGAATTTGATTACAGATGTCCATGGGCGGCAGTGACTTACCATATCAGGTGGACTGCATGCTCGTTTGCTACTTGAGTCAGATAAAAAAATGTGGTTTTGCAATTTTTTTATAATAGCCGTTTTAAATAAAATAAAAGTTTTTTAAATATTCTCTGAGCCCGAAAATAGGTACGTACTTGCAGCATGCAATGTACTTATCTCTTTCTTATTTTAAATTTAGAATAGTTTTAATGAAAAATGTGCCCAGTAATCACACGTCGTAACTTATAATTAGATTGTAATTTACATAGCGAAGTCAAGACAAGGTAATTACGTCTCATCTACATAATTATCGATAATTTGTCATAAACCAATCGTGTTGTCCTGCCTTAATATCTTGCGTAAACCGTACGAAAATTAGGGATGTGAATCGATAATCGAGAAGTATTCGTTAGCCCGAATATCGATAATAATCGATAGGCCACTATTATCCGAGATTAAACCCCGCTTAATCGTCGTAGATTATCACCTCGGGCCGCACGCAGTGACTCTATTTCTTTTGATGGCTTCATTGTCCATTTTGAACAAAAAGCTCTTTAATGGCACGGTGCGAGCGAGATCTCGCGGGTGGTCTATGTAATTACGAGCATTAAGGGTACCCTTTCTCTTTCACGCATAGTTCGTGTATAATATTGTACAATATATTAGTGTTACGGTAGGTTGAGTTGCATTTGTATGTCGGGCCGTGATGGACCGGCGATTATCGTTATGGTGGCTACCAACGTTTGTAAGTAGGTCAAGTATGAAAAAATAATGTTATTAGGAGACAATTCCAAATAGTGCCAAATAGGTTAAAGGTTGAGATATGGATTTTGATGTATAAGTCTAGGGCGCGCCACAGCAAAGGTACAGGGGTAGAAGATTGGATACTGATTTGCTGAGACAAGCGCGTTATATAATAAGACAAGCCACATTGTTTTTGCGTACGGTCTACGCAAAAACAATATAGCTATATCATATAAAATTATCGTGGCTCTTTCGTATGAGACAACTATCTTAACCCTCGGATATAGCAACGCATCTAAGACTTCAGTTAGAACCCCCGTTCTATGTGAAGTTTTATACAGATGTCCAAGAGTGGCAGAGAATACTCACTTTGACTGCGACTCACGATCGTTTGCTACTTCAATCTCACATAAAGTTGACGTGTAAACGTCTTCATGGTAGCAATTAGTTATACATATAGAGTAGCTAGTTTATAACATGAAGGCAACGATAATAGTGTATCTATTTTTTTTTTCAACCTCATCAAAGGGCTGATAACAGTAGTATGACCCATGAGGTAAAATTGGAATGGTTTAATTAGTAATTCAATATTTTTTGGTCATAATAACTGGTAGCTATCGCCTGGTGCTATACCGGGATTTTTTAACACAATTTCTTTGTCGTCGTTCGCCATTGGTGAAAGACTCCTATGAAAGATAAGAATGATGTGATTAGGTGACCAACCAAATCACATTATTATTTATTATCATTTGTATATCATTCATATCTTTCATAGACCTAATAATTGAAAAACTTCTTCATTGGCGTGTCACGCGATTGAAATAGTCGGTTTTGTTTCAATATAGCCATTGTTTGGTGCTGATCGTATCGACATCGATTCGCTTTTCGGTACCGTTAATGCGTTCGGTATACATGTCGTGTTTTGGACAACAGTAAGGTTAAAAATAAAGGATAGAAGACATTTACTAACGTTTGTGAATATTGAGCATGTTGTATTAGTGATTATGGGCGTCGCCATCCGTTCAATAGGGGGAAGACGTAAGGAAGAGTAGGTATGGATAGATGGAGCTTTGGTTTTTGCACTTTTGGAGCAGACGCCTCTTTTGACAATGCTAAACTGTACGAATCTAATGTGGATATTGTTTTTTGAATCACTAGCAGAATCCCTTTTCCCGCTCTTGGGATGATGCCTATGAAGTTGGTAAATTTATGTTCTAGTAACTCTGTTATTTCTAAATTTAGTTTGATGAGTGTTGTTTGTGGAAAAACTCTTCATCTCTGTTATATTGTAAGAAACCATATAACAGTTAATCATTTGCTACGAACTTAGAAAATAGGCTTCTTTTTTGCTAAAAGTCAATTTGCGTACGTCTATTACATGAAATAATACAAACTGAACAGATTCTCTGTAAAGAACAGTGTCAAAACTTCTAACAGTGAAGTACATTAGTACACCGGAGACAAACTCCTGTCTTAGGTGAGATATTTCTATTGAATCTTTTTTTTTACTGATAATTTTTTTTTGACTTATGGATCTGTAATCAACTTCATACAGAACATGGGTTCTATCTTAAATCGATCACAAATACGTTGCTACTCTCGAGGACTATGATGGTCGCCTCATGTGAAAGTGTGCCGGCAACCACACCCTTGTATCGAAACACAAGAAATGCTTCACGCTAGAGATAGGTGTGGCGGTGGTACTTTCCCGGTCGAACTACACTGGTTCTACCACCTTCAAACTCCTGTCTTAGGTGAGATATTTCAATTGAATCACAAACAGCGCTAAAAGCAATAAAATTTGTCACGAATTGGCTGGTTGCAGTGATAAAAGCGGCAATTATTAACGCCTGCTTGAAACGTTTCATAAATAAGGGATGTTTTCCTTTTGAAATCGGTTCGCCTGCGAGGCGAGAAGCGAGAGGAAGGGTCCTCGAGAGCTCGGGTATCAGGGCTGGGGTTGCAGTCTGAGTGTTAATTTGCAGCTATATTCGTGTATTTACTGTGCAAAAACTTATCTACGAACTACGTACGATTTTTATTCAAAGGGGCACAATTAAATACATGTGTCAATGTTTGAATATTTTACATTTCTTCGTTTATCAAACGCTAGTGACCCGGCGCACTTCGTTCCGCCTATAAGTAAAAAATCTAAAATTATCAGTGTTCCTCCACTATATTATGCATGTATTATACACAAATACCTCTTAAATCACTCTCTCTATTAAAAAAACTGCATTAAAAACCGTAGCGTAGTTTTAAAGATCTAAGCATACATAGGGACACACAGCGGGAAGCGACTTTGTTTTATACTATGTAGTATCGAGAGCTTGGATATCAGGGCTGGGGTTGCAGTCTGAGTGTTAATTTGCAGCTACATTCGTGTATTTACTGTGCAAAAACTTATGTACCAACTACGTACGATTTTTATTTCAAGGTGTACAATTTAGTACATATACTATTAATATTTGAATATTTTACAATTCTTTCTATCAAATACGACTCGAAATATTCGCCTGTAAGTCTCTACGTTTAAAAAGTTTTAACTCTTTTTGGTTCCACTCTAAGCAGCACTGTCACGCAGTATTATGCTCTGCTGTGTATTGGTCTGAAGAATGTGGTAAGGGAAACTGGTGACTTTTATGTAATGTAAAAGTTACATTAATACGTATTTCTTTTACACCAACAAAATGTGAAAATATCGTTTACAAAACTTACAGAAAACTCGTTAAAGAATACTTTGTTTAAGTAGTTATAGCAAGGAGTGTAAGCTTATTTAAAAAATGATACTCGTACGTTGTTGTATGATCACTTCTACTACTGAATTTGAGTGTAGCTTATAATTTTTCTTATTAAAATTCAAAGTGCGAAATTTTGTAAGGGATTGTACTACTGTGGAAGACGTGACGTAAGCAGACGAACCCGCCAAAATAATCTATTCTTTTATAATTTAACTAGTTGACCCGGCGAACTTCGTTCCACTCAAATGTCAAAAATCTAAAATTATCAATGTATCTCCAATATATTATACATGTATTAAACATGGAAAACGTTCCCCTTGAATCACTATCTATTAAAAAACTACATTAAAATACGTAGCGTAGTTTTAAAGATCTAAGCATACATAGGGACAGACAATGGGAAGCGACTTTGTGTTATGCTATGTAGTGATAAAGGTCAGTAAAAGTTTAGGGCAGCCCTAGCGAGAAATATGAAATGATTACCCTACTCACAGGATGAAAATAAGGACGAAAAAACGTTTTCGCTGATCTAATTTTTTCCCGCTCCGAGATTGTAAATAAATAATTTCCGCGACGCCGAAAACAGTAAATATAGCGCTTGAGATTGCTTTATGAATTGAGCAAATACTATATTTAATCTATAAATATACCTACGTTTTTGTCTGATCGAATATTAAGTTTGATGTAAAATTTTAGAAGAGTACCTCGTAGACAAGTTAGAGATGGGATATACCTATTTGAGGGAATCCAACTATATCTATGTTTGACTAGATTTGATGTTGGTAGTGGCCGCTTACCATCTGGTAGACTGTATGTTAGTTTTCTACATAAAGTAAAAAATGAATCATTCTTTTTCAGTAATTCAGTATTTTTTCTTGCGTTTCGATGGAAGGGTGTGGTTGCCGGCACACTTTATATGAGGCGACCGTCATAGTCCTCGGGAGTAACGCCGCATCTGTGATTAACTTCGGATGGAACCCATGTTCTGTATGAAGTTGATTACAGGTGTCCATGGGCGGCAGTGACCACTTGCTATTAGGTCGACTGCATACTCGTTTGCTACTTCAGTCCGATAAAAAAAAATATATATCTGCTATTAATAAATTATAGCTATTACTTATTTCACCGTTTTATCTGTCAGCATTTCGAAGTCACTGCTAAACATATTCTATCTTTGCTCTTGTCAAGCGCGTTTGTGATTGCAAAGAGCGCCAATGTTACAGAGAGTCTCTCTCCTAGTTTTTGTGTCTCGCCTCTCGTCTATTGCCTCATACAACACCAACGGGAAGAGTTCCTGTGGTCTCTTCAAGACCGACACCACGCGCCATCAGTAATTTATTTATTAGCTTCACTTAATTAGGTAAAAAAGACATGAAATATCTTTATCTTGTCAGCCTACGACGACGCTAACAAATTTCCCATATTTTTCTTACTAGCACCGGATCGAAATTAATAAATTAATCACAGACGAATAAATAATATTCTCTATAACTTACTGATACGCATAAATCTCTCTAATGAGTTTAAAAACATATTCTAAGTAATGTGAAATGTGTACTAAATATTCCATGTGATTCGCGAGTCACGATGTCTAGGCGATCTCTCTGACCTGCGTTTAGTTCCATCAATCGTATTCGTTGGCGATTTATACATCCCGTAACATTCGAATTATGTCTTTTTTCTATTTATTTCGCGTTTTCTGGATTATTTTTTTCCGGTTAGAATTTAACTAACATTGCACGTACAAGTAGTACATAAATAGTACGAATAGTAGTATTCGTAAAAACTATTTTCGTCTGTTAAAAATAGTACCTATTCGTCTAAAAAGGGCTTTTAAATTTAGTGATATATTTGTCATTCTTCTGCCAAGTTTAAATTTTTATGACATTTTTCACTTGTCTTCCTATATAAATGAAAAATATGTCTCATAAATATTTTTCTTATACTTCAAACATTTCATTTCTAAAGGTAGAACATTGTAATTCGACCGGGGAGGTACCACCGCCACACCTATTTCTAACGTGAAGCAACCTTGCGTTTCGATGGAAGGGTGTGGTTGGTGGTGTGTGTGGCCGGTACACTTTTATATGAGGCGACCATCCTAGTCCTCTGGAGTAGCACCGCGTCTGTGATTGACTTCAGATAGAACCCATGTTCTATTAGAAATGGCTTACAGGTGTCCATGCGGCAGTGACCACTTACCATCTGGTGGACTGCATGCTCGTTTGCTACTTCATTATTATAAAAAAACATTTCTCTACAAAAAGGAAACCATAATGAACAGCAACAGTTATTATCGCAGCGTCGCAAAAAACAGCATTAAAGCAACAAATGGGATTTTATCGTTTTTATAGCCATTTATTTTGACAGCTCGTTGTATTAATGCCAGTTCTGCAAAGATTATTCGATCACGCAACTTGCTTTAACAATGTTATTAAGTTATTATACTTCAGCACTCGGAAGTTATGCCGGTGAAATAAAAAATAGATTACTTACAAAAATAAATATTTAGAAGAAGGTGCAGTGTTGGTGTGAAAGTAATTACTATCTGTTATTTTTAAGGTCTATAATCTATCATGTATACTATATAACTATATGAATATCGGATCTAGTACTTATTATTTATTAACCTAATTAAAATTTGTGTTAGTTTTATTTTTCTCCTACTTAAATTGAAGATATTTGAAGACGACGAAGACGCTGCACATATAAATTAATCAGATAAAAAAAAAATATTCGTGACGAATAGATAACCTCTTTCCTTTGGGAAGTCGGTTAAAAATACAGTAACTTCTGACATAATATGATCCATCACCCGTTCTACGAATGTAACTCTTCTAGAAATGTTTATTTTAACAAATTACGTGTGGCCGAATAGTGGCTGAATGGGTAAGAAACCGCTCGACATTTTAAAACGTTTTTTAACACGTACCAAAGACAGCCACGTGTTTTGTATTTCGAACGTTTGTTTTTTCTGTGTCACTTTACAAGTGCCGCTTGAAAAATAATAAAAGAGTCGTTAAATTTTGGAAGAGCGATGTTATCGCTTTGTGGTATCACATATTAACGAGGTAGAGTTGAGTTGGATTTCACGTAATGTTAATTGAAATGTCTTGTTAGTTGCTGGCGAATGATTTTTTTGTTTTTGGAGTAACAAACGGCTGCAGACCACCTGTAGTCGCAACTCTTGGACGTATCTAAATGATTATACAAATTCAAATGTTTATTGAGTTTTATTTCGGGGTTAAAATTGAATGCTTTTAGTTATCCTCACATCAAACAATGAGCTTTGTAGGCAAAGGTACTTCAGAAACAACATAATTGAATGTTTTGGTTCTACATAATCCAAACAGTGTCTATCTCACGGCTATATGACGGCTTTTGTTCCCTTGAAACTTTATTCCACACATGACACACATGCTTACAGTTACGAACAAATTGTCTTCGAAGATATTTAGACTAAGATTGGGTAGTTTTCGATAAATATTTGTACGATATAACCAGCAGTAGAATTATGAAAGTATATGAAGTTGTGAGGAGGAGGTAGCGGTACGGAGCCCACTCTTCGTTTTTAATAGACAATTAAAGGTGGTAGAACCAGTGTAGTTCGACCGGGGATGTACCACCGCCACACCTATTTCCAACGTGAAGCATTTCTTGCGTTTCGATCGGTTTCGGTGTGGTTGCCGGCACACTTTTATATGAGGTGACCATCTTAGTCCTCCGGAGTACCAACGCATCTGTGATAGACTTAAGATAGGATCCATTTTCAGAAGTTGCTCACACATGTTCATGGGCGGCGGTGACCATTTACCATCTGGTAGACTTCATGCTCCTTTGCTACTTCATATAAAAAAAGCAAGAAAGGAAAGGTATCGTCAAATTGGGGTACATTTTCGTGGGCAATTTTATTAATTTCAGATGTTTCCCTCTTCTCTTGTTTAGCAGACGGTGTGAGAGAAAAAGTCTACGCTCAAGAAAAGATACAGGACTGACTGATCCAAGATTTCACTAAAGCCTTTTAAAGGGCTTACAAAAATTATAATTAATTAACACCTTTTAATTTGACCCCTGAAATTTCAACCCTTTAAATATGTACTCTAATTTTATCTTTTATCTTTTAAATGTTACCTATAACGGTGGTAAAGATATTTCTGTAATGGCGGTCGGTTTGTGCAGCCTTGCGCATCATGTGCTATCTTCATGCATCGTGTAGCATTAAAATATTAAATCTGATAGCCAATATCCACATTATTATCTACAAAATATGTGAAGGAATACCAAAATAACGGCTTAATTTAACTTATACGTGGGTTTATATCGTAGATTGTTTTTATATAACCTATTTATAATATGAGGCATAGACAAAACATTTAAATTTATTCTCATTATTCGTCATTGTGATTAGAATTAAAACTGATTTCCGTAGTCCGTTTGTTGGTACGTTACCCTCTTACGTCTTTTCCCTCTATCAGTTAAAACGTTATAGACACTTATTTTAACGAATATTTACCCCTACAGTGACAACAAATAAAAAAATTTAAAAAAAAACTAAAAGTTTAGTCGCACAGAATCATTTGACAGTTCGGCTCGCACTTAGCCATGTTTTTTGTTTGGTAGCTATTATTGAGCTGTAGTGATATCGATAAACAAATTCGATGGTTGCCGTCTCGCGTGAGGCGTCCAACTTAGTCCTCGGGAGTAGCAAGGAGTTATTCTGTATGAAGTTTCTTACAGATGTATATAGGTATCTTAAAACTTAAAGAAGCTCATAGCTCTCGTATAATTTAGGTCATTATTTATCATTAAATTAACCATGACGAAGTAATTGACCTACTTTTATATTCTATGTAACCGAATTTCTGAAACAAACAAACATTAAGTGACCATTGACCTATTACATGATAGAAATAATGAGCTAAACATTTTTGTGATGTAGTAGTAGTTTAAGAGCATGGCGTGTCATTGTGCCATGGTGTTGGACTAGAACAGCACATACCATCTCTTTCTGGGGACGTCATAAGAGGCGGCGACGACCTCATAGATACTGAGGACGTCGCCGCCTCACGTCGACGACTGAGATAGTCCCCTCAAATAACTGTGCAGACATTTACTGCGGTCATCAAACACACACAGAAATAACAGTGGTTATTAGCAAAAAATAATGAGGAAGGCCTGTATTCAGCTGTTAATGTATTCAGTCTGGCAATGGGGACTCTGTAGATAAACCACGAACAATAATCATTTCTGTCTTCTTTATATTCTACCACTTTCTTATATTGAGCTGACAGTAAAAACAGTCTTAATAAACGTAAGCGTGTATAATGGTATTCACTATTGTAATAAGAAGCTGTATAGATCTATGGCGCCGCGTACCGCGAAAGTGAAGCTTTCTACTAACAACAAAGATTTTAGTTCAAGATGATTGAGTTCTATGGGTAATAATAGATATATTGCTTAATATAATTAAAATGTTATTATTGCTACGATACTTTGACAAATAACACACGGTAAAATAGTCATGGTATAAAAATAATTAAATGATAAATACAAATATGGCATTTTGAATATATTTTAAAAAAACTTAAAACGCTTTCTACATTCATAGCCCCACAGTAGGATTTTCTTCTGTGTCGTGAGTGTCATGGACATACACAAAGACGAATACACAAACACCCAGACCCAGAACAGAACAGAATCTAAACTCATTCAGATACCTGTCTGGCCGGGAATCGAACAAAGGACCCACTGCGTGTCAGACCGGTATGGTAACCGCTGCGCCACGCGGGTTGTCATAATGAAGTTATTACAAAAATATAGTTTCATCTTAATAAATAAACGGATAAATTATAATTTGTAGTTACAAACTATTTCAGATTTAAAATCACCTTACGTCATGAAAGGGTCTTCTCCTTGTACTTAAATTATTTATTTCTATTATATAAAAAAATCTATTATATAATCTATTTTTAAAAACACGTCGCCGAAAATATTTTTTAGCTAGTTTAAAGAGCGAAAATTGTTTGTTATTAAATTAGCAATATTTAGTGATTTTAAGAATTGTAATTTAGTTTACCCTTCATAAATTTGTTACTGTCATCTCACTCAACATTGTTCTAAAAAGGCGAGCGAACGCCGGTAGAAAAGATTCTTGTTTAACCGTCGAAGCGATCGGACCTCCTCAAGTGTAAATAAATCGAAGAAGAATAACTCCTGTATTTTACTTGAAATCTTCAAGAATGGACAGTAATGAAGACCTCGACCATCCTGAAGTCACTCGCACTTACTTCGTTATATATAAACGATTTTATTAGTATTCAAAATCGACATCGAAGTCATAGGAATAAATATAGTTTCAATGGTACAAGACGGGTATAGCTTGTTTAACCTTTCGTTGGACCGAGTGTTTATTTTACTAGCTTCATGCGAAGATTAAAGCGAGGACGAGGGCTATAGAAATAAAATATATGTAAAACATTCAGTAAATCATAGAAAGTTATTTTTGTTACAGCGTTTATACATGTTCCGAATGTTCCGATCCGTCAAACTGCTTCTGAATTACCGATATCAGATGTTATATTGATAGACACAACGATATTTTTATAATATGGTAATAGTAAACGAATATGCAGTCACACAAACGCTAAGTGATAACTACCGCAGATGGACATCTGTAGTTAAACCCTGATAACACCAGAGTTCCACATAAGGTCACATAAATGTATTATAAGTTGGCAGTTTTCATTTTCGTTACACACCTCTGAGAATTAAGTTGAAACACCTCAAAAAAGTTCTGCCATAAAATTAATTTTGTGTATTTTTGTTGCTGCAGTCAGCTATCATTTTTGTATTACGCAAGGTTGTTTATATAGATTATTTCAACAATAGCTGTAACATACAGAGAAAGCTGCCTTTCTTTAAATTGATGGATTTATACGCGAATCCAAACAATATTTCGTTTAATTAAAATGTTCCTTTAAATACCTATTGTAGTTAACGAAGTTCGTTCAAAATGATGTGATGGTTTTCACTTACACACTTAAATTACTGATGTAAATAAATTATTGCATTCTTTTAACGTGGAATCGTGTTTATAAAACGTCTGATTCGATATGACGTGAGCTCCGGTAACGGATCGGTCGGTGTATAACCCTTCTAGTCACAGTTGGTTTGTTTATCTGTCCACGAGACAGTTGCTGGTCGCAGTGTTTACTTTTGGGGAACTCTTTCAAAACATATCCAAGGTAATTCTTGGCAATAGAGGACAGAATTATTAATCATCGACTACCTTTATTTTGATTCATGAATATCGTTGGTACCTATGAGAGTTTTTTTTTAACTGTAGAAAATAATCTTGCAGTCCACTTGATACTAAGTGTTCACCACTGTCAATGGGCATGTAAAAATTTACCTCTTCTTAGAACGGGGGTTCTGCCTGAAGTCCTGAAAACGACTACTCGTCACTAAATATAATTGTTGTTATATTTACAGTTATACGGATACATGATTTATGTCTTGCAATAGTGTGGTTGCCGGCTCACTTACCTATAAGGCGACGAACTTAGTTCCCGGAAGTTAAAAAGCATCTCTGATAGCTTTCTGATAAAACAAACCCCTGTTCCAAGTCTATATTGATTACAAGTGCACCGAGTATTCAATTTTTATGTAATTTTTATATAAAATAAAATATATGCCTTCAAAGTAGCAATCTTTACAGATATATTAATAATAGTTGATGAGTGATAATTCGACACTTTCGACATTTTTTACATAGATCGGTGGTGCAGAACCGGGCCTTAAAAGAGCCCTCAGCATTCGACACGTCCCTCCCCAGCACTCAACAATCGTTTATTATACCCATAGACGCACATTTCTAGTAGAAACGGTATTGTAAACATGCCACATGTCATAAGTTGTATAATTTTGTTGTTGTTCATGCCAATATTAAATACTCTAAAATGAATAGTCAATGTTTGATAAATTAATAAGGAATTTTGATTTATCTACATAATTATGCGGTACTGATGCTTTAAAAATATATAATTTAGTAATCTACACCGCTAAGAACATAAACAAATTTTCAATATTTTTAATCTTTAGCACCCCTACTACTAAACTAGGAGTTTAGGAGTTTTAGTTCGACATAAACAGTCATTTTGTATTAAAAAAGATACATTATCACAATATTAATTAATCAAGGGTACAAGATATATCAATAAATGCCAGTATAAATATTATAAAAATTGTATTGTAAGAATTGCCACGTACTCCTAAACACCACTCTAAGCTTAGAGTCATATTCAAAACCTAATTCAAAGGCAAGAGACATTTCTACATGTCAACCGGTTCGTACAACTGTGGCAACGACGCAGTATGATTGTATGGCAACATTAAAATATCAAAAGCTGCGGCGACAACTCGCGCGCCGTCAATAGCACCCCGGCGGGGGATGCTGGCGTTGATTGTGCCGCACTGGCCATGCCAAAAGCTGAAGCGTAAAACGCATAACCCCTGGGTGAATGTGTTTTTAAACGACAAAGCTGTGGATTGCAGAGCGATTGACGCTTGAAATGAATGTTTCGATTACCTTTGCTCTAGTTATTTTTACATATTAATAATATTCAAACCGTATTAAAACACAGCAAATAAAATGAAAAAAAAAAACACATTTAAAGCGAAAGCCATATTCGAAACCAAATTCAAAACAAGAGACATTTCTACGTGTCAACTTCCTACATCTGTGGCAACGACGCAGTATGATTGTATGGCAACATTAAAATATCAAAAGCTGCGGCGACAACTCGCGCGCCGTCAATTGCACCCCCGGTGGGGGATGCTGGCGTTGATTGTGCCGCACTGGCCATGGCAAAAGCTGAAGCGTAAAACGCATAACTCCTGGGTGAAGTGTTTTTAAACGACAAAGCTGTGGATTGCAGAGCGATTGACGCTTGAAATGAATGTTTCGATTACCTTTGCTCTAGTTATTTTACACATTAATAATATACAAACCGTATTAAAACATAGCAAATAAAATGAAAAAAAAAAACATATTTTAAGCGAGAGCCATATTCGAAACCAAATTCAAAACAAGAGACATTTCTACATGTCAACCGGTTCGTACATCTGTGGCAACGACGCAGTATGATTGTATGGCAACATTAAAATATCAAAAGCTGCGGCGACAACTCGCGCGCCGTCAATAGCACCCCCAGTGGGGGATGCTGGCGTTGATTGTGCCGCACTGGCCAAGCCAAACGCTGAAGCGTGTAAAGTTCTGCTCTATCAGGAAAAGTTCGTGGTCTTATGAGATGAGACACATACGAGTTCATGTGTTTATAACGCTTATGTCTGGCCCTTGAATTTTTTTATAAAGTAGTAAGAAAGGAACACGCGGTCCACCTGATGGTAAATGGTTACTGCCGCCAATGGATATCTGTAAATAACATCATACAGAACAAGGGTTTAATCTGAAGTCAATCACAGAGCCGTCGCTTCTGAGGGCTGACATGGTCGCCTCATATAAAAGTATGCCGGCAACCACACGCTTTTACCGAAACGTAAGAAATGCTTCACGCTAGAAATAGATCTGGCGGTGGTAATTCCCCGGTCGACCTACGATTGAAGCTTTAAACGAATGTTCTGAATCCATCGGTAATTCTATAAGAATTTTAGTAAAATATGATACTACACTTTTTAATACATCGGAAATCGTTGGAAAATACTCAAATTATTTTTGCGAAGTTGAAAGACAATATAATACGATTTAGCAGTAATATTGCTGATAATAATTTCTACAATAATACTGTAAGTCCACCTGTCAAAGTAGGAAATGCTAAAAACTACGAACGAATCTATGGATTCTAGCATACGTTCAGTTTTAGGTAGAGACGTCAATTCATGTACCCTAAATCGCTTATCACTTAGACAGCACAATTAATTTGTATTGACCCCACTGGAGAAAGTTATGCAGATCACTCTGAACTCTATCGGTGCGACATAACGACTGTATTCGCTTGGACCATCGTTATGTAAATCCTTAATCCCGGATCCCGGCGTATCCCGCATCGGTTGTAGGAAGCACGATTGAAAACGCAATAACGTTTGTTTGTCAATAGGATTAAAGTTTATTAAGATGTTATTGTTATATCGTCATTTAAAATTAAAAGTTTGAACGCGTTAAAGTGAGAGAGTTCATGTTTGGATGTATTTAAGTGTGCGTAATTTATGGCTTGTGTGTTATGTATGTGTACGCAATTTAATGTATAGGTATAATATATACACTACAAATAGCTTTATTGTACACCAAAATCAGATATAAAAACAACATATCCTCGCTTAAGTTCTAACACCGCGTAACTCAAAAAATGCCCATTTTGAGTTAATGAAATAATGGTATCTCAAAATAACATAGATTAACATGTTACATTTTCATAAAAAATACTACTTATTTTAATATGAGTAAATTAATATTTTAAACGCAAAAATATTATTTGGTGGTTGTAGAATTAAAATAACTGTTTGAGTCAGTTTATTTGCTCTACCGAAAAGTTGCTAATTTTGAGATCCGCGGCGTTAGAACTTAAGCGACGCTATATTGTTTTATTTTTTAAAATAGTACTTTAATAATTAAATTAAAGGTCTTCCACGTAATTGACTTTATCGGTCCCGATGCGCTGCCACTGCTGAGCCACTAAAATTGTTTTCTCACTTATTTATCCATCGATATTTACACCCTTGCATCGAAACATAAAAGTTGCTTCACGCTAGAAATAAGTGACCTCTCATTTCGAACCGTACTAGTTCTACCACCTTTCACTATTACTCTATTAACTATACTTTTTTACTTTTTATTTACATATTTTTATGTATTAGCAATTCGATTCGAGAGAAAAATATGAAGACTATCATCCTGAAAATAGAATAAAAGATATAGAGTATAAATAATGATAAAACTATATTGACTATACGTGAATATGTGTAATGTATTTTTTTATTCTCGTCAACCCATTATTGTCCCACTGCTGGGCACGGGTCTTCTCTTATTTTAGGCCATAGTCCACCGCGCTGGTCAAGTGCGAATTGGTGGACTTCACACACCTCCGAGGCCTTTCTTATTTTTTTTAAAGAACTCTCGGGTGTATAGGTTTCTTTACGATGTTTTCCTTCACCGAAAAGCAGTGATAATTAATTTCTAATACGCACATAGTTTTAGAAAAATCAGCCTGGGTTTGAATCTTGGACCTATCGATCGAGAGGGCAAGTTTCAACCACCAGGTTATCAATGCTCCATCAGTGGTGCGTGCCTGGGTTTGAACCTCGGACCTTTTTTTTATTTGATTAAAGTAGCAAACGAGCATACAGTCCACCTAATGGTAAGTGGCTTCTGCTGCCCATAGACATCTATAAGTTACTTCATATAGAGCAAAGGTTAATGTAATCCAAAGTGACTAGACTATATTCACAAGCTAAAAAAAATAATAATAATTCGTTCCAGTGAACAATTCGTCTCGCTATTGACAAGACGGTCGCAGGTCAGGGCGGGAAGGGTCCTCGAGGGCGCAGGGGCTGGGTACCCTTCGTCACTCTTATTGCATTACCAACGCGAACGCGCCTTTAGTGACAAGCCTTGTTTAGAACCTGCTGTTGGAATAGGCATTGAAATATAATGTTTTTCTGTTGTTAAAGACATATTTTGTTTTCGATATTATTACGATATTTATTTTACAATATTTTTATAAACACAACAACATAACGACTACCTTAACTGAGAAAGATCAGAAAGAAACCTCGGGGACTTCGAATGGTATTCAAAACATATAGTTTTTTTTTTAATTTAAACGTCAGCTTAAGTAATTAGCTCTACTCGCGTGGCAGAGTATTTACGTTACCAGTCAGACACATGGCGGATTTCGGGTTCGATACCCGGCTAGACAAACATCCGAATGATAAATTTATAATATCGTTTCGAGTCTCGGTATCTGTTTATTCCTTTTTGTGATTTTCCAACGACACAAGAAAAATCCTATAACAGTAGTAAATCAATATTTTGAGCGTAGAAAGCGGTATCACTACATAGTATAAAACAAAGTCGCTTCCCGATGTCTGTCCCTATGTATGCTTAGATCTTTAAAACTATGCTACGGACTTTAATTCAGTTTTTTTTATTCGATAGAGTCTCTCAACGGAAGGTTTTACATGTATAAAATATATTGGAAAAACACTGATCATTTTGGATTTAGATTTGTATTTTAGATTTTTTTGACTTTTAGGCTAAACGAAGTTCGCCGGGTCAGCTAGTATACATACAAGTACCGAATTTGACATACCTGTCCCTACCCTGAATTCGAAGTAAATAAGACATGTAACCCAACAGACACAAAGATCTTACGTATACGGCACTAAAAGCTTCTATCAACATTCATAATACTCAAAGTCTGACTAGGGCGGCCCTACAACCTACAATTGGCGCAGTGCACCGCAGACGGGCCCCAATATACTCCCCGCCCTTATTTCATTATTGCAGACGACACTTTGATAGATTCCTATGAAGTAGGAATGTTTACTGTAGTTCTGCTTTTAAATTTTATTCGAAAGTTCTTATTAAAGGTAATAGAAATTCTGTTTGATAACTTTTATCTAGTTGTTGGCCAAGATTTTAGGATATTATATTAGGAGTCAGGAGCAGTAAGATCCCTTACATTTATATGATCTGTGGCATTATTCGGGTGTTATTAATGATCATTGGCGAACAGTGCGGTGGAGTGACGCCTGACGCGCAAAGGGTTCTTGCCCGATCGATCGATCGATCCCCGGCCAAGTATATATCTAAATTATCTGTTCTGGATCTGGGTGTCTTTGTTTCCCGTTTTCTGTGGGTCCGTAGCGTCTAAGACACATGGGAAAAACCTACTATGGAGTTATGAATTTAGAAAGTATAATGACAATTAGTCTACGATTTATCGATTAAACAATCTACATTCCACACCAACTTTTCTTCAAAAGAAATGTATATTTTAACCATTATTATATTTACCTATTTTCATCTTTTCAGACGCAGGCGAGCTATGTTCGAACAAGGGGTGCTGCGGGCCGAACGCGCGCAGCAAACTAACTCAACTAGCGCGCACGCAGCTGGAGGGCGCGCTGCGCGGCGAGCTTAGCAAGCTGGCCGACATACTCGCGAACAGAGCTAGGAGATTCGACGGTGAGTATATCATTTTCACGACGGTCAGTTTTTAAATAATGATTATGAACTATTCAAACAATCGGGAATATTACCGGTATTCACTCAGTTTAAATATATGATCTAAAAGAAAACTTTTTAACGATAACTTCTGAGAAGTAATAAAACATACAGGGTATGCACGCGGGCAGTACCTATCACTACTTACCTGGTTCCTCGCATTATCAATGCATTGCCTAATGATTTAGGTGATCAACTTAACCCAAACAATATTAAGAAATAATTAAAATTACACTTGTTGGACACCTTGTAATATAGCAATGTTTAGTTCTAAGCCCCTTATTAATTTATGTTCAAACTTGTACACGAATCGATGTAAACCCGGTACTAGCATTATATTACAAACTCCTGTGGTTTCTCATAATGCTATTTAATTGTAAATGTTAAAATAATTGTTAAATGATAAATAAATAAAAAAAATGCATTATTAGTGTCGCCGCACACGGGCCACTCGCGGCGGCCACAAACGCCGCCACTAGAACCTGCTGTTGGAATAGGCATTGAAATATAATGTTTTTCTGTTGTTAAAGACATATTTTGTTTTCGATATTATTACGATATTTATTTTACAATATTTTTATAAACACAACAACATAACGACTACCTTAACTGAGAAAGATCAGAAAGAAACCTCGGGGACTTCGAATGGTATTCAAAACATATAGTTTTTTTTTTAATTTAAACGTCAGCTTAAGTAATTAGCTCTACTCGCGTGGCAGAGTATTTACGTTACCAGTCAGACACATGGCGGATTTCGGGTTCGATACCCGGCTAGACAAACATCCGAATGATAAATTTATAATATCGTTTCGAGTCTCGGTATCTGTTTATTCCTTTTTGTGATTTTCCAACGACACAAGAAAAATCCTATAACAGTAGTAAATCAATATTTTGAGCGTAGAAAGCGGTATCACTACATAGTATAAAACAAAGTCGCTTCCCGATGTCTGTCCCTATGTATGCTTAGATCTTATAATAATAATTAAAATTACAAGAATAATTAAAATTACACTTGTTGGACACCTTGTAATATAGCAATGTTTAGTTCTAAGCCCCTTATTAATTTATGTTCAAACTTGTACACGAATCGATGTAAACCCGGTACTAGCATTATATTACAAACTCCTGTGGTTTCTCATAATGCTATTTAATTGTAAATGTTAAAATAATTGTTAAATGATAAATAAATAAAAAAAATGCATTATTAGTGTCGCCGCACACGGGCCACTCGCGGCGGCCACAAACGCCGCCACTAGAAGCTAGAAGCGTTCACCGTATGCGAGTCTATATAAAATAATAATAATAATAATAACTTTATTGACACAAAAAGTAAATACATTTCAGTCATTTGAAGCCTCTGGTCCCTGAGGTAGTCGAAACTGTGTTTCAGGGTCCAGCGTCTTCTCCCATTTTCGTTTGTACTATATTACTGCCATTAAAAGACATGTCAAGAAAAAAAGAAAAGTGTTTGCGTACGTGTGTGTGTTTGTGTGTCTTTGTGTGTGTCTGTGAGTGATATAAAATGAAAAAAAAATACGTTACGTGGCTGTGGCCGGAGGCTCGGTGCGCCGACGCTTACTTAATTTACGTGATAATACCGTGATAACACCAGCTAACAGATCTGCAAGGAATTGGCGTGATCTCGTAATCGGTGGCAAGCTTACATTTAGCAGTCAAGTTCTATAAATAGTTGCGACGCCTCGCGGGTTATCGAGATAACTTGCACTCTCTCGTTGCAATATCACTTTGCATGTATAACGCATAGTTCTAAATTTATCTATTTTTAGTTAATGATACCGTTGTGAGAAAAAAGGCCTTGGATTTGAATATTGGTGCTGCAACAAATAAACGATAGTAGTGGGTATGGTGGCCCAATGTTTAATAGCCTTTCAAACTTTTTTACTATTTTTAGTTATTTCTTTAAAAAGATAATAAAGTAATGTTTAGTTTTTACCCGTTGTTCCTGTAAAATTTGCGATTTTGAGCTTTTACAGTCAGTTATATAGTCTGTAGTTATGCTTTTACTAAGAGCTAGTAGATCATTGCGAGTTCCTTACAATTATTGCCTTTCAATTTTTGGCATTTTAAATTAAATTTATAACACTATATTTCTTAGTTCTCTACAGTTCAATAGACGTTTTACAGATACACATACAGATTACAGATACCTGCTTGGCCGGGAATCGAACCCGGAACCCATTGCGCGTCAGACCGGCATGGTAACCGTTTAGCAACGCTGGTCGTCAGTCATCAGTTGCATATGCATTGTAAGCGTGTGTTTTATTCTGGAGCATTTCTAGTATGTGAATGTGTGCGATGAGTTCATTACGTACATTAAAAGGAGCTACCATTAAACATCATATTCACACAGACCCCACCAAACACGTATCCCCTACTGTACACATTAACAGCGGAGGCCTCGCTGGCCCGCGCGGTCCCGCGGGTCGTTGATAAACCGAAAAACACAGAAAAGTGACGGTTCTTTGTATAGGGACCACTTTAAATTATAATATCTAACATCTTAGTTTTAGTACTTGTGAGTTATAGCAGCCAAAGTAATACCGCTTACAAAATTTCATGTGTCTATTGCGGTTCAAGAGATAGAACCCTGTGACAGACGGACTGACAGCGGGGGCTTAGTTGAGTATTCTGTTTTCGCCCTTTGTACCCGAAACTGTATTCAACCTGAGAGCTGGAGGTTCTGTGCTAATTGGAGTCATCTCCTTCAGTACGAGTTTATAACTGTTCTTCCAAACAATAATTGTTTACGTTAAACTCGTACAATAATACGTACCTTGCACGTTTCCGTTTTCGGCAATACTTTGCGATGTACGCAACAATACACTGACGGCTTTGAACTGCTGGTAGAAGCAGTATAGTTCGACGGGGTAGGTACCACCGCCACACTTTTATAAGACGCGACCATTTTAGACCGAGAGTGGCAACGTTTCCTTGATTAACTTCAGATAGTAAAAAAACATGATTGTAAGTATATTTAAAAAAAGGGTATAAATCAGAAAAAAGACAAACCCGCTGAGTTTATTGCCGGATCTTCTCAGTTGAGGTCGTATTCCGATCCGGTGGTAGTGTAAGAAAAAAAAATGTAACTGACAATTTGTAAGTGCCCGTAGGCCAAAATAAGACATTTAATTTCATAGAACCTATGTTCTACATGAAGTTGCTTACAAATGTCCATGGCGGCGGTGACCACTTGCCTTCAGGAGGACTGAATGCTCATTTGCTACTTCAGATAATAAAAATAGATGTCCTTAAAAAATAACAATCAAGTGGGCAGCAAGTTCATTTGCTACTTCGATTTGATATACAAAAGGTTAGTGTTTTACGTGGGTTCATGATATTGCACCATAAATAGGTATATAAAGTAGTCACAACTTGATACGCCAGTATGCTAAACCATTAGGTAATATTTCATCGCCCCAGACTCAACATGACCTTGTTTAAACTGTGACTCATCCAAAGACCAAGAATAGGCCAGAAATGGGTGGGTCGTACGTGGATTAGACATAACAGTATATTTTTTTAAATATAAAACTGGTCATCCAATATTTAGTGGTCACATGACCCTTATAAAGCAAGTGTTGAGATGAAGCAATATAGTCTGTGATAAACGTCTCTTTATTGTTTTTTTTAAATTATTATCTGTGATCTAAATCTATAATTTAATTTGCCTTGAAATAAGGGCAGAATAATATTCATTGCCTTCTGTAGCTGTTATGAATAGGTTGTATTTTTTTTGCGGTAAATAATGAAGTTAGTCTTTTATTTATGAAAATAACTCATCAGCAAGCAACTACAAATAAGTAAGTCAAAAGCAAATTAGTAAGCAACTTCAAATTAGGAATTAAATAATGAGGTTGAATATATGCTCGTGAATGTATGTGACCTTTGTGTCATTAGCTTAAGATACTGATCGCCTGAAGCAAGTCTAGCTGTGAGACACAATTTTAAACAGAGTAAGTAGGACAAGAGTATTCTCTAGACTCGAATTGTTTACCAAAAACTATTATATTATCTATGCTTATTACCAATGACCATAGACAGTCACGTGTCCCAGTAGCGTCATCTAGCGTGGAATCGGTACACATTATTGGGAACTAATTGTGGCGTCCGGTGCGCACAGAGTAAATATTGACGTTACCACTTTCCACCATTCACTGCTCACTCAGTGAAAACATCTCCCACGGTCAATATATGAACTTATCACGTATTTTGATAACTGTATTAGTACTTTTTTACTTATAAATATATTACGGGGTCACATTCCAACGAGTAATAGATAACCTATTCAGAGGATGGTAAATGAGATATGTTTGGTCTATCTAGACGACATCATTGTGTTCAGTACATCAGTTCAGGAACACATGATAAATTTTATTAATTACTATTTGACCCGGCGAACTTCGTTCCGCCTAAAAGTCAAAAATCTAAAATTATCAGTGTTCCTCCACTATATTAAACATGTAATAAACATAAAAAACATTCCTCTTGAAACACTCATCTATTAAAATACTGCATTACAATCCGTAGCGTAGTTTTAAATATCTAAGCATACATAGGTACAAACAGCGAGAAGCGACTTTGTTATACTATGTACTGATGTGAGTCATGGGGGAGGGGGGGGGGGAAGATGAATGTCATCCAATCTTCCAATATCCAGTCTTCAGATATTTGCATACTAGACATGTATGTTTTACTGCACGAAACTGAGTATAATTTCAATAACAACTTAATCTACTTAGATTAAATTAATCATTCTCTCTAATTGAACAATCTCACGTGCGACTAATGAGTGGGGAAGGGGAGTCGCAAATGCGCTAAAATCAACTCATGAAATAATTGGATGCCTACTAATTTTAAGAAGTAAACTTGAAGTAACATTTAAAAAGTAATCATTCTGAAATAGGTAGAGAAATGTCATAGGCCACATTACCCAAATCCAAGGCTTTTTTTATAAAAAAAATAGACTATGCTTACCACCCTCTCGAACAGCTATGCGGTCTAGAAACGCATATCATATGTGTGTTACTATATATAATAAAATACCAAATACATTTAAAAATTTAACTGTAAATAAATTTAAAAAACCACTACATGAGTGGCTCGTTGAAAAATGTTTTACACTCTGAAAGAATTTATGCCCTAATCATTATTTTATTCTATTAATATTATAATTGACATTAATTAAACAATGCCATACTGACTCTATAAAAATGTATTTTGCATGCCAAATATGGCAAATGTGAGAAACTTTTAAATTGTGTACAAACCTTCTAACCACATTTATGCAAATAAATAATTATGACTTATAACTTAAAAAAACCACTCACGTAGTTTAATAAATTTCAAGTTAACTGCATTTTAAGATCTTTTATTCCTTATAGGGTCTTGCGTAGCTTTCCCAATGAGTCACATGACCTGATAATTCTTAAAGAATTTCTTTAAACCATTATGAATAATGGTGTCCGGTCGACTTGCAGTTTTCTCGCTGAGGAGTGGAGCTTTCAAGCGCGCGGCGATCACGCCTTGTTTGGACTGTGGTCCCGTTGTGGTTCCTTTGACTTTACGACACGACTCGACGGTTCAATATATCGATACGATAAATTTTAAGATTTTTAAAGCAAAAACGATCAGAGCTTTCACGTATTTAATAATTGTGAACACAGATGGTTAGGTTACAAGTCGTTATATAAATATCTTAGCTTATCATGAGTGAGTGCATCGGTCTAGCTCTAGCTTTGTTAAGGGAGAGAATCTAACACAGGTGGTCGGTGAAAAAAACGTCGCTTAGTGCCTAAATTTATTTTCTCATAATATGTCAAGGGAAAGTCCGCAATCAAAAAACTCCAAAATTGCTCTACAAAAGCAAAAGAGTCCAATTAACAATGAAGTTTTATTTAATAACAAACCTTTCTGTCTACACGAATCCTATCACATCGATTGACTATATCGAATCGTAAGTACATCGTGTGACATAAGTACCACTCGCCATATTTGGCGAGGCGCCTGCGTCCCGTTGTGCGCAATCAAGCGGCGCGGACACTTATGTTTTATGTATCTCTACCATCACCTCACCTGTACTCCCACTGATAGATACGTCCAAATTTGGACTAGAAAACCACGTCCACTCTTCGATTAGAGCGGATATTGGCCCTTTGGTCCAGAAGTAGCATGTTTGTAATTAATGCTGCCAAACTCCGGTTTCAAGTGGCATAAACCGGCTACATCGCACGACAAACTAATGATCTGTGGTGTCGAAAGATCTTCTAATGGCGAAGATATCCGCGTAAAAATAATCTACAAATATAATATAATGGCAGCTATATCCGTGCATATTAATAAATGAAATTTAAAAAGTCCTTGTATTGGGTGGACTGCTGATTTGTGAGCAGGTGAAAAGAGGAAATTAAGAAGACGATAAGCAACTATTAAATGTAAAGACCACGTGATCAATCCTAGTGACGCCAACCCAGAAAGGCTTATGTCCTTTAGCGGACTTTCAAAAGCTGTTCAAATAGGTGTAAATTTTAGTTTAAACTGATAATGAAGACTTTAAATTAGAGGTCACAGAATCAAACCTGGGTTTCCACCGGGATAACATTCATACAAGGCTAACGGTTGTACTGCATGTTTATGAGGGATTATCCCAAAGCGCACCGAAGGCCAGATGCTGCGGATCACAGCTTAGCGCACGTGGCGATGTATTTTTAGATCTCATTTTGGTTTTATCGTCTCCAGTAGCAATTTGAGCGCATTTATTTAGGGAGTTAAATCTTTTCGCCTATTAGGAAGTAGTTACAAGCATAAATCATTTTCATGTAATAAACGTAACAAATGGGCATTCCACCTGAAGGCTTGGTAGCTTTTTCAGTACAACCATAGTCACGGAACGGCTTAGGACATTTGCAGTAGCATAGTGGGTACTACGTCCTTGCATGAAAAGAATTTCTTTTTTAACAGTCCTTATCATAGCATACCGAGAATACTGGACATCCGAAATAAACTTTTTATTACCTTATATTACACTAATGATAAGACAGACGGACTACCTGGTGGAAAGAAGTAACTGTACTCTATATATCGAAGGTCCATTATGAAATCTATACATGCAATGCTCGAACACGATATCGAAAATCGTTACGTTTCTATCCTATTATGCCCATATGTTTTTACAAGATTGAAATAGCAAACGAGCATTTAGTCCACCGAGTGGTAAGTGATATCTAACATTTATTATGTAACTTCGAACACAACAATGGTTCTATCTGAAATTAATCATAACCGCAAAAATGCGTTGCTATTGCCGAGGTCTAAAGTAGTTGCTTCATATGAATGTAAGAAACATTTAAGGAAAGGTGTTGCCAGCACACTTTCATTCAATTTATAAAAAAACACAAGTTACAGCGTCTTTCAGAACTTCAGACCTTAAAAGTAACGTCATTCCTAATTAAACGGGTGTACGGTACATAAATCCATCGGGCGATCCATTACACCATCTCATTAGGGAGCTAATGACCGATGTGTTGACACTTAACACGCTACACCCACGATAAAGATATGGGATTGTCGGTAATTCTATTGAGTGCTTGTTAAACTATGAATTATTGTTAGTATAGCTACAATGTTCTGGTAGGTGGTAAAAATACGGCGCTTTATTGTATTACGACGTTATTAAAGTCATTATAGGGTCGTAGCGGTGAATTCGCTAGTGTTACCAAATATTTTGGTGATTAACTAAACATAAAGTACCGTCACGCCCATTTCTAGCGAGAAGCGGTTCTGGCTTTTCGGTGAAGTTTGGTTGCCGGCTCGCTTTTATAGAAGACAACCATCTTAGTCCTCAGGAAAGAAAAGGATCTGTGATTGACTTCAGAGAGAATTTCTTCTCTATGTGAAGTTGCTTACAATGTTTATGTGCAGCAGTTCCATTTTCCTACCAGATGGCTTTTATGCATGCGTGGTACTTCAACCTTATAAAAAACAGTAATTTTATCAATAAAACATAATTATTGTAAGCCAATTATTATTTTAATTATTGTTTTATGCTTGTTTTAAATCGAAAAGTCTCTAAAGTTTAAAAATTTTATGATGTTCTCAAATTACATACAGGAATTGTAAATGAAGTTGATTATGGATGATCTCTGTTCCAGAGTTTCAGGTAAAAACCCTGCAAGTTTATAGATTTTGCAGACATTTGCTAAATAATATATACACCCCTCAACATAAATAACAAGAGCTACTAAGGCAGAAATACATAGAGAAGATAGAATAGAGTAGCTACAAAGAATAGTACCTCTAAACTTTATCTCGTCCGTCTCATTCATCTTGTTTTATCAAATAAAACTGAAGCTGTATAGCGAGGAAAAGCGGCTCTTCCAACACAACTCTATTGCATCACAATTGGAGTGGCAGCACTAATCAGAGTTATTAACGCCCACTGCGCCCTAATTGATTGATCGTACGTGGTCTGACATATAAATATTGAGCGTGTGTGTTATGAGACTTATCATTGATGGCAAGGACGTACTGAAGTCTGCAGTGTGACGACCCGCGTGGCGGTGCGATTACCATACCGGTCTGACACGCAGTAGTTTCCGGGTTCGATTCCCGGCCAGACAGGTATCTGAATGTTGAGTTTAGATTCTTGTTCTGGGTCTGAGTGTTTGTGTATTCGTCTTGTGTGTGGCCATGGCATCCACGACACAGGAGAAAATCCTACTGGGGCTATGATTGTAGAAAGCGTTTTAAAGTTTGCCTATGTGATTTTCCCAAAGACAATAAATGCCGTGTTAAGCGCTGCTGTTCCTAATCAAATATCACTTCTTTATGATGAAAGAAAACATGGTTAGGAAACCAGGTTTTCCAACTCTTCAAATGTGACAGCTAGCAGTAGGCTCGGTAATCCATAAAGGTGCTACAGCATTAGTGGTATAATTTAGATGACACTCCAATTCTCTCGACAACCCATTATTGTCCCACTTTTGGGCACGGGCCTTCTCTCAAAATGAAAGAGTTTAGGGCATAGCCCACCGCGCTGGCCAAGTGCGAATTGGTAGACACTCTAATTCCACCTGAAATTAAAAATCCATAGCCAAAAGTCTACTTACACAGGGGAGCTACGTGGTGGTTATTTATAAAATCTTTTAGCTTTAGAACTGTCCTATCCACGAGAACAAAGACTCGAATTTGGATTTTTTTAATTTATTATGTGTAAAAAATTATGCATAACAACGAAGCGACGCGTGATCACGCGTGCATTAGTCCTTGAAATATACAATTCTAAAAACTCCTAGGTAGGTAAGTAGGTATATAAACAGCTGGCACATAATGTCTGGCAATTTGTCGAGCTTCACAGTCGGCTGTAAAACTATTTTTAACACATTTACTTGTAATTTACCTACAATATACTTATCTGTTTGTCAGCAAGTGTCATATTACAGTAGGTAATACAGTAATCAACATTTTAATGAAATTAAACTTATTGCAGTTAAAATATCGCTACTTCAAAACAAAAGGGCCGCAACTCGAATAGACCTAATTTTTACAGGAGAGCCATTTAAAGTTTTGAAAATCAGTTCTTGTATAATTGCTCTGTAATTTTAAAACAGATAAATATGTGTTAGAAAGACACTGTTAGAAAGGTATTTTTATTCTTCTTTTAATGGTTATATTGGATATTTTTTTCAAAAAAAAAGCTATGAGCAGATAAGTCTCTTTTGTATATAAATATGCGGCTCTGCACAGATGTTGCAGCGTAAATTCGAAAATACAAAAAAGACGTCAGTAGTGTTTTTATTGCTTAAAGTGTAAAATTCATGGGAATCTTTTTAAATTATGAAAATATATTGAATTTATTCAAAACATTCAAATACAAAATTTGAATTTTGACAATAAAAAGGATTTTGAATATTTTTGATTTGTGGCCCTTTTATTTTAAAGTAGCGATATATCTATTACAATCGGTATGTTGAATTTTTTTTGCTTACTATAAATACTACATTATTTCCGTAAAAAGTATGCTACAAGTTAATCCAGGTCATAAAATGTTTATGTTTCAAATTTCAGCTGAATCCAAGCGATAGTTTTAGCATGAAAGAGATATCATAAACATCCGCCCTTATTGTATTTTCAAGGTGCTAGAACCAATGTAGTTCAACGGGGGAAGTACCACCGCCATATATATTTCTAGCGTGAAGCATTCCTTGCGTTTCGATAGAAGGGTGTGGTTGCCGGCCAATGCCAGCACACTTTCACATGAGGCGACCATCATAGTCCTTGGGAGTAGCAACGCATCTGTAATTGACTTCAGATGGAACCCATGTTCTGTATGAAGTTGATTACAGATGTCCATAGGCGGCAGTAACCACTTACTATCAGATGGACTCCATGTTCGTTTGCTACTTTAGTCAGATAAAAAAATACTAGTAAGATACATGTATCTACTCTAGAACTTCAGTATATACAATTCGGTCAATGTTAATAGTTATTCAATATTTTGTAGTATATTCCCTCGTCCACTGTTTTAAAGAACACCTTACCCAGCAATGGATACGCGTACAAGATGTAACCAAATAACCAACCAAATGCCTACTCCTTTAGAATTCCATTAAACAGATGTACAAACGTTTTATTTATATCTCCATACGGGTTATATCCGTGGGGATAATCCCCTAGGCAGAGGAAACGCGAATAACACGTGGCCAGCTGGACGGAAGGTGCACCACAAACTACCGACGTTCCCGGATCAGACAACAATAGCAGCGGATATTGGCAGCTAAACAAACAACAGGAATTGCAGTGAAGGAAAAACTGCAAATACTGATATTTTCCTTGCAAAAATAAACACAGATAAATAGACTCATAGATAAAATAAACATGCTTACGTAGATGCATGTGTAAATACTTCGGTGTGATAGGTTTTAGGTCATATAACGAAGAATAGCAATATGCAATAAATACGATATATTTATTTACTAAACTGAGCTAGTTTAGATGTAAATGTAAAAGAGAATCATACCCGAATTAACATATATGAATAAGCAATCTCAAGAAAATGCATATGCTTAAACGGCAAAGGAAAATATCGCGAGGAAACCTGACAGAAGACATATGCCTAATAATAGGATAATAATGGCTTTATGAAGATATTCTGGATAGAAAAATTAGCATGAAAAGGCATTCAAAGACACTTTCGCTTTAAGTGATAAAATCGTTTATGTAAAAGTTATGGATCGTAAAAAATCGCATAAACGCTCATAGTTATACGACACTACTTCATTAAATGATGCAACCGAAGAACATATCGATTTATATTCGTCTTCAGTCTCTCCTCAGTATGTCTACGAAGCTGGGATCTCGTTGATAGCTCGGTATAAATATTTGTGATACCGACAAATGTTAGGGTGAGCTTCACCATTGTTTTCATACATTTCATGCATCACTGGCGAGTTGGATTGGATGCAATAGCCGCTGTAAATAAACGAAACGGTCAAAATATGTTCCGCTATGTGCCCTGTGGTTTTAAAACTGTAGAGTAACCTTTGTGTTATAACTTTGACAGAGTAAATGGATTTAATGAAATAAACACTAAATGATACCTTATAAGACTAACGCTAACAAATATATTATTATTCCTTGAATTGAATTCAGTAGTGTTAGTTTGGTGTGTATTTAAATTTACTGAGAAAAAATCAGAAAGTAATACCAATTGCAATTTACAAGTTATCTGGGGGCACGGTAGTGCCCCCGCCAAGTCGAGTTACTTAATCTCAGTCCTCCAAACTAGCTTTCTGACAAACGTATTCGATATATAGACTAGTGGACCCTTGATTTCTTATGTACGTATGGATGGACTAAAAGATAAGACAAATATAAGTAAAATGTAGACTAACTCGAAATATTGGACTAATACTTTCATTGTATAAGAATATTATATTGAAAGATCACTAAATCTATAAAAGCCAGTACAAGTCCGGAAAAGTTATCAATACAAATAGATCACAATTAATATCTGTCATGATCAGCAAAAATCTTAATGTAGCTAATTAAACTATTTAGCATTCCAAAGAAATTTATAGATTCAAGGAGAAAGAAGTGATATATTCACGTGTAGGCACAGACAAATTTTATTTTGAAGTGAAACTTCTTTAGGCGCATGAGGGTAAAATTTTTACAGATGAAACGTCACGCCGGTATGCAACGGAAGTGTCGGAAAAGAGAGAGAGAGAGTGATCGAGACCGATTGAGAGAGAGTAAGACAGGGCGAACGTAGCATGAGCAACTAGCCGTGGAGTGAGAGTAGGGAGCAAGCGAGTGAGAAAGATTGAGAGAAAAAGTGAGACAGAGCAAACGTCGTATCACGCCTTTTTCCCTTCCTCTTAATCTTGGAAATTTAAAGTTTTAGATTTGTATAAATATAAACAAGATTTATAAATTAGTTCGCCAAAGAAGTTTCACTTCTGACATGTGTACTTTGTACGCACGCATGTTTTTTTTTTACTTTTTGGAGGCATAAGAGTTTTTGGCTAGTTTTTAGAAACGGAACCTTCGGAAATGGTGGTAGTTATAATAAATAGTGAGTTCCACTACCGACTATTGCATCGGCATATTCAAAACACTTCTGGTATCGTATGCTAAATAGCAATGAATACTCATAGATGGGTGCGCCAACTTCCCTTCCTAATGCCGATAGGAAAAGAAAACCAGAAACGCAAGAACGAAGTAACATCAAACCGAATGCTATTTGATAATTCATTAGTTTTGTTGCATGGAAACATGTGTGCAAAAACGTATTTGGTCGTCCGTGAACTGGCGATGAAATGCTGAATTCGTTCAAAGAAAACAACACCTGATTTCATTTGCGGGGTCTTTGGTCACCGCTCATCTATCTTCCTTATTGACTTTTACTAAATGCCTTTGTAACTATTTGTCTTCGTAAAATTCTTTAGTTTACGTTTTTTTCCTTTGCTGGTTACATCGGAGTTATGAGAAGAATGATTGTAACATGACGTTTGTGTCTATTGATGTTAAAAAGCTACTTTCGAAATACACTTCTGAACTTTTAAATGTAGATATCAGTTGGAATTATGACGGTTTCCATTCAGAAATCCCTGGCATACTATGCTAAAATGTGGCGAAACTGCTTAAATTCAGTCTATCAGTCATTCGCTCTACCTATGACTTTTCTTATCTGTAAATATCTGCAACACGAGAGAAATCATTGTAAGTTATGTTAAGACTTAATAGCCCTGTTCAATATTTATCCCATATTTCCATTTCTTATGTAGATTCCTTACACCCAGGGACATCTTTTAACCAGTTTATTAATCAGCTAATGAAATAACTTGAATGCCAACACGAAAACAGTAAAAACATCAATAAATCAAAATATAAACGATATCGTGCGATAATGTATCGATACGAATGTAGATGTGACTAAACCAAACAGTTTATTTTCGGGTGTGCGTGCATTACTGTAAATGTCAAAATTGTCGTTTGCATGATCGCACGATACGTTATGCGGTTGAATCCGCATCACTGCATCATCGTATCCGCATAATTGCGGTTCGCTAGTCGCATGCAACCTCTTCTTAGCATTCGACAAGTGCATGTAACAAGTGCATGTCACAAGTGCATGTTACGAGTGCATGTTAAAGCACATGTGGAGTGCACGCACCTGTGTTCCCGTTTCGAGACTGAGGACAGCCTTTGTAGTCCCGACGATCCCGGAAGAGTGACAATGACAGCGCTTTGTAGTCTTAAGGTTGCTGAGTTAAGTTGACGCTATCCGTTTGATACGACGGGGAAATGTAAAAGATTTGCTTGGAACAATGTTTATGTGATCTTGCAGTCGCTTGACACTTTGCTCTTATTAACCGTCTTTTATAACATACTTTAAATCACTTAACTTTAGTTTTAGATTTTTTTAAGGTACGGTGTAATTTTGTGGTATTTAAAATTTCGTAATAATATAAAAATTGTAGACCATTCGTACGTTACGAATCTGAAATTTTATGAAACAAACATCGCCCTATATTTATTTCACGAAGATGAATCAATTAGTAGTCATGGAATTAAAACAATAGTTTATTACATTATAAGTTATTCATTGAAAGTTCAATACCACCCGACAAAGTACTATGACTCCGATAAAATTATCATAAACAAATATAAAATTGTTAAACAGCATAAATCTGGTCAGTGGTAATAAAATGCAAACTAATTCAGCAACAATGTTGAGTGCAAATACAATAAATTACTTTAAAAGTATAATGTGTCGTCGGCGTCATTTCTGCAAGTTAAATTAATCAAGCTAATTGTATGCGGCGACGAATGCTAACAAATCATGCTTGATGCTATTTATAACAGTGTCAAGTGCGTTTTTGACCAAATTTCGCCCATCTTTTATGCATATGGCTTTAATGACTCATGAATTAATAATAGGGATTGTTTTCAATATTTCGCTAATTGATGCCATTCCAGATACATCAAAACTAATTTAGGTGACAACATGATATTTGATATCAAGTGACGACCCGCGTGGCCGAGCGGATACCATACCGGTCTGACGCGCAATGGGTACCGGGTTCGATTCCCGGCTAGACAGGTACCTGAATGATGAGTTTAGCTTCCTGTTCTGGGTCTGGGTGTTTGTGTATTCGTCTTTGTGTGTGTCCATGGTACCCACGACACTGGAGAAAATCCTAGTGTGGGGCTATGAGTGTAGAAAGAGTGTTTAGTGTGTTTATTGCGTACCTATAAGTTAATCCTGAAAAAAGTACTCATCGAGGGATCAATAAATTACGTTAAAAGCAAATAACTCCAAATTGGTTTAAGAACGGTTTAAGAATTATTTCTCATTCAGGATTTACAATTGACTTACTGAGAACACACTTAAAGATTACAATATTACGCGTACAGAAATCAAAACTTATCTACATACAAGTTACAATTTGTGCCAAATTTAGAGTAATAACTGACGATATCATCGGTATGGTTCCAAACGGCCTCTTTCAAACCGCGCAAGGTTAGAGGATGAACATAAAATAATCATAGTAAAAATAAAAAGGCCGATAAACATTGAGCACAGATCTGTGCAACCACAGAATCGAAAATAACATCATATTTCAGGAGAAGTGAATCACAAGCAGGAATATTCATTATTGAAATTGCTTTCAGCATCATTTCCCAAATTCTTCGAAATTGACTTTCCACGAAGATTTCTTCTTTATATTTCCCGGTAACGCGTCGTTTTCCTTATTCCAATCTCGCATAATCCCATTTTCGCGAAATAAGAAAGCTTAAAAGTATTTCAGTGTAACATTATCGTGTACTATTCATAACAACAATAAAAGAAAACATCAGGAAGAAGTCCATTTGCCTAATAGTTATTTAATTTTGTGAAGTCTATTAACTCAAAGTGCGGTGAGCATAGTCCTTCTGACTCTTAGAGGAAAGATCAAAATGGAATGGACTGACTGTAATTGTAAAAAGTGCTACAAATAAATGTCTAAGTTTAATTTCATATCTTGATAAAAAATAAAGACGCAAATCCACACTATGTACATAATAATAACAACACAAAAATGCTCATCTTTTAAGGGAAGCCAGGTGAAAATTGACCTATTTTTAAATTTATAACGAATGAAGTTCAAAAAATAAAGATAAAAGGCGTTCAACTCGGAGTTAGACCATCCAAACTATATCTTTAACTTAAAGTTGATTAAGTTAGAATTATGCGGTTACTCATGCACAGCAGTGACATGTAGAAATGTATATTCCATTCCGAGTTTTGTTTTAGTGATTTGTTGATGCAGTGCGATAATAGATGGCAACGTGAGTATTTTAACTATTTTATTATACTTAGCATCAAAACTGTACCCATTCGCTATAAACCTGTCATTATCTGTTTACATACTGTGTATATAATCGCGTATTAGCCACATGTAATCGAAATTGTTATTGTCACGCTATCAATTCTTGAATCATAACAATGCAACTTCATCACGTTAGGATACTTTACATCTATTAAATGGTCCATGACTTCACGATTGTTTGTTTATGAGTCTCTATTAACTATCACTTGTTTTTCTGCGACATGTCTTAGACGTAAATGATTAAAGTCGGTAATAAATTTGTCATCCAAGTCAATTGTATTGTAATTCATAATAATGCCACTGGATAACAAGTTGGACGTTTAAAGACAGTCTTAAGGACACAAACAATGAAAATATTCTGTTATTATGAGTTAGTACGCAATTTCAACTAGGGTTGTGGTCAGCTAAAAACAATTACGTACGTATTTCTTAATGCAATCTATTTTATTTATTGATATTGATGTCATACTGTTTTCCTGACTGTTTTTTTATGTAGATGAAAGGAATATGTCTGCACCTTTCATTTGGCTGGAAAAGTATGAAAAATCTTTCATTCCATTTTTTTTTTAATTATGCAACGACTTCTCTGAAAACTGCCTTACATACTTAGCTAATCTTTGCACTAGATAAATTGCCATCGTTTACATAGTACAAAGATACTTCGGACTTAGAGATAGGAAAATGAGAGCTCAGCGATAAAACTCTTTATAACTAAAGTCAGTTAAAGTTCACACTGCACCGCGGTCACCGCGTGTGGTATTCGTAGATTAAGCAGTGGATTAAACCCTTATCTGTCCTGCGGCCAACGACCGGCATCGTTTGAGATAAACGTGTTTTACTACAAATAAGCTAATGCTTTACTTTGAAATGTAGGACCGAATAGCATTCTCTAAGACGTTTCTTCGCTAAAATGTCTCAATAATGTGTATTTTACTTTCCGTGTGTGATAAATAGCATTACAAACAATTTTATTTTAACTTATTTACAGTCACAGACTTTGTGCCAAATTTTTGGTAAAATCCGGATAGTTTTTGCATGAAAAAATATTAAACACACATACATTATCACAAACTTTCTCATTTATAATAATAAATAGAACAAGGTTCGGTACTATACTGTTTTTCTATAGTTTCTACTTCCTGCGCATTTTGATTTTGCCAATGCTCATCCATTGACCTTGGTTTTTCTGTAAGTCCTGTCCTTCATAATCAAGCGTCGTTTTAAATGCTTCTGGCGCATATCCAAACAAAAACGTGTGTTAGATGCGGAACAAAAATCCCACTGTCTATCTAAGCAAGGATTGCCCGGGATCTCTTACGTCAATTGTCATCAAATTACGGGATCACCAAAGTTTACTGCTTTCGTAATTCTGTTTCATGAAAGGACATGTCATTTTACACTTAAACAATCATTTCAGAGTATTAATGTCGTCGGTGTGTCTCAAACTCTACGTTTAGCCCGTACAAGTGGCATTTCGTACGTCGCGATCATGATGTTCACCGAGAGTCACGGTCAACGTTCGCCCACGCTACTGTTTCAAGAACGCTGTTCATTCATCTTTCTTGGCTTTGCTAATGTTGAGACAAGTTGTGGTTCTGTGTGGTTATACAAAGCAGCGATATATACTAAAACGAAAAAATCTAAACTAGAAAGAACTGTCTGTCTAGCCAGGGATTGCACGGGATCTGTTATGCCACTCATGATCACAGGTGGCCTAGTGATGTTGAAGACATCTTTTATCTCCAATTTTGTATACTTATGTAATTCCGTCTAACATACTTTCGTATCACTTTGCGAGGGTCTAAATGACACAAAAAGCAAAATCCAGACTAGGAATAAAAATCGAACTGTCTCTGTATTCAGGGATTGCACGGGATCTGTTATGTCACTCATGATCACAGATGACCATGTCAAAGAAATCTTGTATCTCCAATTTTGTATACTTTTATAATTCCGTCTAACATACTTTCGTATCACATTGCGAGGGTCTAAATGACAAAAAAACTCATCTGTACATTTAAACAATCATTTCAGAGTGTTAATGTCGACGGTGTATCTCAAACTCAACGTTTAACCCGTACAAGTGGCATTTCACACGTCGCGATCGTGACGTTCACCGAGTGTCACGGTCAATGGTCGCCTACGCCACTGTTTCAAGAACGCTGTTCATTCATATTTCGCCGCTTTGCTAGTGTGCATATAGGAACTTGTGGTAGACCATGTGCTTATTAGATATCGCATCTTATTTCGTATTATTATTGTCATTATTCCGAAATTTGAGGATGTATTTGTGTTTATTGGTTTTTCAAGCAAAGTACGCTGAAATTTCGCACGCACCTAATTTATGAAGTAGCTCAATAGGTCGGAGCAGTGGCGTAGCTAGGCGTGGGCGCAGTGGGCCATCTTCTTTGAAGGAGAAGACGGAGGCATTTTCAAGGGCACCATCCAATGGAATCATGCAAAGGGGCCTCGCTAGGAGTTTTCCCACGTCTACTTGATCCGCGCTACGCCACTGCATGACACACACTACACACACTACCGGGGGGAGAGTGTTTTTATTCGAGCCCAACACAACACTGTTATGGATGGTTACAAAAAACTAAAAATCTTTCACCAATTCGCATCAGAGTAGCATGATGTGTACAAAAAATATAGATCATTTTTATAAAGGCAAAACAACTTGGTTATTCTTTAACCTATATTTCTGAATAGGAGAAAACAAGGGTTAAATTTATGTATTACGGTTTTCCTTACACAGTCTTTGAATGATGACTAACTCAATCAATCATGGCGTTTCGTTCATAATTTTTTGAATAGATTCGTTGTGGTTTACAAGTATTTATGTGTTATTTTCCTGTTTTGACTGCGCATAAGGCGCCTATTATTTAAATGAAAGGAAAATCAACATTCATTAAGAAAATATGAGAATTGTCATCAACTAGGTTACCCGTCACTCAGGTTCACCCGTCTCGGTCACGTCTACCGCGTTAATGAGTTCCTTTTTTATTTTTTTGTGTCCTCAAGAGTGAAACCTTCAAAAGTTACCCGACGCCGGGGGAGCAACGCAGGGTTATGTGGGATTTTACCGCACTAGAATCCCCCCGGCCCCCGGTGGCCGTCCTAAACACTACAAAGAAGACTCCGGGATCTCCAAAGGAACGCAACCGGAGTAAACATTAATGAGCACCCTATGTGATAACCTAGGTCATAAACTATGTGTCTGCGAAATCTAATGGGTAGTTTCTGTCTTTTTATATCGATTTACTGTGCAAAAGTCTCTTCTCAAAACAACCGGGCTTCGTAAAACAACCAGGCTTTTAGGCATAGTCTGTCACACTGGCACAATGCGGTTTTTTAGCCTTGCACTTACCTTTCTGATATTGTTTACTGAATTATCGGCCATGTAGCGTCCTTTCTTCATCTCACAATTTTACACACGGGGGACTATTGTTAAATCGCTTATGTTTGTAAATAAATAATTTAGAGGACTTACAAGAAAGGAGAACTAAGAAGTAACAGAATTTCTTTAACTTTTAGAACGTTTGTCCGTCTGTTTAAAGTGTCATCAAACTAAAACTATTGAGTTTACGTCTAAAGAATCTAAATATATGCAAAGTTCATATGTTAATTTAATATTTTGTCTTTGTTTTATCAATATGCATCTATTCTTTCAAAAATTATTACAATTTAAATTTTTATTACTTTTACTGCGGAGCACGTTTGTTGTTTGTTCTTTTATAAATATGGCACTTCGAAACTGATAGAATAGAAAGATACTGATAGAATAAAATTTTCAATAAAATTAAAATTATAATATGTGTTTACCTATTTATGTTCTGGTGAGAAATTTAGGTTTGTGTCTTTAAAAATATAAACGTACGTCTAAAAGCTTAGTGTAGTGTATGCGTTTATTCATTCCCTCACACACACAGACAATCACTGTCTCGTTCGCACCACGTCAGATATACGAGAGCCATCGGCGAGAGTAGACGTGTTGGAAGTCTGGCCATTAAGTGCGTGCACGAGCCTGTGAGTTATTCCAGTATTGGACTGGTTTTACAAGTGGCGACGAGTAAAAGGTAATTTATTGTTTATTTTAGAAAAAGGGAGGAGAATAGGTAAATAATTTTATATGAAGCATTTTTAAGTAATATGGCGTTGACGGATTGGTATGAAACTTGTCAGTGTCTTTGTCAAACACCCGTTATTGCTTTTAAATGAATATAGCATAGTTGAACCTCTTTTTGTCTTTGAAGGGTGCGTTCGGGGTAACTTGGATATTATTATAATTTGGTTGACTTGGGGAAATGTTGGTACTATTTGGGAAGGTATGTTTAGTTTTTAAGTAAGTAAGTTTGGTTTTTTAGTTTGAATTGCGGTTGAGTTTCGACCGTTGCGACGGGTGACTAGTATGGTAAGTGAGGTGATGGACTTTACCTTTACCGACGGGTAGTCCTTTAAGGTAGGTAAAAAGCGAGGGATCGTAATCCTTTACATATAGTTAAATTAAGTACGTAATGTACACGTAGGTACATCAACGCATTCGCAATATATTATAAATAAATGTATGTTCCCCAAAATAATATAGATATATAACAATATTTGATGAGATTACGTACGCTGCCATTAAATTGGTAGGTCATGTATGCTGCCATTAAATTGGTAGGTCATGTATGCTGCCATTAAATTGGTAGGTCATGTATGCTGCCATTAAATTGGTAGGTTATGGTATGTTGCCATTAAATTGGTAGGTTAAGTTATGCTGCCATTAAATTGGTAGGTGATGTATGCTGCCATTAAATTGGTAGGTTATGTATGCTGCTATTAAATTGGTAGGTGATGTATGCTGCCATTAAATTGGTAGGTTATGTATGCTGCCATTAAATTGGTAGGTTGAGTTATGCTACTATTTAATTGATAGATTATGTTATGCTGCCATTCAATTGGTGGATTATATTGCTGCTGCCATTTGATGGGTGGTATTTTCAGGTCACCCCACCAAACCAGGGAGTAAGAGGGTGTCATCATGTCAAATTTTATGCCGGGTCCGGACAAGCTGGATGTGGAAGGTGATACCTCTGCTGTGGGTATTCGCTGGGAGCGCTGGAAGAGGTCGTTGCTAATATACCTTGAGGCTGCTGACATTCAAATTCCGGAAAGGAAAAGAGCAACTCTGTTGCATTTTGGAGGAACAGGACTTCAGGAGATTTATTCAAACCTACCTGGAGCTAACGCAGTTACATCTGCAGCAGTACTATCTGGAGAGTCAGGATCTGTAGCAGAAAGGCAAGATGTATTCGAAACTGCACTGAAAAAATTCGACGAATATTTTCTGCCTAAGCAGAGCAAAGTGTATGAACGCCATTTGTTCAGACAATTGAAACAGGAAACTGGCGAAAAAATGGAAAAGTTTTTAGTGAGATTACGTAACCAAGTGGGTAAATGTGGATTTGAGAAACCTGATAATTTCATTATTGATCAAATCACAGAAAAATGCACGTCAAATGAACTGCGTAAGAAGATTCTAACTATGGGAGATAAAGCTACGCTAGATGAAATAATGACATTAGCAAATACCCTGGAATTAGTGAGTCATCAACTGGATGTATACGGAAAAGAAGGAAATGGAGGAAAGGATCAAGAAGTAAACCAAATTAACAATAATAATAACTATAGAAAAGGTCAAATGTATTCTAGTGAGGCGAGGACCAGTTCACAAAGTATTTTACGCTGTACTAGATGTGGGAGTAAATTCCATAAATCTACCGACTTGAACTGCCCAGCGAAGAATAAAACCTGTCATTCATGTAAAAAGATAGGCCATTTTTCAGCTCATTGTAAATCTAGGAATTCTGAAACAAAGCCACAAAAGAGGAAATACAGTGGTAATCAAAGTAGTAATACATACACAGGAAAGAGACTAAGAGATCGGAAAGGAAATAATGTTGATATGGTGGACGATAAAGAAGTGGACTATGTTTTTCAAATAGATAATGACTCTACTGTTAGGTGTATGGTTGGTGGAGTGGAAATCGATATGCTCATAGATTCTGGGTGTAAACCCAATCTCATAACAGACAAAACATGGGAAAGGCTGAAAGGAGGTGGTGTTAAGGTAAAAAACCAAATCAAGGACCCTAGTAAAATTCTTCTTGCTTATGGTAGTCAGTCTCCCTTGACAGTGAAAGGCTCATTTGACGCGGAAATTGAAGCCAATGGCCGAAGAGATTACACTACCTTTTACGTAGTAACTGGTGGGACAAGAGACTTACTGGGAAAAACGTCAGCGCTATCTTTGGGAGTATTACGAATGGGTATTGGTATCAACCAAGTCGACAACGTGAATTCTACGCCATCAAGTCGACAACGTGAATTCTACGCCATTTCCGAAATTCAAGAATGTACTCGTAGAGATATCGATTGATGATTCTGTGAAGCCCATTTCTCAGCCATGCCGTAGAATACCTATCCCTTTAGAAAAGAAAGTCGATGATAAAATCAAGGAACTTCTGAATCAGGATATAATCGAAGAGGTGGAAGGTTCTTCAAGATGGGTTTCGCCTATAGTTCCAATTTTGAAAGAAAATGGAGAATTAAGGTTATGCGTTGATATGAGACGTGCAAACAATGCAATTATGAGAGAGAACCACCCTCTTCCAACCATGGATAAATTGCTTCCCAAAATAAATAAAGCAAAATTTTTCACCAAGCTGGACGTCAAAAATGCTTTTCATCAGGTTGAGATTCATCCTGACTCTAGACATATAACCACTTTTATTACTCCAAATGGTTTATATCGCTATAAGCGATTAATGTTCGGCATCACATGTGCACCCGAACTATTTCAGAAGATCATGGAGCGTATGTTGATTCAGTGTCGAGGAGTAATAAACTTTATTGACGACATTCTTGTTTACGGTGATAATGAGCAGGAACATAATACTAGGCTGGACGAAGTTCTGCGGACACTAAAGGACAACAATGTGTTACTTAACGAAGGAAAATGTATTTTCAAAACGCAGAGCGTGGATTTTCTAGGACATCATCTAGAACCTAATGGCGTCACTCCTCTGGATAAGTACGTGAAAAGTATAATGGATTTCCGTGTACCTCAGACTATAGAGGAACTTCAGAGTTTTTTAGGTCTCCTTAACTACATCAACAAATGGATTCCTAATTTGGCTACAATATCGGAACCTTTAAAAGAGTTACTGAGGAAGAAATTGGGAAAAAAAGCAAATATTGAGAAGTTCTGGCAGAAAGAACAAAGAAATTCTTTTGATAATTTGAAGCAAATGCTTACAAAAATACAATCTTTGGGGTATTACGACGTCCGTGACAAAACTCAGGTGATAGCTGACGCAAGCCCGGTGGGACTGGGTGCTATCCTTGTCCAAATTGATGGAAATCGGCCACGCATAATTGCTTTTGGAAATCGAACTCTTACAGATTGCGAGCGAAGATATAGCCAAACCGAGAAGGAGGCTTTGGCTTTAGTTTGGGGGGTTGAACATTTCAACATATTTTTATATGGTAAGGAATTTGACCTTGTCACGGATCACAAACCGCTGGAGGTCCTATTTGGAAAGAAGTCCAAGCCATGCGCACGTATAGAGCGTTGGGTATTGCGCCTGCAATCGTACAAATATCGGATTATGTACAAGCCAGGCAAAAATAATATCGCCGACCCGCTATCACGTCTATGTAAATTGAGTAACAACCATTCGGATGATGAAGATACACATGTGTGTCAGGTTGTTACCTTTGCGCGACCACAAGCAATACCAATGAGTGACATTATTAATGTATCTGAGACTGATAAGGAAATTTGCAGTGTTCGGAAAGGGCTCTATCAAAATAACTGGGAGGACTCTGTGAGAAGCTATAAATTTTTTGAAAGTGAGTTATGCTTCTATAATAACATCCTATTACGAGGCAACAAGATTGTAATACCACACCTTCTCCGTAGGAGTGTTTTGGACGCGGCGCACGAAGGTCACCCGGGCATTGTTGCCATGAAGGGCCGCTTGAGGTCGAAGGTCTGGTGGCCACGCATTGACAAGGACGCAGAAAACTTAGTGAAATCATGCAAAGGGTGTACCTTGGTGGCTTTGCCTAGCCCGCCTGTGCCTATGAAGAGACGAGAACTGCCTTTGGGGCCCTGGATAGATGTGGCAATGGACATTTTAGGGCCACTTCCAAGTAATGACTATCTTCTGGTTGTAATCGATTATTACAGTAGATATAAAGAAGTAAAAGTGACCAAATCCATCTCAAGTGCTCAGGTTATAAAAATTTTGAAGGAAATCTTTAGCAGACTCGGGTTTCCTGTTTCTATAACAGCCGATAACGGGAAACAGTTTGTAAGTGAAGAGTTTCGTGAATACTGTAAAGAATGCAATATTCGACTTTACAATACAGTTCCATATTGGCCTCAGATGAACGGAGAGGTCGAACGACAGAATAGGGACATTTTAAAACGATTGCGGATCGGTCAAACAGAACGCAGAGACATGAAAGATTCCTTATACGAATATCTAATGATGTATAATAGTACACCTCACTCAGTGACTGGTCGAACACCATCAGAACTATTTTTTCAACGACAAAATAGGGACAAAATTCCTACATTAGAGAATACAAATGAGAAGAAGGAAGATTCGGATGTGAGAGATAGGGACAGAATTCAAAAGGAATTAGGCAAAGAGTATGGGGACAGGAAGAGGAAAGCTATGGAGTCAGTGATAAGCGAGGGTGAAAAAGTTTATGTGAAAGCCATGGACAAAGCCAATAAATTGACACCAAATTTTAACCCGACCCAGTATACTGTAGAAAGTACCAATGCAGGAGATTGTGTAGTAAGGAATGATGAAACGGGACAATCTTATAGGAGAAATGTTGTTCATTTAAAGAAGGTAGAAGGGGAGTGGAAAGCTATAGTACCGGAAAAGGAAGATGAAGTAGTTGAAGGAAGTTCGGATAAATAATTAAGTGTGTTTAGTATCTATTATTTGTTGATTTTGTTTGGTATGCAGATTATTAGTTAAATTAATAAAAAATGTATTAAGGAAGGGATGTAGTGTATGCGTTTATTCATTCCCTCACACACACAGACAATCACTGTCTCGTTCGCACCACGTCAGATATACGAGAGCCATCGGCGAGAGTAGACGTGTTGGAAGTCTGGCCATTAAGTGCGTGCACGAGCCTGTGAGTTATTCCAGTATTGGACTGGTTTTACACTTAGTAATTTGTGTAAGACATATTTCTGGTTATAACAAAGGCTACCTTAAATGAGTTATAAAAACATAGTTACATAGAAAAGGTTATTAAACTCGCAACATTGTTTGTTTACGGAGTTTGCTAGCGCCTCGCCGCTCCGTAATAGAATGAAAATATCACTTTTATGGCAAAATTTACTTTAGCTTCCTCGGCCAAACTTTATGAATGTTATAAAGGGACTTAATAAGGCTATGCGCAGGTAAACAAGCCGTCAAAGTCGTGTTGTTACATCGTATGAGGCCTATAACTACCGTTGCTAAGTGTCCAGGTTTTTTGGATCCGAAGGACGCGTCCTGATCTGGAAAAGTAACAGAAAAAAACACTCTTTCTACACTCATAGCCCCACACTAGGATTCTCTCCTGTGGCGTGGGTACCATGGACACACACAAGACGAATACACAAACACCCAGACCCTGGACATGAATCTAAACTCATCATTCAGATACCTTTCTGGCCGGGAATCGAACCCGGGACCCATTGCGCGTCAGACCGGTATGGTCGTCAATAAATTGTTGCTCAAGTATGATATTATTCACCTGTGGTTTCGCGAACTTCGGTCACGTCTACCACGATAATGAGTATCCTGTGTGTTAATCTTGCTCATAAACTGTGTGCGCGTGTTAAATTTCAGCAAAATTCCACCTGTAGTTTTTGCTTGAAAAAGTACCAAACTTACATATACCAATTTATCTGAATGATGAATTTAGATTATACTAGCTGAACCCCGCAGCTTCTACTGCGTTAAAAAAAACCATGTATCAATGTCCCGTGGAAATAAGATATTTTCCCATTATAAAAAGTAGCCTATATGTTAATCCAGAGTGTCAGCTAACTCCCTACCAAATTTTATGAAAATCGCTGTAGCCGTTTAGATGTGAAGAAGTAACAAACATACACACAAACTTTCGTCTTTATAATATTAGTATGGTGATGTCTATCTGGGTGATCTGGGTATTTATGTCTGGGTATTTAAGTACGACACAGGAGGAAATCCTATTGTGCCATCTGTGTAGAAATAGCGTAGAATGTGTTTATAAAGGGTCATATATTTTGTTCGCAGAATTCTTCCGGAAGCTGCTGCAGCTCTCCCGAGAAGAGTTCCACGCCATGTTCAAACGCACGTACGGCATCATCTACGAGCAGCACTCGTATGTCTTCGAGCAGCTCTTCGAACAGCTGGAGAGGTGGGTTTTAGTTTATGTTTGGACCTCTAGCCAAAACGGCATATGTCTGATATTTGCCAAGTTTACTTCTACCAAAATTATTTAAGGAATAGATAAGTTTTAATAGATTTTTAACACGGATATGTAAGTAGATCTCGTTTCAGAAACGTTTTAGAAGAACAAAATTAAATCGGTAGATATCAGGTTTTCTGACAATTTTTGTGGAAGTAAATTTGTCGAAAAACAGACTTGTATCGGTTTTCACTAGGAGCACATATATTTCGGTCAGATTTGGTCAGTCTTGTACTCACACCTCATCTTTGATTGCCAGACTAAGTGTGAGTTTGTACAAGACAGACGAAAGGGGACGAAGCGAGATGATCAATACAACACAAAGCAATACGATAGGCGGGGGTTCCAGGTTAACTCCCCAAAGAGATATATTGAATTATATGAAATATTCAAATGACATAGTTGTATCATTTATATATATTTTTTTTTGCTATGGACGTGCTAGATGTGGAATGAGCTTCCTCCTGAGGTATTCCCGGAGCGTTTTGACATGGGGCTCTTCAAAAAAGGTGCGAAAAGAGCTCTCCTTCGAAGCCGGCGATGCATTGGCGACTCCTCTGGTGTTGCAAATGTCCATAGGCGACGGTGACTACTTTCCATCAGGTAGCCCGTCTGCCTTATCTCTAGGTTCAAATATAAAAATGAACCCTCGTCTCATTGGAGGTTCTATTTAATCATGCAGCAGCGGTTTGAGAAACATTGCTGAAGGCCCGCCCTAATAAGGGCTTTTATTAATAGTCACCGCGTCTGGCCTGCGAGTTGGTGACCGCAGTGGGTTTTAATGTCACCCTGGAATACACTGCTACCCATTTCCTTATTCATCTTCTACTAACATCCACGAGAAGAGAAGAAATGGTGATGTTCAAAACTTACATTGCACGTTACTTATACGATATGTATAACATAATATCGTCGATTGACAGGAAAATCTTACAACAGAATAAGCAACATGAAGTTGTCAACATTTAATAATATTTTGATCATATTCAATATAATATAATTTCATTTATATGAAATGTCCTGAAGTTGTATCATTAAACAAAATATCGTACAGGTTATTGTATCCATATATCCATTATTTACCTACGTAATAATAATGTATTGTTAAACAATAGTGTATTACGTGAAAAATCGGGATTATACAGTTTGTAGTTAGTGAGTTTTTCTTGTTACCCGACGATATATGGTTGCAGCAATATATGGTTGTAGGTGTAGAAAACGTTATACTAATTTGTGGATTGAAACGGCCATTCTTTGAATACAGGTACTACACTCGCGGCGACACCAACTTCGACGTGATGATGGATAGCTTCTTCAGCATACTTTATCAGAAAATGTTCACGGTCCTCAACTCACAGTACAACTTTGATGAGAAGTAAGTGCCTCCTTTTTACTATAAACTTGTCACCATAATGATTACATTACATATTCCTAATCCAAATTCGAAATGGCGTATTTTGCAAGTTGAACGTTGCTTTCCTAAATGAAGAATATGTATCTATTCGCTATGCCCAATCCCTACATTCGTTTAAAAATCTTGTGAAGTCCTTTTACTTAAAGCTCTAGTTTACCAATCCTCTCCTTACGCTTTTGCTATCTTTAAACTTATTCTTTTTACAATTATTGTTATGTTAATTATTATTATTATTATTATTATTTAGTAGTTTCTCTGAAATTTAATTTCTTAATTTGTATGTTGCACTCATTTCCATAACTTTTGCACCCTACCTTCTCTTTATTTTTCCCCTAAAACTTAACTCCGCACCGTGAGGTTGCCTGGAAGAGATCGCTGTTGAGCGATAAGGCCGCCTTTTGTATTTTATTATTGTAATCTACTGTATTATTTTTCTTTTTTCTGGGTACAATAAAGTATATTATTATTATTAAGAAATTGATGTTTAATGGTCACTGACGCTCATGGACATAAAAACTTTAAATAAAAAAGATTCTATCTGAATCTAATCATTTTTTTTATCTGATTGAAGTAGCAAACGAACACGCAGTCTACCTGATGGTAAGTGGCCACTGCCGCCCATGGACATCTGTAATCAACTTCATACAGAACATGGGTTCCATCTGACGTCAATCACAGATGCGTTGCTACTCCCGAGGACTATGACGGTCGCCTCATGTGAAAGTGTTATTTATTATCATAGATGCGCTGTCCTGTTAATGGTCATCACCTGGTGTTTATGTCAGCCAATATCCAATTTTCCTACGAAAAGCGCGAACTGCTTCACTCGTCGGTATTTTGTCCAACCACATTGGATTCTACCACTTATTAAAAGCATATTATAGAGAACAAGCGAGATACAAATAAAATTAGTTCTCTTATTTGCCTTTCTTACTCCGCCACAACGACTTACGTCGCTTCCTGTGCCAGAATTGTTGGGAAACAGAGTCCTTTTGATAGATATCTGATTTTGTACCCTTTTTGAAATCTAACAAAAGATCACCATTTTAGAAAAAACAGAGACTTATTATCAACTAGTTGACTCGACGTACTTAGTTCCGCCTAAAAGACAAAAATCTAAAATTGTCAGTGTTTCTCCACTATGTTATGCATGAATTATACATAAAATCCAGTCCAGTCCACCAATTCGCACTTGGCCAGCGCGGTGGACTATGGCCTAAACTCTTTCATACTGAGAGAAGACCCGTGCCCAGCAGTGGGACAATAATGGGTTGACGAGGATACATAAAATGCTTCCTCTTGAATCACTCTATCTATTAAAAAAAACTCCATTCCGTAGCGTAGCGTAGTTTCAAAGATCTAAGCGTACATAGGGTAGTAGTATAAAACAAAGCTTCCCGCTGTCTGTACAGCGGGAAGCGCTGTCTGTACAGCGGGAAACATCTCCATTTTTCTTACAATTTTGATTCAAGTGAATTTTGTAAATTATTTCCCCTTTTTCAATACACGCAAAAATATCAGATATGCGTCTTATAGCGTTATTAATCATTTATAAGTATTCTATTGTATTGACCGCGCAAGTTCCCACCGTGTGGAAAAGTTTAAAGTGCAGGCATTAAGGCAATCGCATTGTCGAGGGTAATGTGTGATAAATTGTTTGGGGAAGTTTGTGGCACGCGATGCTACCGTGGAAAGGTATTGCCTCATTAAGTGCGGTTTGGAGCTTAAAAGGCCGTAAATAAACATTAAAACTATGATTCTGGTGTGTATTCGTTAAAAAATGTGTGAAATTGAGTGGAATTATTAAGTGGAAGTATTTGTTTGTGATTTCAAATTAATAATTGGTTCTCAAATTGTACGATATGGATATCAAAGGTTAATATTGTAAAAATGTTACCCTCCTTATGACGCAGTCGGGAATTAAGAGTGTTGAAAGTTACTTCTTAATGCTACCTTCTTCTTTGTCGTTTCTTCATTGCTGAAGGTCGTGTCAGTGAAAGTCCCTTATAACTTTAGATGTCAATCTCTTCCAGTTCTTTCGATTTTCCGCTGTTTTGAGGGCAGTCGAAATGGGGAGTCCGGTGAGGTTAGCTATTTGGTCACACCATCGGGTAGGTGATCGTCCACGAGGTCTCTTTCCTTCTACCTTACCCAGCACTACCAACTTGTCGAGGTGGTCTGATTGTCGGCGAGCGATGTGACCAAAGTAGTTGAGGATCCTCTGGTAGCAGGTAGTCGATAGACGGGTATCAATGCAAAGCTGTTTCAGAATAGACGCATTGGTTCGTTTCGCCGTCCAGGGTATGCGAAGCATCCGTCTCCAACACCACATCTCAAAAGCGTCGATTTTTTTCCTTTCCGCAGCCCGAATAGTCCACGATTCTGAGCCATAGAGAAAGACTGAGAATACCAGAGTATGGACGAGTCTCTTCTTAATGCTACCAACTCTATGTTATTTAAAATGTTCAAGCGTTTCGATGGAAAGGTGTGGTTGCCGGCACACTTTCATATGAGGCGACCATCGTAGTCCTCGGGAGTAGCAACTCACCTGTGATTGACTTCAGATAAAACCCATTTTCTATATGAAGTTGTTTACAGATCCATGTTAAAAGTATTAAAAGATACTCCTTAATGCTCAAAACCCTATGTAAATAAAAAAGTTCTTGCGTTTCAGTGGAAGGGTGTGGTTGCCGGCACACTTTTATATGAGGCTACCATTGTAGTCCTCGGGAGTAGCAACGCATCTGTGATTGACTTCAGATAAAATCCATGTTCTATATGAAGTTATTTACAGATGTCCATAGGCGGCAGTGACCACTTACCATCAGATGGACTGCATGCTCGTTTGCTACTTCAGTCAGATAAAAAATAGTAGAATAAAGTAAATATTGTCGTGACATATCTACAGATAAGATACGTAATAAGTGAAATGTGAACCGTTATTTTTAAAAACACTAAACATATTCTGACAGGAAAAGGTTCTAGGAGATACTTTATCCCAAAATATATCGCATCAACAGGAAAAACCAATGTAAGGTTGTATCGGAACAACGTAATTACTCTTATCACTAAAAACAACATGAGATACATATTATTAGATAATAATGATAAAAATATGCATACAGGTATCATGTCACGTACCGCTTTATTTTGGAAAATGGGTTGTTGTTGTCAACACATTATTGGCCCACTGCTGGGCACGCGTCTTCTCCCAGATTGAGACAGTTTTAGGCCATAGTCCACCGCGCTGGCCAAGTGCGAATTGGTAGACTTCACACATCTCTGAGAACTTTTTTAAAGAACTCTCGGGTGTGTAGGTTTCCTCGCGATATTGTATTTCACCGTAAAGCAGTGATAATTAATTTCTAATACGCAAATAATTGTGCAGTGGTGCCTGAGATTTGAACTTCGGACCTCCCGATTGATATCCCCATTTTCATAATGGTTGTAACTAAAATAAAAGTTACAACCATTATGAAAATGGGTTAAAAGTGTTTATTTAAAGAAATAAATAAAGATTTTTTAAGGCAGTAATTAAAACATGTATTTAGTCCAGTTTGAAGTAAAATCTTAAGTCAAGCTCTCAGGAGGTCGTCGACCCTGATTATGCCGCGCAAGCATTTTTTAAAACCTCTTTGACATGCAAATTACTACCCACGACGCTAAATATCACTCTTATTTTATAAAGTAGTATAATTATAGTATGTAACATATCGTATGTACCGAATGAGATCTATGGCATATAGAGAATTCGAGTCGAATGGGCGTATACGATTTCTTGACAGTCACTCCTCGGGTAACAATACGTCTGTGTATCATGGCGGCACACTTTCATATAAGGTGACCATCATAGTCCTCAGGAGTAGCAACGTATCTGTGATTGACTTCAGATAAAATCCCTGTTCTAATTGAAGCTGCTTACAAATGTCCATAGGCGGCAGTGACAGTGACATTTTTTTGTATCTCACTAAAATAGCAAACGAGCATGCAGTTCCACTGATGGTAAGTGGTAACTGCCGCCCATAGACATCTGTAATCAACTTCATACAGAACATGGGTTCTGTGTGAAGTCAATCACATATGCGTTGCCACTCCCGAGGGCAACTAAGATGATCGCCTCACGTAAAAGTGTGCTGTCAATCACACCCTTCCATCGAAACGCAAGAAATGCTTACCCTCAGGTGGACTGAATGCTTGTTTGCTTTTACTTTAATCAAATCAAAAAGTTTAGTCGGTGTTTATGCGCATATAGTCAATTCAAGGTTGAAGCCTAGGAGATTTCATCGCTGTTTCTAACACTAATGTTTATTTTCACTGTAAATATTTAAATGAATAATATATCAACTTACAACGTTTTTGCATGGAAGACTAAGAAACAAACATATATCCTTTAAAACTTTTGCATTTACTATATTAGAACAGAATGGAATACTCTTTATTGCACACTATAAAATATACGAACACAACAATAACATTCAACGAATACACGTTGTATGCAATAGGCGGTCTTATCGCTAGAAGGCGATCTCTTCCAGACAACCAGATAAATAGCACAAAGTACACAGTATAAGAAGGAAATTGGAATAAAATAATAAACTAGATCATCATCATCATGTATTAATGGAATAATAAGATGAATGCAATTTTGTAAACACAGTGGCTTTAAATGTAAGTCAAAATACACCGGGTGGTCGAATTATATACTCATAAGTAGCATTTACTCTCGCTTTTAAATATAATTTATAGTATGGGAAGCCGGAGTGACAAATCGTTGTCCAAGACCGCAGCCTAGCACCTGCCGTCCGACAAATGGTTACTTGCAGGTGCATGCCACCCTGACATTGACATATATTTTGTTATTAATTGACGTTCAACACAGCTGTATTACAATGGACGATCGTTTGACAATCCGACTTAAAAATCTTAGAGACATTTTATTTGACTTTTACGTTATTATTATTTTTGCTCTATTGTTTATTTTAATTATATTAGACGTTAATGGTTGGTTTATTGATTTGATTTTGGATCTAACTTTAATTTTTCAACTTATATTTAATTTTATATCAATATGTTAATTCTATTTTATTCCACTACACTAACATATTAATTAGGTTAACCTGTAATGTTAGGTGTAAATAATGAGTAAATTAATAAAGAAATAAACGTTTATAGAAAAATATAACTTTGTAAGGATAGCATATTTCTTTTTTATAAGATAGGCGTAGTAAGCGAGCTGCTTGTTCATCTGATGGTAAGTGGTCAGTGCCGCCTATGGACGTATATAATCAATTATATATAGAACAGGGTTTTTTTTTGTGAAGGTGCAGTTTTTCTGAGCCTTTTAACCAGTTAATCTTAGATTAAACCGTTTATTCTAAAAGGAAACGTGACTTTTTCGTATTGTACGTACACTTTATTTATATGGATCAAAACTCTTTATCGTAACAACATTGAAGCATGAAACAGTAATTCCCGAATGTAACTTTCTTTGCCGTGCAATAATATTAAATAGTACATCGTTTCAGTTACTTCAAAGGCACTTTTGGACCATCCATTTCCATCAGGCTGAGTGGTAGAGCACTCAGATGCAACGCAAGATGAAAAGGCACCCAGAGAGGTTTTCCTTTGCACTGCTGTTTGCGTATGAAGAAATGTAGTACAGAAACTGTAACTTACTATTTTGACAGTGTTTAAAAATGTACGCTTGTTTATTTTGTGATTTTTTAGTAATCTATTTTTGCCTAAGTGTTAGGCGCTGTTGTGTTCTGGTTTGTAGTAAGATATTCCGAGGTATCCATCCCAACTTAGCCTTCAAGTATAACAAGAAATCTGTGGTGGTGTGGTGGAAATGGCCATATACCACGGATGAACTGCATGAGATGTAGTTAACACCGCTTAAGTCTAGGTATCTAATCATCTATCCTCACAGGCTGAGCACCTAATACGATAGTGCAGGCAATATTACATTTTTTTTATTTAAAAATTTAAACATTCTATTCTATTATATAGTACATAATCACATATTATAAGATAATACTTATATATAAACCACCTTTGCGAATTCACTCAAGTTACATGAAATAATATCAAGTCTTTCATGTGCCTTATTAAGTGTGCAGAGAGCTAGGGTGAAGGGTGCCTTAGCTAAAAGGTTGGTCCTAACTGTCGGTACGACCAGCAGCGGATACCATTACCATCATCAACCATGCAAGTCACAAACTTGTACCAAATAAAAGACAAAGTGCTTCAATTGTTACACCTTTAAATGTACCCTTAGTAGTAGTATTCAATGCGTAAACAATAATTGTTTTAAGGAGACATAATAAACTCGTACTAAGGATATTAATTGTATTGTTTGTGAAACCGTCTAATACTCTTGTTTTCCGAAACAATAACGTATCCTATGCTCCCAACCCAGTACTTAAACCCATCACAGAATTACGATCCCTATTCCCTAGTAACAATAGATGCCAAAATTGTCTAAAAGAGTCCTGATACCTCATGACATGCGTTTCTGGACCGCGAGAGATCAATAATGTCTATTGTACACAGAATTATCGTCCCAAATTCAAAGGAAATAAGGCCGTAAATACTCGTAGCATAAAATGCGAGATGTAATCAACATTAGACGTTATGTAGAAATCACGTGTTAATGCGACACGAGAGCTTAGCACGCAAATGTGATAATTATGGTTTAGTGCCTCTTGCGGTTTCATTGACATTAGAGAAAAACTTAGAATGTATGGGAGATAGATGGTGCTTTTGTGAAAAATATCATAGCTTAACGTATGGGTAACTTGAATTACACAGTACGATAATATTATACGCGAGAGTAGAGAAAGAACCAATCTTAAAATTTCGGAAGTTCTTTTAAATATTAAGACTCATCTACTTATATAAGTGTTGTGCAGTAAGTTAATTAGTGAGGGTTTTGTGCTAGAAACAAATGTAAAGTCCCCGTAATAACCCCTCGTGTAACTGCTCGTAATGCGAACATAATTTTATTTCCACAAAATGCAACATTTGCATTAAGCCTCTTTTCTTCGTATAATTAAAAGTAAATTAATTAATAATACATTTTATTTTACTTCATATAAGCAGAATGGCAGTTTAAAAATATGTTTTGACATTGACTCAAGTGTAAAAGTGTAAAAGTTATAACACATACCTATTCTGTATGTTATTTATATTCTCAATTGAAAAAGTATGTAACTTTACACGTCGTAAGGTGGTCCTTATCGTCAATGTTTTCTCGCTCATCTCGCTATCAAGCTAACTTGTATTTACTTCCTTTACCTTACGGACTCTATCTACGTTGTTGGCAGCTTTGGCATTTTCTCATGCTAAAGGTGGGCGGAGATCCTGAATTAATAGAGCCCCAAAATTAAAAATATATATTTTAATTGCCCGATAGATGGAAAACCTGACCAATCATGTTTATTCACCAATAACAATATGAACATTTAGTAAATGATGATATGCGTGTAACTAATTTGTTCTACATATCTAAAATGCGTGTTTTTTTAAAAAGGTTGAAGTAGCAAACGAGCATGCAGTCCACCTGATGGTAAGTGGTCATTGCTGTCCATGGACATGTGTAAGCAACTTCATACTTAACATGGGGTTCTACCTAAAGTCACAGATGCGTCGCTACTCCCGAGGACTAAGATGGTCGCCTCATATAAAAGTGCGGCGGCAACCACACCCTTCCATCGAAACGCAAGAACTGCTTCACGCTAGAAATAAGTGTGGCGGTGGTACTTCCCCGGTCGAACTACACTGGTTCTACCACCTATAAACACATAACAGGAACATATGTTTAACAGGAACATATGTTTCGTAATTGTATGAACTAAAATGTATTCTAAGTAATTTGGGGGACCCGTAACTTTTTCTCCCGCCTAATACCATAGGGAGGAGGGGGTGACTGAAAATCAGCGCTGCACAGGATCACGATCCTCGTCAGCAACAGCTGAGTCACACCCTTTTGCCCAGTACTAATAGTCTAAGCTGCTGTTGTTGTATTTAAAATTATATGTAATCTTTGAGGCAATAAATTTATTATTATTATTATTAATGATGACACTAATTGTTCCAGATACCTAAAATGCGTGAGCGAGCACATGCGCGACATCCAGCCGTTCGAGGACGTGCCGGCGAAGCTGTCGGTGCAGCTGCGGCGCGCCTTCGTGGCCACGCGCACCTTCCACAAGGCGCTGCGCTCCGGCGCCGACGTCGTCAAGAACATGATGCAGGTACGATACAACCTAACCTGCTTCACGCTTGAACACAGTTTTCTTTTATAAAATATAGGGGATGGTAAGTGATGATGCAGTCGAAGATGTAGCACGTCCGCCTGGAAACAGCCTATTCACTCTGGCCTTGAAATGGCCTCCAAATTGTACATTTCGGGAAATACGCACGCGGGCAGCGTATTCTATTCCCTAGCGCTGCGCACTAAAAACGTTGAAGCAAACCGGGACGAGCCACAAGGAGGCATGTCAACAACATAGGGATGAAATGATCGCCTCGAGCCACGGTGACGGAAACTTAAAGGTGGTATTAAATCGTGGAACTCCTGCACGCACTCATCGAAATGTATTCTGTAGAAGACGGTTATACGAGCTACCCTGCGTCGATAATGCGGCGACAAACAAGACGATCCTATTAGGCATTGTAGAAATGCCTATACCAGAAAGCCCCGCTCTGCTCTATCTTGAATAATAATATGACATTCAGGTAAAATATGACATGTAATCATTATTAATTTTAAACTTAATATTTGGTTTAAAAATATTAATTTATTATTAAAAAATGAACAATTCCTTTTTCTTCAATATACGCCATAGACAAGAAAAGTAGGGACAAAATAAGTTAAAACAAAACTCAGGGACCCATCTTGACAAGCTATCTAAACAAGACCAAGACTGCACTACTGCGAACAACGACAGCAAATGTTTACACGGCAAACATTCACGACTCCGTTGTGAACTAAAATTCATTTTAGTGTTAGACACAAAAGGACACGAGAGCTCTAAAAGAACAATTTGGCTAAGTGTGGCTTTCGTGAGGAACAATGGCGTACGAAAAGACTTGTAGCCGGTGTTTTATGGTACCGAATCAAAATCATCTGGGCTGTTACCTAAAATAATAGATTTAGCAAACATAACTTAGATACTTAATCTAAGTTATGTTTGCTAAATCTACAATTGCTTACAATTCCTAGAGGAAATTGATAATCTTGAAATTACAAAAACGTCTTTCGATCAAATAACTCTTCGTGGGTCGACTGTAGAGTCCTTAAAACAATTATCACTACATAGTATAAAACAAAGTCGCTTCCCGCTGTCTGTCCCTAAGTATGCTTAGATCTTTAAAACTACGCTACGCATTTTATTGCAGTTTTTTTTAATAGATAGAGTGATCTTGAATCACAGTGTGGAAGTGTTGTATGTATAATACATGCATAATATAAAGGAGGAACGCTGATAATTTTAGATTTTTTACTTTTAGGCGTAACGAAGTTCGCCAGGTCAACTAGTAATAATATAAACATTTAAAGGTACACTGTAGTTTTTGCACTTTTTTATTTTTAAGCCTTGTTTGAATCTATCCATCTAATATAAAACTAAATCTTTACTACAAAACTGATGAATTTTGAATTGTGCCGTTCTTTGACGACCCGCGTGGCGGAGCGGTTACCATACCGGTCCGACGCGCAATGGGTCCCGGGTTCGATTTATGAGTTTAGATTCGTGTTCTGGGTCTGGGTGTTTGTGTATTCGTCTTGTGTGTATCCATGGTACCCACGACACAGGAGAAAATCCTAATGTGGGGCTATGAGTGGGTTTATATGTGCCTTAATGCAAAGCAGCGATATGATTCCACGTGTTAACGCATGCATGCCATGCAGCCTCCAATGCATATTTATGCATCCATGATCCAATGCCACTGCCGTTTCGGGCGAGCCACATTTAGAAGCGGATCACGCTTGCCATTGTGCTATCGTTTTGGCAAGCCGTTTGGCGGCCTGTTAGGCCAACATTTGCAAGTCAATTTGCATCTTAATTATTCTACAAAACGTTTAAATTTGTATTTGGCACACGTACAAAATGTCGCTGTAAAAAATCTCAAGCACCTTTTAAATTTAAATATTTTTAACGATTCACATTGCGATGTAGGTTTTGTTACAGTATCAAACGCGGATATTGTCTGTGCTTGCGTATTATCGATTATTATATTTTAATGTTACGGACCCACAAATATATAAATCTGCCCCATAGCTGATACGTAAAAAATGTATATTATCTTGGTATGTCGTCAAACCATTATTGTCCCACTGCTGGGGACGGGTCTTCTCTCAGAATGAGAGAGTTTTAGGCCACAGTCCACCGCGCTGGCCAAGTGCGAATTGGTGGACTTCACACACCTCCGAGAACTTTTTTTAAAGAACTCTCGGGTGTATAGGTTTCCTCACGATGTTTTCCTTCACGGAAAAGCAGTGATATTTAATTTCTAATACGCACATAAATCAGTGGTGCATGCCCGGGTTTGGACCTTGGACCTCCCGATCGAGAAGGCAAGTTTCAACCATTAGGCTATCACTACTCTATTCTCTTGGTATACAACAAGAATATACTTACTGAACTTCATATATTTTTTGGGATACTTTTCATCAAACGCTAATCTAGCTCAATCTCAATGTGAAGATGACTACTAAGTACACAAGTATTACTTTAACTCACTTTTTTATGTAAACGTTAGGTTAGGAGTCTGTTTACTTTATCGCTTCTTAACAACAAAACGTGGCAAGTACAAATTGACATTTTTAGTTCAATGTTATAATTATCATGATTTTTTTCTTAAATTTGCCAGTAAGTCATTAGGTAATATTTATAATGATCGTATTAGCTCTCTGTAAGTCCATTAATTTTAAGGATTTTTATTTTGTGTAACTCAACAATTAGCCTCCAATATAAATTGTAGTTTTCAAGATACTGGAGCTAACTTTTATTACAATGTAAAAAATAAACATGATTGAAAATAAAAACTTTTTAACAAAAAATATCTACCGACTTCCATGTCACAAAAAAGTAAAAAATAATTTAAATATATTTTGGTCTAGAACATACTCAGTACTTAGTACATAGTCCTGAAGTCGGTGCTCGACATATTTCGCTGGACGACGGTAACTACGTCCTATATGAGCACCGACTTCAGAACTATGTACTAAGTACTGAGTATGTTCTAGACCAAAATATATTTAAATTATTTTTTACTTTTTTGTGACATGGAAGTCGGTAGATATTTTTTGTTAAAAAGTTTTTATTTTACACTTTTTAGTGACTATATTTTTATGTTTGTATTTAAATAAAGCCTCTAAGTTTGCTTTGTGCATCTACATATTCACAAAAATTAAACATAAAACACTTTTACAATTCATACAAATAGGGCGCCCCCTCTGGAAGTACCCCTCCATCATCAGGGTTGAGGAGTTGAAGGTCAAATTTTTCATCTTATATTGTTGCTTAGTAATCTTATAACATATACGTTAGTACCAGGTGGCTAACTTCTATGGCTCAGGCTTGCAGTACCCTGCATCATCAGGGTTTAGGAGTTGAAGGTCAAAATTTTAATTTTGTGCCTCTGTTTGGTATTATTTTTACATACCCGTAAGCACCAAATTGCCAACTCCTATGGTTTAGAATTGAAGTACCCCTTCATCATCAGGGTCGAAGAGTTGAAGGTCAAAATTTTAATTTTGTGCCTCTGCTTAGTATTATTTTTACATAACCGTAAGCACCAAATTGCCAACTCCTATGGTTTAGGATTGAAGTACCCCTTCATCATCAGGGTTGAGGAGTTGAAGGTCAAATTTTTGATTTTATATTTTTGCTTAGTATTTTCTTTACATAACCGTAAGCACCAAATTGCCAACTTCTATGGTTTAGGATTGAAGTACCCCTCCATCATCAGGGTTGAGGAGTTGAAGGTCAAATTTTTCATCTTATGTTTTTGCTCAGTAATCTTATAACATATACGTAAGCACCAAATGGCTTATTCCTATGGTTTTGGCTTTAAGTACCCCTGCATCATCAGGGTTGAGGAGTTGAAGGTCAAATTTTTGTCCCATGAATTTGCTTAACAATTTCATTATATATTCGCAAACATCAAACGACCAACTTTTATAGTTCAGGCTAGCAGTACCCCTGCATCATCAGGATTGAAGAGTTGAAGGTCAAATTTTTCATAGTAAATACCTACATAGTAATTTTATTCTATATTTTACTCAATTGGACTTCTCCAGCTAAGGTTCGGCCGACTATCACTAATTTTATTATTTTGCTCCAAAAAGTTGAAGATCCTATGATTAGAACCTTATCAAACTCTTATCAGACTACCCCTGGAGTACATCCTTTCTAATAAAAAAAGAATCATCAAAATCGGTTGGCGGGATATTGAGTTATTCATACATTTATCGCGTACATTGAAAATGCAAATTTAAGACTTATGCGTTTTTCTTATGGATGCCCTAGTCAAAAAAATACTAAAAAAAAATGGGACCCTATGACACGCACTACCTTTCAAATAAAAAAAAAATCATCTAAATCGGTTCACCCAGTCCGGAGAAATGAGGTAACAAATATAAAAAAAAAAAAAAAAAAAAAAAAAAAAATACAGACGATTTGATAACCTCCTCCTTTTTGGAAGTCGGTTAAAAATACAGCCGGATCTTCTCAGTTGAGGTCGTGTTCCGATCCGGTGGTAGTGTAAAAAAAAATGTAACTCACAATTTGTAAGTGCCCCCGTAGGCCTATACCAATGGGCTATTAGACAGGTTATATTATCATTTTATATTATCTAGCAGAGGTTAAGGAACCCAGTAAAAGTTGTTTTTTTTTTTTTATTTTGGTACATATTTGCTGAAAAATATCAAATTAAAAATTCAATATTTAAATGGCGCGCAAAAACGCTACTTTGACATATGGCGGGTTGGTGACGTCACTTGCCTGTATTGTCATCTGTGGCTCATGATGACATGAGCCACAGATGACGATACATTTGTTGTAAACAAAAAACGAAAGTTTACAAGCAAGTGACGTCATCATAAACCCGCCAAATCAGGAGCATTTTGTGTCACGTGACAAACGTTTAAGAAAATGCATTTTTATTTAAGGATTTTTAAATAAATTTAATTATTATTTTCAACTTATGTTAATAAATAACCATTCTTAAACTCATAATATATACGGATAACAGTAATTGACACTTAATTTTTCGCATTGTCAAATAGCCTATTAAAGACATTTCATTTCATTTCAATATAACACGTTGTTCTTGTAAAGAGGCGTTATGTTCTCAGTATATTCGGAACACACAAGTGGATCGAATCTTAGAATATCTGTCCTCAGTGAGTCACGGCCGGTACACTGCTCCCGGCGCCGGATGACACATTCATACTAATATTGTAATAATCGTTTCAACACATGTCTAATGCGATTTTTTGTACCAACTGACCAATATGTCTTCGTACCTACTGATTGTTGTTTAGGGATGTGTAGTTCGAGATTATCGAAATGAATTAAATGTAATCGTAATAAAGTCAAAACAATTATTTCTAATAGTTTATTGTTATTATTAATCAAACCACCAGTTTGTCCACCAATTCGCACTTGGCCAGCGTGGTGGACTATGGCCTAAAAACTCTCGCTTTCTGAGAGAAGACTCGTGCCCAGCAGTGGGACAAAAATTGGGGGGCACCATTATTAATCATACCTAAAATTATAAACATATCATTAATAAACATACCGTTTATTACACGCGTACTTATAAAGTATCCATATCTCTTGGGATTACCGTTAAAAAATAATTCTGAAATATGTTCTCATATGAATTCTGAAAATTGGCCAAATTGTGAGAATGTGTGTCATGGCACGCTGCCACGTAGTCGTTAATTTGAGAAATATCAATATAATTTTATTGCTACATTACTTCGTATAAAACGTATCACAGTTTATATTTTTATCGTATTTTTTATTTATGTGTTACTAGATGAGCCCGCAGCTTCGCCCGCGTAAAAAAAATCGATGTATCGATTGTCCCGTGGGAATAAGATATTTCTTCACTGTAAAATATGTGTTAATGTTATGCCTATGTGTTAATCCAGAGTGTCAGCTTACTTCCTACCAAATTTTATGCAAATCGCTGCAGCCGTTTAGACATGAAGAAGTAACAAACATACACACAAACTTTCGCCTTCATAATATTAGTATGAATTAGTATGAACTAGTATGAATATGAATTTCTTAATGTGTCGCAACCCTATAATATTATTACCATTTGTCCCCGAGTGATGTCACTACTTATTTTTATTCTGAATATACAACCCTATATTATTTTGTATCTTGTTCCTGAATGATGTCATCGGGTCTTGTGTGACAGCCGCCACACTCGATTGTTTCAATGTGGCGCTACGTCCAGATATGGCAGTAATAGGCCACAAGATGATTCAGATCATTGGCTAGATTATTATTGTTAGGAAACTTAAATTTAGATTGTCGTAATTGGCGACAGCGCAGATTATTCTGGTGCCAAATATAGAATATCATTTTTTTAATTATAGAATACGGTGAAGCCAAGTAGAGTCTTACACCCGGTACAAAGTACTACCTTATTGTTTCGTCGACAAATGATATTTGTCGATGAAACAATAAGGTCACTTACACCGAATCTTTCACCTGTTACAGTGAACCTACAATTTGACACTAAATCAAAATATTCGAGGAAAATTTGTTTTTTTTATACTTAAACGATAAGGCAGACTGGCTACCTGATGGAAAGTAGTCACCGTCGCCTATGGACATTTGCAACACCAGGGGAGTCGCCAATGCATCGCCGGCTTTGAAGGAGAGCTCTTTTCGCACTTTTTTTGAAGAGCCCCGTGTCATAATGCTCCCCAAATACCTCAGGAGATAGCTCGTTCCACATCTTGCACGTCCATGGCAGAAACGAGCGCGTGCAACCGAACCGTGGAGGACCGCCACGAGTCCAGTTGATGTGGATGGAACATCATCCTTCGGCGAGTGGTGCGGTGGAGGAAAGGTGACGTAGGCACCAGGTCAAGAAGTTTCTCGTGGTTACTAGTGTTCACTAGCCGAAATTTGAAAGATTATATTCTGCAGTCTTTAGTGTGGGGATCCTTCTTTTGAGGAGGTCGCTGGCAGTGACCCCAAATACCCTCCCCTAAATCCGGTCGTGCTGCTGCCTATTGTAATAATATTTAAATAGGATTGGACCGTTATCTGAAACCGCGCACAGATACGTGTTACCTTTGAGAATTAATATGTAAAGCCTGAATTTTTGATATCTTTTTACCACGTGGCATCGGTACTGAATACAACCACTTTCTCTTTCCCCGTGAATGTGGTAGAAGAAACTAATTTAAAAAATCCAATTGCCCAACTTTCAAACCAATAAAAACAGCAGCATTCAATATTCCAATTTATTTAGAAATAAGTGTAGGTGTTGCTTCAAAATCATGAAAGTTGCCACATCTTTCTTAATCTCGTCTGTGGACGTTACTGCAAAGGTCGTAGCGTAAGTGACGCGTAACCCTTGCTAATTGTCCTCCATTCCCCAGGTGGGTGTGAGCCAGGAGTGCGTGACAGCGTGGGCCAGGCTGCGCTACTGCGGCACGTGCGCCGGCGAGCAGCCGCCCGCCTGCAGCCGGTACTGCCACAACGTCATCCGCGGCTGCCTGCCCACCCACGCCGACCTGTCCGAGCAGTGGGACGCTTATGTTGGTGAGTTGGTGATGATGAATGTGATATGTGGTAAAATTATAGGGCTATTTCATTAATGCGGAGAGTGTAGCGATGAAATTAGGTTTTGCAACCGATTGATATGATATGGACGGTTGTCGTTCTTTTTTATAAAGCTATGTTATTGAAGTGTTTCTTCTGCCATGTATTTTTTTAAACGAAGAAGAAAGTTACTCGTAGGTGTGTTACTAAGTATCGAAAAAATATATGAGACTGTTAATTGCATGCATTTAAGTATGCTTCTTTTAAACTGTTAAATAATGTGAACTTTGACGTTACTATTTATTGAATAAACTATTCCGTACAATCATTAAGGCTTATTATAGATAAATTTGTTAACAGTACTGTTATTGTAACATTCCAGATGCGGTCGAAAAGGTAGCGGATCGTCTGCTCGGACCATTCAACATCGCGATGGTGGTCGAACCCATCGACATCAAGATATCGGAAGCCATCATGAGCTTCCAGGAGCGCAACCAGGAGATCTCGCAGAAGATATTCTCCGGCTGCGGAAAACCGGACCTGGGGGGCGGGGGCGGCGCTGGACCGTTCTTTGCGCCGGACCGGGCCCGCCGCTTCGCCCGGGCGATACCGGACTTCGACTGGTACCACAAGAACAACGACGTCGATGATTTCGAGATCGTTACGTCGTTCGAGAACCTATACAGCACTGATACGTCGCTGCTCAGCCTTCGGACGGAAGGTATACGGAAAGCGACTGAGGAGTTTGCGGAGCAAGCTAAGTCCAGGGATAGATTCCTGCAGTACATGCGAGACAAGATGACCTTAAATGATTTTGAGGATCACGAAAGGAGGAAACGAGACGCCGAGCCGGAGCCTGCGCCCGGCGGCGGAGAGATCGGCTTCAGGGCGTACGAGTTCGATGGGAAACGGGGATCGAAGAAGAAGAAGCCCGCGGCCACCAAAACTGAAGACGGCCATGGTAAGTTAAAATATTAATAGTTTACAAAGAGTGAATAATACAAAATGAGTACACATAAAGAATGTCAATGTTTTCAGTGCTCAGATACTTGTTTCAATAACTTATGTTCTAGGTAATGCCTTCATGTTTTAGGTGCTTATTTACTTCATCATTTCAAAAGAGAATGTTTTAATATTGTAGGTGCGGAGTCAGGTCCGGCCCTGGAGCGGTTGGTCCGCGAGACCCGCGCGCGCGTCCGCGGTTCGCGCCGCTACTGGGCCGCGCTGCCCGCCGTGCTGTGCACCTCCGCCAGCGTCACCACCGCGCCCTGCTTCAACGGCACGCATGTTGCAAGGTACGACTGATAATAGACGCGGCGTTAGGTTCGGCCCTGGAGCGGTTGTTCCGCGAGACCTCGCTTCACGGCAAACACGTCGCTAGGGAAGACTGGTATCGTTCTAGTCGCGGAGTGAGCGGTTGGTTCGCGAGACCACCCTGCTTCAACGGCACGCATGTTGCGAGGTACGACTGGTAAGATTATAGGCGCGGCGTTAGGGCCGGCCCTGGAGCGGTTGGTTCGCGAGACCTTGCTTCAACGGTACGCACGTCGCTAGATATGACTGGTAACGTTCTAGGCGCGGAGTCAGGTCCGGCCCTGGAGTGGTTGGTCCTCGAGACCCGCGCTCGTGCTGCGTCACAATGAGGGGGTTGATTTTTTCAAATATTATACATATATGATAACGTTTTTATGATACTATCTCAAGTTCCTAGAAAGGGCTAGTACATTATATTATTTTATGAAAAAAACAAAATACTTAGTCAGGTTTTTCGTAAAACTAGCTCTAATATTTTGCGTTACGTTTGACAAGAGGTCTATTGGTTATGATAATTAATTAATATGTGACATTTATTCCTTCATGATAATCTTCTTTATAAAAATGAATGTTTGTCTGTATGTCCTCTATAGAATCTTAATCTATTCATTTGATCATGTGATGATCTTTAGCAAAGTTGTTATTCATGAGCTCACGAAGGTTTCTGGTCTATTTTGTCGCGACGACGTATCAACGCGCGCAGGCTACCTCTAGTAATATAATTCCTTCTGGTGTATTTTTTGTGACGGTGTAGCAACGCGCGTACAGCTAGTAACATATATTTCCTCGTGCAGTTACACGTCGATCGCGGCGGGCGACGGCACGGCGGCGCTGGCGTCGAACCCGGAGGTGCGCGGCGCGCCCGCCGCCCCGCGCGCGCAGCTCGAGGCGTTACGCGCACTCACGGCGCGGCTCAAGGACGCGTACAACGGCGTCGAGGTGCAGTGGAAGGACGCTGGTGAGTTGCCGCACTTTGGGTACCATCATAGGCTAAGCCTAGAGCAGTGATAGTCTAATGGTTGAAACTTGCTCTCTCGATCGGGAGGTTCGAGGTACAAAACCAGCCCACCACTGATTTTTGTAAAATGATGTACCTAACTACCTACGTATTAGAAATTAATTATAACTGCTTTTCGGTGAAGGAAAACATCGTGCGGAAACCTACACACCCGAGAGTTCTTTAAAAAAAAAGTTCTCGGAGGTGTGTGAAGTCCATCAATCCGCACTTGGCCAGCGCGGTGGACTATGGCCTAAAACTCTCTCATTCTGAGAGAAGACCCGTGCCCAGCAGTGGGACATAATAGGTTATATAGCCTAAGGGGCATAAATTACTTTTTAGAAAAATAGCCTGAAAGGCCTGAATTACGTTATACGAATTTTATGGGTTTTTGAATTCGTCCGCTCCCGTCAAATTTGTGACCTCTCCTCCAGGTATGATATCACATATTTGGCTGTAAGCTATTGGCTATACCGTCCATTTGATACAAAATGACTTCGATTAGCTATTAAGAGACTCCATACATTTGATGCGTTTGTGAGGATGTATGTTTGTTACTCTCACGCAAAAACTACTGGTATGATTTCGCTGAAACTTTGCATATACAAGACCATGACATACATATTATGGCCTAGATTGACACATAAGATATTTGACGACCTGCGTGGCGTGACCCATTGCGCGTCAGACTGGTATTGTAACCGCTCCGGTTACCATACCGGTCTGACACGCAATTGGTCACGGGTTCAATTCCCGGCCAGACAGGCATCTGAATGATGAGTTTAGATACATGTTCTGGGTCTGGGTGTTTGTGTATTCCATGTGTGTGCCCATAGCACCCTCGACACAGGAGAAAATCTAATGTGGGGCTGTGAGTGTACAAATCGTGTTTATTAGTATGGATTACTTCAACAGCAGACGACCAGCAGCTAGCCGCGGCCTCGCAGATGGACTTCGTGGACAGCGCTGGCTCGGGCTCCGGCTCCGGGGACGACCTGGACGACACCGAGGACCTGCCTGATGATGACGAAGACAAGGACGCTGGCAATGACTACCCTGAAGGTATGTCAACAATTAGAACTATGGATAGGATTATGGGACGTATATCTTAACAGTAGGTTTGAACTACAGTGATATACAGTTATGTGTATTAAATTAATTTAATTAACAATGGAACATAATATTGTAAAATTTACATAATACTTACCACTGTAACTTGAATTAAACAAATTTCTGAAATAGCTAGTGTTTTCAAAATCGTAATAGAGCTCAAATTAGTAATATAGTTAATTGTTCAAGAAGGTCGTCTGGTAAAGATATTTATAAAATGTAGGAAATGTCTTAAACTTCAGACCGTAATACGGATTAGGTGCATAAGCATTCGACCTGCGTTCGTTTGGAGTGATAAACAGACGCATTTATCTTTTCTGCTTGCTTGTCCTATTTCTATTATTTACCTACTAATTGCACCTCTAAAATAAAAGATGCAATTGGGCAGACTTAATGCCTGAAACATGCGGCAAGTGTTACTTTTAAAGTTAAAGATAATAATAGCTCTTAAAAAAGTTACAGTTGGACAAACTTAATGCCTCATTGCATTCTCTACCAACAATACTGGGTCAACATGGGGTGTCTAGAACTTTGAGGCAGGTGTTAATTAACAAAAGAAAACACAATACATATGTAAAGATGTATTTATTACACACATAAATAAACACCATATACATTATGTACCTATGTCATTAAGTCCTATTTTTAACTTCCAGGCTCAGGCGACAGCAGACCAATCGAAACTGAGAAGACGATACCCAACATCGAGAACCGTCCACCACCGGTATCCGAACTACCGGTCGACACCACCAACATCGACGGGCCCATCACTAACGTGCAGACTAGGGTCAACAGTGACGCAATACCAACGGACATAGAGCCGCCGGTGGACACGACCAGCGACCGGACGGGAGGTCTCGATATACCGGTCAGCGAGCACCCGGCGAGCGCGGCGGAGCGGCCGTCCCTCCACAAAGCGCTGTTCACGTACGCGTTGCCCGTCGTGTGCGCGTGGTTCGGTACTATTGTCACCGATCTGTTTTAGACCCCAACGTCATATTGGTCTTATGTTGTAATTATGGATAGTTAAACTTCCTATGCTATTGACACCAAGTCTTGCTAATCTTTTTGGCATATGTAAAACACTTTTTACGTAGCAATCTACAGAACGAAATATTTTACCTTATAAATTACATTTAATATTAATAGAAATCAAAAATCTTCATTTCAAATGAACTTAGCATGAATGTAGATCAATTCGCGCCTTTTTGTGCACGAATACATCAAAGACTTGTCAGTACGAATTAGCACTGGAATAAATGAGAACAAAAAAGATATCCAAATATTACGACGTTTCCAAAACGACAGGAACACGGGGAAAGCTGTACGACACAGCCTAGTCAGTCCAACGACAGCGACGGTTTCTAGCGGATTCGCTCTGTGATATAAATTGTGAGGACAGGTTATGCCTTGAAACACGGACTTTCAACCAATTAACCTTACACGGACGTGTAGTGTAATTTATTTTTCATTTAAAATCGAACCTGTTTTCGTCTAACGTGATCGACAATAAGTGATTTTTATTTTTCTCGATTTTTTTAAAATTTACGGTCGCAATTCAAAAATGTTTTATTTAGTAAAAAGACAGCCAAATCGTGTATTTATTTAAAGGTCTTCTTTTGTATATATTTAATGTAAATTATGATTGTATTAGATAGTCGAATGTCTTATTCTATTTCGAGTAAGTTGTATGTATGTTATGGTCTTGTAACGTTGCGCCATAGGATTTGTATGGTATGATTTTTGTAACTTTGGTGTTCACGATATAACTATTATTAGTCGGTTTGCAAGAGCGAGACGTAAATGGACCAAACCTAAGCGAGTGAGAAAGATAGCGTTGATATTCGTATATCTTCGGATGCGCTCGGCTGTCAAGCTTTCATTTTAAGTTTACAAAACCATGACCCTTTGACAACGCTATTGGTGTTCACTTAAAACCGGCAAAGTTATATTAATCATACGATAAAGTAACATTCATCCATTATGATAGGAAAATGTAAATATATTATTTTGGCGCAAAGTTTGGAATAAAAATGTTTAAAATGTAAATAAAACTTAGTCGTATTTCTAAGCGTAAGTTAAGACTGATTTGCTTCGTTTTTATTTTTTGTTTAAGTACAGTAAAACTACAAATATGGTAGCGGACTCTCAGGAAATCATGTTGTTTAAGACCGTTAATTCGGTTTAAAATATAGAAAATTTAATTAAGCCTATGAAATACAATATGTTTGTTTGTAAAGTTAAGTTTGTGAACATTAACTTTGGCAAGATTACTTTTAAGGCATATTTATTAATGCACCATTATCGTTAATCGTTGTATTAAGAGCCAAATATTTGTTTTTACAAACTTGACCTCAATAAAGCAGTTTTAAAACATTCATTTACTTTTATCACGAGAGCTGTGCCATATTTGTAGTTGTATTTTACCCCAGCTCTGTACAATGGCGTCATGTGTTGGGCAAACGTGTTGATCAAATGATACTGTGCTTGCACAAATGTTTGAGCCAACAAAACGATAAATAAATTAATCAGTTTACTTGAAAAATTTTATCATGTTAATCGACATGTTCTAATCATGTTTATATTTGCTCTCTTTTAATCACATTATATTATGGATTTTTATAAAATTATTTGCTATATTGTTAGTTTTATCCAACAAATCATCGTTTTACCCAATATTGGCTCCAAAATGGAGAATGGGGTAAAGCTCTTAATTCGGACTAAGATTAACCGACTGACGTAACAATATTTCGCTTTATTAATTTAATTTTTTACTATTATGCAATTTTGTTTTAATTTTTTATTGATTTTGGCTTCAGCTTTACTTTAGTAGGTACTAGTAAATTAATTTTTAATTTACAATGCATTATTTGGAACTGTGTAATTTAGATTTATATTTGTATTTTATTCAATGAATTTAATCATGGGATACCTAACATGTATAGTATCTATAGCATTTGCCTACCGATTTTGACAAAACAACAAATGCTTGTTGTCTATTGGCGGAAAATATTACGTTTGATACACGCTGATGGTGTTGATGACAACAAACCATGCTTGTAATAAGTAACAAATGAATTCAAAACGAGTTATAGCTATGTTTGAATGTATTTTCTTATTTCTTATTTGTGGAAATTATTATGTCACGTATAGTGTAATTTCACACTAATACTTGAAGTGTTCTGGCTACTGTATAATGACTGTTATGGAACTTGTACATCTAACTCTATGGTTATCACTCAATGCATTGCAAATTATGTAAAATACGTATAGTTAAGTAAAACCAGTGTATAGTCTACTTAAGAATATTTTCATGCCATACTAAAGTCGGTTTATATCAAATCTTATATTTATAACGCACAATATTTATTTGAAAATGAATTAACCATGTCTAGAATATAATTCATATGAACAATATTTTTAGCAATTCCCATATCAAGTTTTTAGGGGAGATAATTTATTTTTTCACCATTTTCATTCAGAATATCGTGCAAGTTGTGGGACCAAAAACTTTAAGTATCAGTACTTACTCATATGTTGTGCCATCTACTAAGAATCGTTTCATGAGCTTAAACTCAGCTTCACTATAGAACTTGCACACTTTCCGTAAAAATTGGTCCTTATATAAAACATAGCATAATATGATATCTGTGTACTATACAGGATGTGTAAAAAAAAAGTATTCGGACTTTCACGAAAGCAGTATGTATTGTTAAAAAAAATATTCATAAAATATCAAAGCGAATTGGTTCGAGATGGAGTAAAACTCAGAATTTTTATTTTAGATATCTGAGAATCTTCTACAATTTTATACAATAGTAATTAGCGAACTTCAGTTCACAGGATTTGCATTAATATGAATTAATACGCACATATACATAGCAATTTTCAGATCCCATATAATATGTATAATATCTATATTATTTATATTTTATACAAACATTATATGAATATTAAATTATTGTATTATTGCAATAAATCTTTTTTTATTTTATTTTGGCCTTTACTTCATAATTTTTCTATATACGAAAAGAAAAGAAACTTTATTGAAAATAATATATATTCCTTCTTTATACATTTTTTATATTGTAAAACATCGATTAAATTGTTTTATCCTAATTTAAAGAAATGATCCATATATAATATCTGAAATATTATTTGCATATTTTTAATTCTTTCTCATGTTTAGTCGAAAATTACTAATAGAAATATATTGGGAGATTCCAAAAACATTGTAAATAAATCATAATATAATACTTTAACATTTGAAATGTTTAAAATATTAAATGTTGCTAGTATACGTAGTTTTTATACAGTTTGATAAAGTTTTATATACACAGGGTACCGAGATGACTAGCTACATACTGCCAATTTAATTCGTGGTACAAATTGCAAAATGTGCCCAAACCTAACTCTTGGGATCAAGATATTGTATGATATATGCTCTATATTAATTTAACAAGCGAAACTTTTTAGTGTGCAAAAACGGCTTGTTCAAAACTCGGCGATGCATTGGCGAGTTGGCTGGTGTTGCCAATGTACAACAACGGTGACTCCCATGTGTCTTAGGTTTATGCATAAAAAGTATAAGCTACATTGTTAAGTCATGAGTATAACAATATTGCGGCAATTAATGTTTTTGTGTCAGTTAATGGTGCTGAAATACTCATTAACCACCAAAATCCGACTCCGATATTGTAGGTGCATATAATTGATCTCTTCGTTCATAATTTCGTCGTCAAACAGACGTTAAATTAAACTGAATATTTTAATGCATTAATTTTTTTCATTCTATAACGAACATTAAAAAATTAAAACGTAAATATCATTACATAAAAACTATTATAAAACTATAAATAACATTAATAACTCACGACATACTTTTAATTCCACACATTAACATTTCCTTGTGGACTGCAACTTGTATCACGAATGCGTACCACCACGCAACGACACATTTGTTAGGAAAAAAACTTAGCATAATAAATTTTCATATACGTAATTTCTATACTATGGATTATGTGCTATAGGTAAATTCAAAAATCACCACTTGTTGGAAGTAATAGCAACATAGCTAAATTGAACATGTTTGTTTTTGTAGAAGTTTGTGAAATTCATAGTACAGAAAGTTTTCTCAACAATTGTGTGACGTCATCACTAGCAAGTGTAACGATCGGTAGTTAATGGATAATTTTTATAAAGATATATTATTGACTAGGTAAATGTGTAAATAAATAATATGATAACATGTGAATTTGTGTTTCATTTTGCCACACCTGTAGCATGTGAAGATTAAAATCAATTCGTAAGCATTACGTTCGTAAATAATGAACTGTTGTATGTAAGAAAATTATTCTGATAAACAATTATGATTTTAAGTTATTTTATTGGCTCAAAGTATAAGGTAGATACGGCCAAGAGCGCCCTTTGCAATATGATTTACGTATCCTTGAAAATATGTGCGAGAAAAATACAGTAACTTCTCCATTCCCTAGCGATTCAAAAGATGTTTACGTTGAGATTTGCTCAATCAGCAAATTTTGCTACAATTCGGAGTGAAATTTTGTGCCGTTATGAAATCGGGCACTTATATTTACTTTTTGCCCTTAAAGCTGTGTCCCCAGTAGGCACACTGTTCACGGCCGACTAAGTTTGCAACGTATCGGTTTAGTACGCCCTGCCATATATTTGAAATGGAGTATCCAAAGTTTGCTAGTTTGCGCTCACTATACGCTGTAAAGCTGCAAACGTCGTAAAGTAACCGCGAACTAGCAAACCTTGGACACTCCATTTCAAATATATGGAAGGGCGTACTAAACCGATACGTCTCAAATTCAATACGCCGCTAACATTTTGCCTACAGGGGACACAGCGTAGCACTGTAACTTCAAGCCAAACAATTGTTTATTGGCCTTAGATTTACGGTTTCTGCCATATAGCACCCTAAAGGAGAGCCACTAAGGTGGGACTTTTTGAAACCCAAAAGTTACTGCTCCATAATAAATCAAAAACCTCTAGATCATTGGAAGACAAAGTTCCTTAACAACGTGTTGTGTAATCTCATTAATATTAGTTGAAAATACTTTTTTCAAACTATAGGGGGATAAAAATCGCGACCTAGGTTTAATGAAATAAAACCAGTGAATTAAAATCGTATCCTTATTTAATATTTACAAATATCTCTTAACATTGTAAGACAATTATGTTTTAATAAATGTCAACATAGTCATCCTCAATCTTCGTCAGATTCATCCTCACTGTCCTCGCTTCCAGATCCTGACTCATCATCCTCGGAGTCCTCAGACCCTAACCAATCCGGCAGAGAAGGTTGCTCGATTATAGTTTTCCATTCATTTAATTTGTGCAGATCTGAAACAAATTTAAATATAAAAATAGGGTAATAACTATTTACCAGCGACTATTCAAGGTACTATTGAAATTCTACCTTCTACTTTCAAGGTGGTAGAACCGGTGTAGTTTGATCGGGGAAGTACTACCGCCACACTTATTTCTAGCGTGAAGTATTTCTTGCGTTTCGATGGAAGGGTGTAGTAGCCGGCACACTTTCACATGAGGTGACTATCATAGTCCTCGGAGTAGCAACGCATCTGTGATTGACTTCAGATGGAACCCATGTTCTGTATGTAGTTGATTACAGATGTCCGTGAGAGGCAGTGATCTCTTACCACCAGGTGGACTGCATGCTCGTTTGCTACTTCAGTCAAATAAAAAAAATGAAGATTGTTAATCCCATTGTGGTTTGACTACTGCGGCACATTGCCTCTCCTATTTGTGACCTGTCCTAGTCAAAGTGACTGATAAGAGTGACATATTTGTCCGCGACGTTCCAAGTTTAAAGCCTTGGGAGTTGCAGTGTATCCATGGTCGAACTTAAGGTACCGGTAATAAGCCCCAGATAAGAAAAGGGTTATTCCTCCTTATCTTGTCTGTTCCCTTATTTTCTTATCAACCAATTGCGTCCACGGGCGGTAGTGGCCACTCACCATCAAGTGGACTGCTTGCTCATTTGCTACGCCCAAGTAATACAGTATCTAATTCAATTATTTCTGTTGAAACGATTTTTTTTATCTGACTGCAATAGCAAACGAGCATGCAGTCCACCTTCATGGATGTCCATGGACATCTGTAACCAACTTGATACAGAACATGGGTTCCATCTAAACTCAATCACAGATGCTGCTGATCTGGTGGACTGAGGTTTTTCAAGGTGGTAGAACTAGTGTAGTTCGACCGGGGAAGTACCACCGCCACATCTATTTCTAGCATGAAGCATTTCTTGCGTTTTGATAGAAGGGTGTGGTTGCCGGCACACTTTCACATGAGGCGACCATCTTAGTCCTCGGGAGTAGCAACGCATCTGTGATTGACTTCAAATGGATCCCATGTTCTGTATGAAGTTGATTACAGACGTCCATGAGCGGCAGTGGCCATTTACCATCAGGTGGACTGCACGTTCGTTTGCTACTTCAGTCAGATAAAAAAAAAATATGATGGTCGCCTCATATAAAAGTGTGCCGGCAACCATCAAAACGTCATTATTAAACAGAAAACACGCTCGCACTTACCCAAACTATACATATCGCTGAGATAGAACTGCTTCTCGTCCCGCTCGAGCACGCCGCCGTACACGTACAGCTGCGAGCGCTGCACGCCCAGCATGGCCGACATGCGCGCGCAGGGGCCCGCCGCGCGGGGGCGGGGGGCCTCCGCCGCGGCGGGGGCCTCGGCAGCCGGGGCCCCGCCCAGCTTCATTGTGAACACCTCGTCTTTGTATACTGGAAATCATATGTGAACATTACGTCATGGAATATGATAATAAGTCAGTTTTGTTTGATATGTACATGAAAAGATTATTTTATATAAAGTAGCTGACCCGGTGAACTTTGTTCTGCCTAAAAGTCAAAAATCTAAAATTATCAGTGTTCCTCCACTATATTATGCATATATTTTTCATTTTTTTTTAGTAGATAAAGTGTTTCAAAGGGAAGGTTTTTCCTTTTGAATCACTTTATCTACTTAAAAGAACTGCATTAAAATCCGTAGCGTACTTTAAAAGATCTAAGTATACATAGGGACAGACAGCGGGAAGCGACTTTGTTTTATACTATGTAGTGATATCATCCAAATAATAAATTAATGTAATGCGTTTAGTATTTTTAAAATAACAATTTATTTCTAAGGAGACATGCTGTTTATTTTTTATAACCGATTCAAAAACATTCAAAAGGCAATCTTTAAAAATGTTTCAGATAGAACTTTTAACTCAAGAGCCATAATTCCAGGATAAATACAACTCCTTTTATAAAAATTTGAAGGCTTAACATGTTTTTACAAACACAAAAGCATGCGTGAGTTGTAAGTTAATTAATGTCCCATACATTAACTTAGTAATCAGCTGTTATGAACCATTAAACTATAAACACTAATTTTTTTATACCAAATATCTTCATTCGTGAGAAAATGATTGTTAAAGGAAAGGTAGTAAAGCATTATAGTGCTATAGATATGGTATCTAAAAAGTAAATAAAAGTAGGGTAGATTAATTAACCTACACTAGACATGTCAAATTATTCCCGTCAACGCAGTTGCGCCATGACCATGGTCCATGCAACATGGACGAAATACCGAGTATCGAGTCAATGATATTTTTTAAGTCCTACCCTCAACTTATAGAGTAGAAATGTTTCTGCACTTTTTATCTTGTGTACCTAACCAATATTGTAATAATTTATGTTATTCGTGAAAATTATCGTGTAAGTGAATATTGTATATTCTTATGAAAATAAAGATATCTCAAAACTCAAATACCGTCAGTAAATAATTAAACCGTGTATCGTGCACTTGCTACTAGCCAAATTGTATCAAATCAGCGATAATATAGGTCTTCACCTGTAACAGTCTCCGGTACGGCTTCGTTGTTTGACTCACTGGGAGCTGGATTGGCGGGCGTCTGCTCTGAGCGCAGCACCACGTTGTGCCACCTGCCTGTCTCCAGGTCTAAAACCTGCAGGGCGTCGCTCATCTCCCCGCGTATGTCTTCTTCTGTCTCCTCCACATCCTGGAAATTTAAGGAGTATATGTATATGCACAATAATTTTTAACAATAAAGGATGTAAAAAATTCTAATTCTGCAGTATGTAATTAGTGTAATGATGTGCTTTAGTAGCGTGATTTTGATACATGTTTGCGTATATACATTCGTATGCTTGTGGTTTTTGTACACGTTAGAATATGGGTGCGTTCCAAAAGATGCTCAAAAAGCGTTAACACCCAAAACGTCGTTCCACAAGCCGACCGCAGACGTTGTAGTCGCGGCAAAAACGTTAATCATGACGTCATGACTTAAGGCCACGCGAAACTCACGACAACCCATCTAAGAAGGTGGGTCGAAGTGATCGTTCCACTACAGATTATGTCAGTAACGCTCACAAGCTAATGGAACGGGAAATCCTGCGGTCGTGAGCGTGAACTTTGTAAACGTCTAATGGAACGCTCTCTATAAGTGCGGTCTTTTGCGTGACTATAAAGAGTGCTAAGCGATCATTTGTGAGTGTGACTATGCGTATCTTTGCGTCTATGAACGCGCGTACGTAAACGCACGTCATGCGTGTATATAGTGTACGGGCTCGTGTGCGCATAAGTGTCTCTGTGTGAGTACAGGCGAGTGTGCGAGTGCGTGTATGTATTGTAAATAAGCGTTCGTGTGTGTAAGTGCCTGCGCGTCTGTCGTGCCAATGCTAGTGTAAGTGCCAATGCTAGTGTTGTAAGTGTTTTACATGTATAAGCTCGACCTGCGTGTCGCTGCGATTGCCATACTGGACTGACACTCAGTGGGTTTCGGGTGTGATTCCCGACCAGACAAGTATCTGAATGATGAGTTTACATTCTTGTTCTGGGTCTGGGTGTCTGTGTATTCATCCTTGTCCATGGGCTCCCACAACATAGGAGGATGTCCTACTGTGGGGCTATGAGCGTACAAAGCGTCTTATTTTATCTTTTATGATTTAACTTTATTTGTTCAACACATAAAAACGAAGGGGATAAAATCAGATATACTCACACAGACCCCACCGAACACGTATCCCCTATTACTGTGCACGTTAACAGCGGAGGCCTGGCTGGCCCGCGCGGCCCCGCCCGCGGCCAGCGCGCGCCACGCCCACCCGGTACCCTTCACGCTTAAACGGAACATGTCGTTGTGCGTGTACGTTCTCTCCGTGCGACCCTCGCGGATACGGGAGAACCCGCCGTAGATTATTAGCTGTTAATTAGAAATATTATAAATAGACTTAGCACTGCGTCGTGTTAAAAAATCTTTATATAGGAACTAATGTATAAGGGAAGAGAAAGTGACTAATATATCTTGTATCTAAAACATAAGAACTGATACATATCAATGATTAACCGGGATTGTTGGCTAAAAGTACCTTATAAACCACATTTTGTAAAAAAGGAAACTATGTCTATACAAAATCCTATACAAAGATATTTCAAGTTTGACAGTGACCAATTACCAGTGAGTTGACTGCATGCTCATGTTCTACTTCACATTATTCCCTATACGTCTGCAATTCCAATAGATGAAGGATTTTTGAAGGTGGTAGAACCTGTGCAGTTCACCCGGGGAAGTACCACCACCACACCTATTTCTAGCGTGAAGCATGTATGCGTTTCGATGAAAGGGTGTGGTTGCCGGCACACTTTTATATGAGGCGACAATCGTAGTCCTCGGGAATAGCAACGCATCTGTGATTGACTTCAGATGGAGCCCATGTTCTGTATGAAGTTGATTACAGATGTCCATGGGTAGCCAGTGACCACTTACCTTCAGGTGGACTGCATGCTCGTTTGCTACTTCAGTCAGATAAAAAAAAAAGAAAAAAAGATGAACACCCACCGAATCATTCCCTGCGGGCAGCATAACGCACGCAGAACGGGCGGTCGGCCCGCGACCAGCCGGGGCCAGCTTGCTCCACTCCCGCGTGTCGAGGCAGAAGCAGTGCACGTCGTCGAAGTAGCGGCACTCGCGGCCGTCGTCGCAGTACCCGCCGAACACGATCAGCTTGCGACCGAGGAGCGCCATGCGGTGCCCTGAACGGGGGGAGGGACCGTTTGGGGCTACTACCTGAAAAATATTCATAATTTACTAGGTTACTCCCGCGGATTCACCTACTGCGGTCCCTCCCGTCTACCACGGTAATGAGTATTCTTCGTGTTAATCTAAGTCATAATCTTTGTGTGCTAAATTTCAGCCAGTATAGGCGTACCGTGGTCCAATATAGACGTGGGCGAACTCCTTTCAGCGAGGCCCCTTTTCACCAAGATCTGTCTTAACAAACTTGGATGGTGCCCTTGTAAATGCCTCCACGTCCTCCTCTAGACCTCGCGAGGCCCCTTTAGCACCGTGGCTGCGGCGACGGTCCACTGCGCCCACGCAAGCTACGCCACTGATTTCAGCTAAATCCAAGTAGTCGTTTTTGAGTGGAATAGCAAACACACATATCCCCACAATCTTTCGCAGGTACATATAATAATGATAAGATTGATATCAGAATCAGAGGGCAGAAAATAATCCATATTGTGTATATAATTTTAACTTATAAACATTTACATAATTTTTCTTATCCTTATCATACCTTTTCCCACTTCTTCTCGGCTAATGAGAAACACCACAGATCCTTGTAGTGGTAGAATTGTGTCTCTGAGGGACTGGTGAACTCACCACCAAAAACCCACAATTCGCCTCTGAAAAAAGACAAAATGTTATGTGTTTATAAATGTAAGGAACCAGTCATATTACCAAGTTTTGTAATGGAGTGATATGTTTTCAATCTAGGCACCTTACTGGGTAATAGAACCAGGTTTACTTTTATATAAGGTTATAATGGCTCACTTTTATATAAGGCAACCCCCTTTGTTTTTTTTTTTACAAGGGAGAAACTTTCAAAATTTACCCAACGCCTTGGAGCGACGCGGGTTATGTGGGATTCTTACTGCACTAAAACCCCCTCGGTGGCCGTCCTCACTACTGAGTGGAGAACTCCGGGATATTCAACGAAACACAGCCGGAGACCTCCGAGCGCGATGCCCTTTTCGAGCTCTTCCCCGGTGGAGGTGCAAGTTTTAGTCGCCTCTTACGAAAGGCAAAGGGTACCGAAGCCCTATTCTGATCCCGGAACTACAGGGACAATGAGGTAACCATCAGTCTAGTCCTCGGAAATAGCAATGCATCTGTGATTGATTTCAAATAGGACCCTTATTTCATATGAAGTTGCTTACAGATATTCAGACCAGTAGTGACCACTTACCGTCAGGTTAACTGCATACTCATATGATATTACAAGTAGATAAAAGAAATTACTTGTTAGCCTGTGTGGCGACAGCTTGGTGGGCGCTGCGAGGGGGCGGCGCGCCCGGCGCCTTCACTTTTCTCCAAGCACCATTTGAAGGATTGAAGAATAACAGCTCATTGTATACTTCTGTCTGAACATACATAATAAACCGTGATGAGCAATTGACAATTCAAATAGGGGTCAATAAACAGGTTTAACAAGCAGAGGGACTCCGATTCAATCTACAACTACCCAGAAATCTATGATTAATTTAGGTTTAATTTTATGTCCTGGGTTGAAATATTTATTTACTTATCTTTGTGTGTATGAAGCCGCCCATGAATCAATGAATACCTATTGTGGACTATAAGTACAACAGATTAATTGCTATATTATTTCAATATATATGGTAAATCATCCAGATTCACTACATAGTATAAAACAAAGTGGCTTCCCGCTGTCTGTCGCTATGTATGCTTAGATCGTTTGCCAGGTAAGCTAGTATATTATAAAGACAAAATATGGAGGTTTTAATTACCTTTTGTCCATTATGGTATTCACCCCCAAACAGTATCAGCTCATTATTAGTAGGATGAGGTGTCAGGGAGGCATATGCCCTGGCCGAAGGTGGTCCCGGGAGGTTCTTCTCAGATGCAGCAGCTCTCTTGGCTTCCTCACGTTCAATTTCAGCTATTACTTTGGCTATATCCTCCTGATTATCGAACAATATAGGCAAATGTGTATCAGATTTCTTATATTAATTATTAATAGTAAAGAATTGACGGTGCACTCAAGGGTGAGCGGCTACTGCCAGTCATGGACAACTGTAAGCAACTTTATGCAGAAGGGACTCTATCTGAAATCAATCATAGATCGCCTCATATGTAAGTCACTCACTCTTCCAAAATGAATACCGATAATTACCGTAATGAAGGTATTGCTTAACATATAGGTTCAGTGATGGTACCCCCAGTGAAATCATACTCATTTTACCACCTTACAAAATCTATCACAAATATTATTAGAGCTTGTTGATTAGCTTTGAGGTGTGTATGGTGTGAAGTTTACTCCATAAATAATTAGAGACCTCAGTAAATAATCAGTCCATCAATTTACACTTGGCCAGTGCAGTGGGCTATGGCCTAAATCTCTCTCATTCTGAGAGAAGACCCGTGCCCAGCAGTGGGACAATAATGGGTTGATGACGAATTAAGAGCAGATTATTGGCATACTCAATTATAATTTGTCTTAACTCGATTGGTACAGAGGTTGGTGGGTGACCAACTAAAAGTGTTACATTAATAAATTAGCAAAGTAAAACAATACAAAAAACATCACGTAAATGTTCTAATTAATCTAATTATTATTATTAAATCTAGAATGTTTTCAAGTCCTATAGCTTTTAAGAGATACCTTACTAATATTATTGAAATATTGTCATTTATTATGTGAAACATGATTTAGAAGATATGGTTAAATGTTTGTAATATTGACATAAGCAGATCTAAATTTTACAGAGGTATTGGAAAAATAATAAAAATGTGCAAATACAACAATTCAAATTTATTTATATTTTTTTAACCACACGGTGTGCCTACTAACCTCTCCCAAGTTCGCTAGTTCTTTTTTTAGTTTATTAGCTAATTTCTTCTCGGTCTTAGCTGCGGTTTTAACTGCTCCACTGACCTTGTTTTTATTTTTCTTTTTACCCATGATTATTTTGTTTTAACAAATGTATTATAAAGTACACACTATTTCGCACAGAAATATTTACATGGAGCGAAGAAGGAAGATTTACGTGCGTTCTGAAATTTAAATCATTCATCTACAATCAACTTTCTAATAAAAATAATAAAATATCGGAGTTCTCTATAATTTATTTAGAAAGAGAGCGTGTATGTATTAATGTATAAGAAATGATAAAAGAACAAGATGAATTTTTAAAAGCATTCGGTCTTAATATATTCACAATAATTGTTGACAGGTTTAAGCAACAGGTAATAGGTTCTAAACACATTTTCTTGTCAATTGTCATTGAACCAATGACTGTTGGGTGTAGTGTAGACATTTGTTTAGTTTAGTTATTGCTCGCTGTAAACTTATAATATTTAGTTCGTTATTAATAATTAATATAAATAGGAATTGGATTACCTTTCAATTTAGCTACGAATTTATATTTCTGAAATATATATTTTATTCAAATTTCTAAATTACATCTGGAATAATGTATACGTTGCAGTTGAAAAACTATAACTACGGACAAACTACATAAACGAAACGCATTTCGCCAAACTTCAGTTTTCTTGTGGGATCTTTCACAATAAATTTTATTATTAATTATAGAAATGTAGATAAGTTTATAATAATCTAGTATTTGTATGCATAACTTATTTGATACTCGTTGATTGTAATAGTTAATCTAAGGAAGTTAGCTACAGGAAAAAAGAAAATGACGACACCTGGAACTTCGGTAGGAATCCCCTTGTATTTTCTTTTCTTCATGATGATTAATTTTGAATGTTTCCATATATACAAACACCTTATCCTTTGAAAAATCAGATTCGGTTTAAATTGAGTGAGTCATACAATTTTTTTATCAATTACAATATTGGTTACCATAGGAGATTTAGGGTTACCTATCATAGTATTTTTTATTTCAATATCTCAGCAACCCTCGGCTGCAGTTCAAGAGTTCAAAATCCGTGTGCCGAAGAACAAAAAGAAGAAGTATCATGTGATGCGTTTCAATGCAACATTAAATGTTGACTTTGCAAAATGGACCCATGTCAAAATGGAACGAGAGAACAACATCAAAGAATTTAAGGGAGCAGATGAGGATATGCCCAAGTAAGTTAACAAATTCATTAATTGTTTACTGAAAAAAATAATCTCTCTCATTTACAAATAAAGTGTTCATGTTGATTCATATCAATACTGCAAAAGTGAAAGTGAAGATGTTTGACTCTTTTATATTGTACTGTTCGGATTTCGATTATATTTGACACACTAATAGTTTATAACCTGGATAAACATAGGATTCTTTGTACTGTGTTAATATGAATATAAACCAAGCAGGCGGAATATAGGAAACAACTAGTGTTTAATAATTTTCAATACCTTTATACACAGATATGCAAAGTATCAATGCACAAAATACTGTGTGACACAATAAAATTTGTAAAAAATGAAATAATAGTATCTTGCTGCATAAATTGCTAAGTATATTAGCCAGCGATACTGTCCTGTTGTACTGTTATTATGCAAAATTCTTAAATTTAAGTTATAAGTGTGGCCACATCAAACCACCTTTGCTAAATCTAGATTACAATATTATTTTCTTATTTATATTAGTTACACTTCTGTACCAACAAATAAAGCATTACATTCTGTAAAAGTATCCACACAATACATAGATTGTTGATGCTTGATTGTTTATAAACTTCTTTTGTAGTATACAGCATTCTCAAGCATATGTCGGAAAAAAAGGAGGAGGAACTCCTGAGCATTCAGACATCAGAAGCAGTTCTAGGAATTACTTTACTTTGGTTACTTCAGTTATCAGTTATAATAATAGACTAAGAAGTTTACAGCAATCGAATTCAATAGCTATAGCTGTAGTCAGGGCTAGGAGAAGTCTGTTGAAACAGACGGGGTCGTGCCCTGAGGCGCACTCAAATCTAATGCGCGCCTACCATAGTCCTAACGCAGTGATGGGCAAAAAGCAATTGAATTAACAATTACAAGTTACAGTTACTTTGTAATTAGTATTCAAAATAATTGGTAACAGGTTACATAGGTAACTAATTACAATAAGTATTTACTGTAACTAATTAAAAAAAAATTAAAAACAAGTTAATCTAATTACATTATAACAGATTAACATAAGTAACTTGTTGCAAAGTTATTTAATATTTAAATCAGTAGTAGACTGGAACGTTTGCACTTAAATTTGTACTTGCCGAAGTTGCAGATCGTGCCTGCTTTACCTACAATCTTACATACGCTACTACACTAAGCGAAGATATTATATTTTTATTTTATTTAATATTTATAAAAAAAAAATAAAAAAAGTTATATACGCTCATTTCTAAAAAAAACATGAGTATCTGATGTTTTGTTGAAATATTAAATACATCTTGTTTTGATTATCATTGTAAACAAAAAACATTACAGATAAAACAAATAAATATATTTCATATGAAAAGTTAAGGTTACAATTAAACAGATTACTAGGTAATTAGGTTATGTTGTAATTAAATTATTTTGTAATTAAATATATTGTAATCAGTTACATTGCACGTTGGTAGTAACTCAATTACAATTTAATTGATTATTGTGTAATTCAATTACATTTAATTTAATTGCTTTGTAATTTCATTATTAATTACATTACTTAAGTAACTAGTTATGCCCATCTCTGGTCCTAAGACCCCTTTTATAGGGTCAATCGTTTGATATCAGCAGGTGCACATGCGGCTATTCTGATGTCATCTGTTTTCAACATTGAGAATGCCACTCCGACACATATATTTCATATCAAATCTTTTAAGAATAAGAAAAAATATTTATGGATGCACCTTTAAAAATTTAAGTTGGTGAAAAAAAGAAATGGTTAAAATGGCCATAAAGAACAATGTTGCCAAGACTAGTCTGCCCCCTGCTATTTAAGCCACTCAAGGGTGCACATTGGGACTTAAACATTTTCTTATAAGAATTACCCCCATTATTTAATATACAATAGCAGCTAATACAACTACCCAGTGGTCGTTTAAAGGTGGTAGAACCAGTGTAGTTCGACCAGGGAGGTACCACCGCCACACCTATTTCTAGCATCTTAAACTCTTGCATTTCAATAGAATGGTGTGGTTGCCGGCACACTTTTATATTAGGCGACCATCATAGCCCTCGGGAGTAGCAACGTATTTGTGATTGACTTCAGATAGAACTCCATGTTCTGTATGAACTTGCTTACATATGTCCATGGGCGGTAGTGACCACTTACCATCAGGTGGACTGCATGCTTGTTTGCTACTTCTGTGTTATAAGAAAAGTAAAAACAGAAATAGAACGTTACATACATTTGTGCTGATCTAGATTTTATGACTGCTAAATAAATGGTAGTATTATATTAAACTTATTTATACATAATAACTAAGTATGTTATCAGATATGGAGCTGGCTCAGAGTATGGACGTGATATAAGGGAGGAAGCGCGCAGGAAGAAATTTGGAATAATGACCCGCAAGTACAAACCAGAGGACCAGCCCTGGATATTGAAAGTCGGTGGCAAAACTGGCAAAAAGTATGTTTAACATCTAATATATAAAATTGTCGTGTCACAGTTTGTGTTGCCATACTCCTCCGAAACGGCTTGACCGATTTTGATGAAATTTTTTGTGCTTATCCAGGTATCTATGAGAATCGGCCAACATCTATTTTTCATACCTCTTAAGGGTTGTCCATCCTTTTTTTTTATATGGCAAAATAATGATTGTCGGGTCAGCTAGTTATTTTATAAATATTTAAAATTGGAGGTAAAAAATATGGTAAGAGATCTTAGTGGTAAGAGATCTTATCCAAGAAAGTTCCAATTTAGTTCGCAGGTCTGCCAATGCATCAATGGTTTACCTGATCTTGACTGGGGTGATTACAGATGTCTACAGAGGACAGCCACTTACCATCTGGTGGATTGCAAGCTTTCACTACTTCCATATCATAAGAAAATGTGTGCTTAATATTCAATTTAGTATTGTAAGGTCAGAAATAGAATAAAAGATGGTTTTAATTAGAGGTGCTAAAAATAGTGGTTTTACCGAATAACCGAATACCGAGTAGTATTCAGTTCGTACTATGTTGGTTTAAGGTTTAAAAATAAATGTTGATATCAGAGTTTGCAAAACATGCGAATTTGATTGGGCTTTCGACAATGTTGATTTGAAGGTTAATTGCTTCGTTCAACACACTCTTCACAGGATTTCTTTGACTTAGGTATAACATAAATCGTGACGTGTAGCCTAAAAATAGATAAACTCGAACCGAATATATTCTGCGCCAAAACCGAATAATTCCGATGCCGAATACCGAATAACAACTGAATATTCAGCGCATCTCTAGTTTTAATAGTCGGATGTAGTCTCAAACTCATGTTATTTATTTTGTGTATATGTATATACTCATTTTTACAGATTTAAAGGTATCCGTGAAGGCGGCGTGTCAGAGAACGCTTCGTACTACGTGTTTACGCACGCGGCAGATGGCGCCATCGACGCCTATCCATTACAGGAATGGTATGGGAACATTGACTAGTAAACTAATAGGTTCCTTACACTAGGTCGTCAGACTAACCTCTATGGAAGGTGAGAGAGTGATAGCCTAATGGTTGAAACTTGCTCTCTCAAACGGGAGGTCCGAGGTTCAAACCCAGGCACGCACCACTGATTTATGTGCGTATTAGAAATTAATTATCACAGCTTTTTGGTGTAGGAAAGTAACGTGAGGAAACCTATACACCTGAGATTTCTTTAAAAAAAAATTTCTCAGAGGTGTGTGAAGTCCACCAACTCGCACTTGGCCAGCGCGGTGGTTTAAGGCTTAAAACTCTCTCATTCTGAGAGAAGACTCTTGCCCAGCAGTGGGACAATAATGGGTTGTATCTCCACCATATGGAGGGTCTGGATGATAGACCATGGATCTGGTCTAAACATCTAACTGAATGCTGTGTATGTCCAGTTAGGTGTTTATTTCTTACTAGGTCATATTGACAAGACATGTACATACTTCCTACTCTTACGATTCCTACTCTTACTCTTTTCACGAACTACAATTACTGACTTTTACAGGTTGCCTATTAGGTGTTTACAAATGACTAAATTGTAATTGTTACATATGTAATTGTTAAATGTATTTACATTTGTCTTCTTTCAGGTACAACTTCCAACCTATTCAAAGGTATAAAGCTCTGTCAGCTGAAGAGGCGGAACAGGAGTTTGGAAGGTATGTTGTGTATATCATCAAAAATTAGATACTAAGTTCTATTTGAAGTCAATCACAGATTCGTTGCTACTCCCGAGGACTATGAAGTGTGCCGGCACTCTTCTATCCTGAGGACTATGTATGATGATCGCCTCATATGTGAAGTGTGCTGGCAATCATATCCTTCCATCGAAACTCAAGAAATACTTCACGCTAGAAATAGGTGTGGCGGTGGTACTTCCTCGGTCGAACTACACTGGATCTACCAACTGTTAAAAGTCCAGTTAGAATTCATTATCATACGAATTTTAAGTTCAAGAACTTGAGTTCTTATGCTTAAAATTCTTTTGTTCAGTGTTGATACTGATATGACTTGGTTTGTATGGAGGAAGTCGCTTACTTATACAAAGTTTCCTTAGTTTTTATAGATCGACCAGCTTGCAATCGTTTACTTACTTCTATACTACAAGTGTGATTTTTGTCAAATTTACTTCTGCCAAAATTTTAGAAAAACGGAGATATTTTGATAAATCTGGTTTCGTAACGTTTATCTGTTATTAGATTTCATTTTACATTTACATTCTTTAGAAAAACAGGTTTATTCGTAGACATCCGTTTTTCTAACAATTTTTGTAGCTAAAGTCAACTTACAAAAATCATACTTTACTCCCATTTCCACTTGGCACACAAATACATTATGAGTGCGTTCCATTAGATGTTCACAAAGTTCACGCTCACGACCGCAGTTTTTCCCGTTCCACTATCTTGTGAGCGTTACTGACATAATCTCTAGTGGAACGATCACTTCGACCTGCCTCATTAGATGGGTCGTCGTGAGCTTCGCGTGGGCGTAAGTCATAACGTCATGAGTGACGTATTCGCCGCGACCAGAACGGCCGCGGTCGTCTTGTGGAACGACATTTTGGGCGTTGTGAGCGTTTTCTGGAACGCGGCCTATGTACGTATTATTTTTGGTTTCAGACGCAACAAGGTGATAAACTACTTCTCGCTGATGTGCCGCAAGCGCATGCGCGGCGACGACGCGGCGGACGACGGCGAGGACCCCGACGAAGCCAAGCCGAAGGGCGCCAAAGCTAAGAAGGGTTAGTCACACGTTTATCAAAAACAATCCTTTAAATAAGTTGGGTGTCATTTTCAGAATTTCGTATCTCTTGAATAAGCAAACGAGCATGCATGTGGCGACCTCCGGTAACTTGTCAACAAACGTCAATTAGATGTGGCGATCTTCCAAAGCTCAACAAGAGATGGCGTCATTAGTATTCCTGAAGCACGCTATCGAAGATTTCTCAATACCCTATATAAATAATGTAACGAATGTCATTAGTTGCACATTCGCAAATGCGAATATCCGTTACCGACATTCCCGAATGTTGGTTTTATTCAGTTTTTGGTATAGGGACAGGAGGATCTAGATTTCACGTCCTTTTTTTTAGGTCGTCAAACTGCAGTTCGGTTTCAAGTTGGAAAGATTCGATGACCCTTTTTTTTGCTAAGCATTGCAATTTAATATTTGCAAAACCAATTCGCATTTGACCAGCGCGGTGGACTATGGCCTGTAACTCTTTCATTCTGAGAGAAGAGCCGTGCCCAGCAGTGGGATAATAATGGGTTCACGAGAGATTTGCAAAACATTCACACCAATTCTTGTCAATGCGAATATCTTTGCAACGGTGCATCAATACTGCATATACACAAGTTCCGATCAAAGACTGTCGGAGCACGGCCGCTCCTCAAAAGTGATCACATAGCCTGGCGGGAGATCTTTCTTTGCCAAAATGTAGTCTATCTGATGGTAAGTGATCACTGCAGCCCGCAGACATCTGGGGAAGATTATAGTCATAGCCCTCCTGGCCACTGCCCAGGACTCCCATTCTCAGAGGGCCACGAAGGGCCGACAATTTTTCTCACATTTAATATCAAAATATGGTCGGGCGCATTACACTTTTCTCGTTGCATGAAAATCATCGGGGCCCTTTTGGAATATAGAGAAACTACATCATACTTTCTTTACATCCCTTTACAAACGGGCCCCGAATTCTTGAGTGCTCAAGGACCCTAGCATACTCTAAGTCAGCCCTGGTCATAGTGGCTATACTACGATGATGCAGCAAGCTTTTTCGTTATAGTTACAAGGAAAATTACGTACTAAATGTCAACAAAAAAGGGTTCTTTTGTTCTTAACGCTATCTTGCCTACCCTATGTAATGGACTCGTACATTGTAGGTGGTAATTGTTACCTATGATTTTATTTATTTTGTTTGTTTGCCGGTCACTTTTACATGAGGCGATCATCTCAGCCTTCGAGACTAGCAACACATCTACGACTGACTTTAGATAGAACCTCTGTACAGTATACAGTTGCTTTTTTTTTTAAGTGTGTAATCCTCATGGATACCCAGCCACCCGGGGTGGCAGCTGGATTATGCCGGACTCTTACCGGTCCACCAATTCGCACTTGGCCAGCGCGGTGGACTATGGCCTATAACTTTCTCATTCTGAGAGAAGACCCGTGCCCAGCAGTGGGACTTTAATGGGTTGACACACTTACCGGCCAAACCCCCACTGTGTACAGTACACAGTTGCTTGCAAATGTCGATGGACCGAAATGGCCATTTATGATTTAGATTACAAGCTCGTTTTCTACTTCAGTGTGATATAAAAAAATCTACATTTATTTCCCAGATCTCAAAATATCAGACATGGACGAATGGATAGATTCGGACGAAGATTCGTCCAATTCCGAAGGTGAAAAGGACAAAGAGGACAGTGACTCTGGTGCCAAGAAGAAGAAGGCTAAAAAAGGTATGGTTTAAAATATTAAATATCTTATAACCAATATTGTAGCTTATGTTTAAGTATATAAAAGCTAGTGGAATATTATTATGAGCTTGTCCATATTGATGTGCTTTATTTCAAATTAAATTATGTCTCTATTCTACAATACATCTAATTTACTAAATTTTAATGAGGAAATAACTAACAGTGGTGATAAAAAAGTAAAAAAATGCAGTTATTTTTGGAACTATAAATATATTTCCTGTATATGATGATTTCTTAAACTTTCCGCTTCACGTACCCCTGTTAAGTTTCCAAGTGTCAACCCCTTAAACTTAAGGAAACGGTAATGATTAGAGGTGCGCCGAATAGTCGGTTGTTATTTGGTATTCGGCGTATTCGGCATCTTTTTCACTATTTATATTCGGACGTAGTAGAAAAGAAAAAACTTTATACGTAAGATTTATGTTATAAGTCAAAGAAATCCTTTGAAGAAAATCTTTAATAAAGTTGATAAAATTGAACTTCAAATCTCAATCAAATTCGCATTTTTTTCTAAAAAAATATTTCAATATTTATTTTTAAACCTCAAATCGACATTTTTTTATGAACACACTTTCGCAGTTGTTTCTTAATAAGAAATGGCAAACCGAATAATTCAGCCGAATATCTGGTTCGGCAAAAGTTAAACCGAATAGTATTCGGTATTCGGTTATTCGGTGAAACCACTATTCGGCGCGTCTCTAGTAATGATATAAATGCAAATAGTAACATGCAAAAGTTTAAAGCAAAAACTCCTTCCTATTATATTTCGTGCTCATTGTGTGTGCTAAATTTGTGTGTTTAATTCACTACCCTTTACTGCTCATGCATCCATTTACGATGAGTAGCAACACCACCTGGTGAGTACCGTGCTTTATCATATCACCCTCTAGATATCGGATAGTTTTAAATGGGGTCCGGATGGATCCAAAATTAAAGGTCTGAAGAACAATATTTTTTTCATTAAAGATTATTAAACAACTCTTCGTATTTTTACGACAAATTCGCTTTCCTACGTCAATGTTTGTGTTCTACCACTCTTTGATATGTTTATATTGTGCTAAAAATATTGTTTATATTGAGCTTTAAATTGTGCTAAATATTACTTTACTTTACTTTTATAAAAATATAAAACACGAGTTCACAAGTCTGATCGATCATTTGTAAGCAACTTCATATAGAACATGGAGAACATAGAACATCTCAAGTCAATCACAGACGCGTTGCTACTCCCGAGGACTACGATGGTCGCCTCATATAAAAGTGTGCCGGCAACCCTTCCAGAAAGCAAGAAATGCTTTACGCTAGAACTATATAGGTGTGGCGGTGGTACTTCCCCGGATCCCCGGTCGAACTATGCTGGTTCTACCACCTTCGGAATTGTATCTATTGCAATAACTAAGATAGTTGTAAATAAGATTGTTACTAACACATTAGATTTAGCATTTAATTTCTTTTAATTTGCAATATGGACTTAAGTTGAAATAAATGAATGTTATTATTATTATTATTAATTATATCTATTGAAATTACATCTATTGCAATTTGTAAAATGATCTTATAATATGCTTTCAGGAGTTACGAATAAGAAAGAGAAGAAAGTAAAGGACGAGGCTTACGAGGAGAGCGACGACGGAGACGAGGAGGGCCGCGAGCGGGAGTACATATCAGATTCATCCGACAGGTACATTCGTTTTTTAATACACTTTTAATTTAACGCTTTGTTCACTCATAGGCCCACACTAGAATTATCCCCTGATTATTTGTGCCATTGAAACACAAATAGATGGATACACATTCAGACCCAGAACAGGAATCTGATTTCATCATTCAGAAATCTCTTTAGTCGGGCATCGAACCGAAACATTTGCATCTTAGACCTGTATGGTCGATCCATATAATAATACCAGCGAATTGGCGCGACTTCACCCCCTATTTTTGCGTAAAAGAATAAGAAAAACATGACATGTAATCCACTCTGTGGCTAATGGCCGACCTAAAATATATTGGACTTTTATTTTTTAATATAGATGAAAAGTGTCCTCTAAACTATATGACTCAGATTAATACTTTAGAAGATATAAGAGATTTAACATATATGATTTATACGATAAACATGCTTTGTTCTTACAGTGAGTCGGATCACGAGACAAAGGTGAACAAGGAAATGAAGGGAGTCGCAGAAGAGGACGCTCTCAGGTAATATTTAGCACAATTTAAAGATCAATATAAACAATATGTTTAGCACAATATAAACATATCAAAGAGTGGTAGAACACAAACATTGACGTAGCAAAGCGAATTTGTCGTAAAAAATACGAATTTATGTATTACTAGATGAACCCCGCAGCTTCGTCCGCGTTATAGTCGATGTATCGATTGTCCCGTGGGAATAAGAGATTTACCCACAGTTAAAAGTAGCCTATATGTTAATCCAGAGTGTCAGCTAACTCCCTACCAAATTTTATGAAAATCGCTCCAGCCGTTTTGACGTGAAGAAGTAACAAACATACACACAAACTTTCGCCTTTATAATATTAGTATGATGTATCCATCCATCAGCCTAGTAAAGTTTGCGTTTCATAGATTATATATCATTTTTTAAATGAAATAGGTATTTAATATTTTACAACATTACATAATAGGCCGAATAATTTAAAAGTTATGAATGTTTAAATAGTTTTTTTTTGGCTGGTGTATACTTACATTTTTCGATATACGACAAGTTCCTTTTTCTGCGTCGGTATGCAAATCAGAGAAATCATTATTATGTTCGTGTATCAGCTAAGTAACATAATTAAGAATATATCCACTATAGAGTTACTAGCTATTTCATGCGGCTCTGCCCGCAGCGTTTGTTGATGACTATATAGAGAATTCTGTGTTAATCCAAATCTTATACATCAGTAGTTTTCACGTAAAAGTATAACAAACGTACATACGCACAAACTTTCAATTTATAATATTAGTATTTTTTTTATCTGACTGAAGTAGCAAACGAGCATACAGTCTACCTGATGGTAAGTGGTCACTGCCGCCCATGGATATTTGTAATGTACAGAACATAAGTTCCATCTGAAGTCAATCACAGATGCGTTGCTACTCGCGAGGACTATGATGGTCGCCTCGTAAAAGTGTGCCGGCAACCACACCCTTCTATCGAAACGCAAGAAACGCTTCACGCTAGAAATAGGTGTGGCGGTGGTACTTCCCCGGTCGAACTACACTGGTTCTACCACCATGAAGTTAGAGTTCTAAATTTAAAGGCTTGTGACTCTTAATTTTATATTATCTTTTTCAACTTACAAAAAGATACTGATAAAGAAAACATAACTAAATAATGCTTGTAAGTTGGTAGCACCTTATAGATGTATGATTGTGTCTACTATCATTTGCAGGAAGCTGCTGACATCAGACGAGGACTCCGATGAGGAGCAGGAGCAGAAGCAGGAGTCGGAGCAGGAGGACGAGCCCACGAAGGAGGGCGAGGAGCGCGCCAGCAAACTCACCAAGAAAAAGAAGAAGACCGATGACGCCAAGAAAGGTTATCTCTACTTTCAAAACTTTATTCCCACGGCTTTGCTCGGTACATTCACGTCTACTACAGTAGCGAGTGTCCTAAATATTACTAGCTCTTACCCGCGGCTTCGCCTGCACGGTCAAAGGGAATTAACATTAGCATTTGATAGCGTGATTCAGACTTGCAAGTGATTTTTACTAACGCCATCTATTAACAACGTCTGGAAGTACTAAATAAGTATCAACTAACAAAACATCGATATTCTCATGGGAATGAGAGAGCGCGGTAAAAAGTAGCCTACGTAACTCTCCGCCCTCCTATCTCCTATATAAACCATATCATATAATAGCTATGTGGCGACGTGAAAGAGGAACAAACAAACACACTTTCACATTTATAATATTACAAATGTCAGCTAAATCTGACCGGTAGTTTTTTACGTAAAAAGTAACAACTGATTACCATCAGTTTTCCGCAGCCAACAACTGAAAACCGCAAGCAATTTCCTACAGAACAAGGGTTCCATCTAAAGTCAAGAGTTCTATCAATGTAAAAACAAGATGGCAAAGATAAAAAAGATATACAAAGAAAAAAGACAAACCCGCTGAGTTTCTTGCCGGATCTTCTCAGTTGAGGTCGTGTTCCGATCCGATGGTAGTGTTACATACACTACCATCGGATTACTAAACTACTGACAATTTCTAATCGCCCTCGTCGGCCAATGCAAAATAAAAACATTTCATTTCATTTATCTAGAACCGGCTAACAATGCTGGTAACTCTATAAAGGTGTTCTGACACTAATCGATCGACGTCATTCTATTTTCAACGAGGGTTTTGACCGACAATCCACACCGTTATAAATTACTGTATACTGATTATTTTTTTCTCTGTTAGTAACAACGGACGGTATTTTTCAGAAATTGCCAAGTAAGACAGCATTCACATTGTGTCAAAACCTGGGACGAAAAAGGACGCTGTCTCTTGTCTCTTTGTGTAGATTACTGATTAGAAGTGAATTATATATTATGCTGTTATTTATTGTTTAAAGACATGAATTGTGAATATAGTATATCTCAATTCAGTATATTTATAAATGTCAGGAAAATAATAATAGGTAATTGTTATAGTTATTAACTTTCACTTTCAAAATTAAGACGTTTTTGTTGGACCATTGGTTTTTTCTAGAGATGCGCCAAATAGTAGTTTTACCGAATAACCGAATACCGAATATTATTCGGTTTAACTTTTACCAAATCGGATATTCGGCTGGATTATTCGGTTTACCATTTCTTATTAAAGAACAACTGCGAAAGTGTATTGTTGTGTGACGTTTATAAGTAAATGTTGTTGTGAGAGATTAAAATAAGAATTTGAGGTTTCAAAAATGTTGATTTGAAGTTTAATTGATTTTTATTGGTTATTATTGGTATTTATTTTTTGACTTTATTCAACACACTCTTCATAAGATTTCTTTATAACATAAATCTTACGTAAACAGTTCGTCTTTTTGTTCTATACCGTGACGTGTAACCAAGAAAATAGAAAAAACTCGAATCGAATATATTCGGCACCAAAACCTAACAATTCGGCCGAATACGAATAGTGATAAGGATGCCGAATACGCCGAATACCGAATAACAAACGTATATTCGGCGCATCTAGTTTTTATGACAATAGTTATTATTTGTTTCAGATTCCAGCAGTGAGTTCAGCTCCGACTCGGACACAGATCCCGAGAGCAGTAATAAGAAGCCGAAAAAGCTGAAGAATGGAACTAGTGACAGCAAGAATGCTAACTCTGGTAAGTATTTCGAAGTGCACGAGGTGGTCCGTGCTGTGAATAATGTTCAGCGTAAATGTAACATAAAAGCTCTTTTTCATTACACTAAAGTGGCAAACGGTTTGCTGGTGGTAGAACCAGTGTAGTTCGATCGGGGAAGTACCACCGCCACACATTTCTAGCGTGAAGCATTTCTTGCGTTTCAAGGGAAGGGTGTGGTTGCCGGCACATTTTTATATGAGGCGACCATCATAGTCCTCGAGAGGAGCAACGCATCTGTGATCGACTTCAGATAGAACCCATGTTCTATTTGAAGTTGCTTACAGGTGTCCATGGGCGGCAGCGACCACCTACCATCAGGTGAATTGCATGCTTGTTTGTCACTTCAATCAAATAAAAAAAAAACAAATAGAGTAAGAGTTGTATTTGAAATCAATCACAGATGCTTTGCTGCTGTTGAGGGTTACGATGATCGTCAAATTTAAACGTAAAATACCAAACGTGACCTTGGTTATTTTATGATACTGTTGTTCGATAAGCGACGATTTGCTAGTATTATGGAATTTCCAAGGCAACGTTTGTGAGGACCTTTTTATTAACCTTGGTTGATTGAACCGTGGTGATTGACCTTAGATAGAACACTTGTTCTTTCTTGAATTCTTGTATGAAGTTGCTTAATGGTAAGTTGCTTAATTATGGGCAGCAGTGATCGTTTACTATCAGGTAAAAACAAAATTAAATTTGCGGGATGGAGATGCAATTGCTAAGAAGATACACAGTTAAGATTCTACAAACAAGCTGAGTTGTCGTTAATCTATTACTGGCCCACTGCTGGGTACGGGTCTTCTCTCGGAATGAGAGAGTTATGGGCCATAGTCCACCGCGTTAGTCAACTACGAATTGGTGGACTTCACACACCCTCGACAACTTTTTTTTTAAGAAATCTCTAGTGTGATGGTTTTCTAACGATGTTTTCCTTCACCGCAATGCAGTGATCATTAATTTCTAATACACACATAATTTTAGAAAAATTTAGTGCCTGGGATTTAAACCACGGACGGATTACGCTATCACTCCTGTAATGTATATTTTGGACCTCTCGATTGAGAGGGCAAGTATGAATTACGCTAATGAACAAGCTGAGTAATGAAAGGCAATGTTCCCCAGCGAGCCTGCCGGGCAGCGCGAGCACGTCGCGCGCGGGCTCGCCGGCGCCGAGCGCGTCGCAGGCGGTGGCGGCCGCCGCGCTCGCGCACCACGCGCCGCCGCCCAAGCGCGCCAAGCTCGACGCCGCATACACGTACGTTGCACACGTTCATGCTGCACACACTCGTAGATATGCACGCACACATACAGCGCGCGCATGCACCCACTCATGCACAGTTGCACACACACTATCACACACGTAGTAAGTGTGCATAGTAAGTAGTAAGTGAGTTTAATCACAGATGCGTTGCTACCGCTGAAGAATAAGTTACGAGTAGAAATACATTTCAAAGAAGAAATACTTAAACAAACATGAAATACTTTTTACTACTACATTGCAATAACGTTGAAGTAAGTCTTTATATTTACATCTTATATTTTATTTTTGAGCACAGATTACCCACAACTGTTGTTAAAAAGCAACTGTTATGGCAGGGTAAATTTATATCAATTGTACACGCTCTAATGTTTTTACCTTTAGAGCGTGTGTAACAAAGCGGCTTGGTTGATTTTAACATATAAAGTATAATTGTGAAACATCTCAGTTTTAAGAGTGACATAGACTATATAATTTTTAATATTACAGGTTCTTATTATCCGTTCTTGTAATAAAATATCGGTTCTTCCCCAGCATTATTTCTGATGCTGGGGAACCAATATTTTATTAAAGTCCTATTAACATTAACAACATATATTTGTAGCGAGTGCGGCGTGACGGAGGAGGCCGTGCGCCGCTACCTGGCGCGCAAGCCGATGACCACGACGGAGCTGCTGACCAAGTTCAAGTCGAAGCGCACCGGCGTCAGCAGCGAGCGCCTGGTGGAGACCATGACGCAGATCCTCAAGCGGATCAACCCCGTCAAGCAGAACATCCACGGGAAGATGTACCTCAGCATCAAGCAGACTTGATTGTGATGATAGATCAAATATATGTATAGTACTAATCTCATTGGTTTTATTTTCACAACTCGTCAAAAGATGGCGCTAATGGTATTTGTGAATCATGCTATCGAAGTTTTATCAACTTAATGACCTTTAGTTTTAGCAACCTTGATAAAATTTAACTTTACATTTTAGATCCCAAAAAATATTGAAAAAAGTGAAACATTTAAAGAACACTGTGGCATTGATAAAAACATAAACGCGTGGTTAGATCCAAGCATTCGCGGCTTCAAAGAAGTGCAGTTTCGACAGTTCAAAATAATACATGACAAACTAAGCGAAAGGGTACATTAAAAAACGATACTATTTGTTCTCAATTTTATTGGACCTTTGTCAATACATCGAATACTAACCCAATCAACGCATGGGTGACTCAACATCTTAAAGATTATGCCGACTATTTACCCAATAAATATCCACTCAGTTCATTATAAGCCAAGTCTATTTAAATAAACCTATTCCTACGTTATAAGTGACGATCGTTTTCGATACTGTAACTCTACATCAGCATCCTCTGCTTTCCTGAAAAATAAAAGTGTCAATATTAACTATCAGTCTGCTGGGTTCAGATGTACTCAGGAGAAAGAATAGTAATTGGTAAATTGATTGGTAAAAGAAGTCGGTTAAAAATAATAGTCATTGGTATAAGGTAAGTATCGCTTTATGTGAAACCTCGTTTTAACTTTGTCATCGGAAATGGCGACACATCTGATTAATTATAGAAAAAACCTGTCTTACATGACGGACCCTCTTAAGCAGAAAAGATCCAATCAACATATTGTGTGAAATCGATTTATAAACATATCCATGATCTACTAATGAAGTTTCATATATGCACAAAAGATATTACTTTCAAAATGTACTGTTATGTCTTATTAAACTGGCGATTTTCAAAAAAGTAATGTAATACTATGATTTTTTATTTTACGGTCAAACTTTAAACTGCGTTTACTCAAAAGTAAGAAAGCTGTTGGATCTTTTCTGTTTAACAGGGTTCATATATGAAGTTGTTAACGTACATTCATGAGCAGCAGTGATTTTTTACCATCAGATGGACTGCATGGTAATTTGTTCTTCTTTTAAAAAATTTGAACCATGGCTACCTTGTTGTATTACTTACCCGCATATTGAGTAATCTCTTACGAGCCTCTCGCCGTCCTCGAAGGTCTGCGGCAGCGGCCGGCCCATGGTCTCGGGCAGCATTAAACTAAAGCCCGCAGCTGCCACAAACAGTAATGCCAGGATTACGAATGGTAACCCTAACCATACGTGCGCCTGAAATTTGTGATTATTTAATAAAGTAATTATTGTTTGTAATCGGTATTTTATACGGTATATTTATCAGTATATTTCTGGGCAAAGTCCTCTTAGAATGAAAGGCGGTCGTGTTACATTTCAATAGGTTGAGTGAGTTTGGATTGTAAACATATACGTTCTTACGAAGTTTTCCTCTGAGTTTAATGCATAAGATAATAAATTTATTCAATAGATAAATATTATTTGTTTATCAAACTATGTATAATATATAATCGAATAATCGGAGGTCGGCGGCATTTGAATCTTCTAACCCCTAATGTTATAAGGGCAAGTCTGGTGCATAATTATCATGTTTCCCAACACTAAAACAATAAATGCCAACGGCAGTCAGCTTTGAGTCAATTCTAGTACATATATCTAAAACCAACCAACCAATAAAAAAAATGGTGTCAAAATCAAATCACAAAGGTTCTACCCTTTGTGATTTGATTTTGACACCGCTCAAGGCTCGTTCTCGAGGCACCACAGCCGTGCCTATTTCAGTCTAATAACAGCAGTGTTATGCGCTGCTATGTCCTGGTTTGAAAGGTATCCCTGACCATACCGGTCAGGGAAGCATTTATTCGAAGTTTAGCATCTTTGGCTAACCACAAGTAAGATTCTAGTCTTAGTCTGGTTAGTTCACGAGTGGCAGTGGCTACATCTTAGTTTGCTGCTGCCATATTATAATAACAAGAAAAAGTACTTACAGAGTAGACCACAAAAGGTGAGAGCATAGTTGAGAGGTAAACGGTAACATGTATGAAAGATGAACCGGATGCTCGTACGCTGGTCGGCAGCAGCTCAGCAGTCCACTGCAGTAGAGCAGTAAACGATATGTTTATTAAAAACCGAGCTAACACCGCCATCGTCATGAGAGGAACTCCTGAAATGAGATAACTGTTTGATTACCTTTCGGAGTGCGATAAGATGCCGCCCCTTCATGGGAACCAATTAGTATACCTACAGTTCCCGAGAACGGGTTTCCTGTCAGTGTAATATAGGTAATGCCATATTCCACCGCGCTCATTAAGTGTGTAAGGTAAATTCCACATAACTTTGAAATTTTTCTCATAGTAGGTACCAACTCTGCTGGGCATATGGATATTTCACGATGTTTCAATTTACAGTTTAATTATTTTTTTTAAATAATTACCGCTTGCTTAAACTGTTTTACAAATAATTAATCCCTACTAATATTATAAATGTGAAAGTAACTCTGTCTGTCTGTCTGTCTGCTACTTATTCACGACTAAACAACTGAACCGATCTTTATGAAATTGGGCACACAGATAGTTTTGAACTCGAGAAAGGACATAGGCTGCTTTTTATCGAAAAAAATGGGTTGAAAGCGTTAAAATCGGTCATAAATGTTTGTATGGAAGTTCGTTTTTGACAAAGTCCCATATTGACAAGCCCGTCAAGGGGTACGATAGATTTACTTAAAATCTAATCTAAATAATAAAACATAAAAAAACATTGATTTCGAGTCGACAACATATATCCGTAAAATTCGGATTGTCGCGTATTTTGTTAAATTCTAATGTAAACATGTGTGACATGACAGTAGCCATAATGGCCGCCTGGATGACATTCTGAATTCATTCAAAAATGATACGTATAAATTTGTAACTATTAATTGTCATAAAAATAGATGTGATTCAAATTGAATTTTAGTTTAATTTATGAATTTATGAAATATTTCAATAATAAAAAAGCATCCGTTGACGCGCTGCGGCCGCGCAGCTTGCGACCTAATGTAAAATAGCTCTTAGAATACAGCGATTCCCAATTGATAACAGATGGCGCGTCATACTATTAAAGTAAAATTGTTATTCGAATCCAATAATTCAAAGGCGATAAAATGTTTTATTATTGTTTCAAAATAAAATTATCGACTCCATTTGTCACTCCATGTTCATGTTACATAAATAGTTTCATAGCTATTATTGCATAAATAAAGTTATGTTATTGACCACACCCGTACATTTTTAGCGAAAATAAATCTATAGACAAAATACAATTGATAGTCTTTTATGCAAAATACTAACATTAATAAGTCGATCAGTATCTAAATAAGATATAACAATTATATCATGAATTATTATTTTAAAGAAACTTTTGCAAATTTTGTGATAAATAATTGCATTTATGAATATTGAAGCATGGTTGATGAACACTTGGCTCTATTAACAAACGAGCAAGGTCAACATTATTGTTCTTTTTATATTTATGATATGTTCATTATAAATAATGTTATAGAAAACATGCATTTAAATAACAACATATTTTAAATTAATTTTAGAATAACAAAGTGTGTCAAAATAAGCCCAAATAGATGATGTTCTTAACTCAATAAGTATGTGAATTTCGCATCTGTTATTAAAACCGTGATAGCCGTGTGGTGCCAAGTCGGGCGGATTAGAAACGCGAGGTCTGGGGTTCGAATCCAGTTGTCTTATGTACATTATTATTATTATTATAATCTGTAGTTTTCATAAATACTAATTTTAGTATTATTTTTTTAATAACCAGCTCATTTTGAAATATTATTTAGTATCGGAAATGCAAAGCTTTCGCCCGCCTGGGAATAAATGTGTCACAAAGTTTATATGAAATTAATAGAGGTTTAACCTCTGTCAGGTAAAAGTACAAAATATTTTGGATTTACCTTGCCGACAAATTCAAATTTTAATGTAATGAACCACAAACAAGGCTTAATAAAGATAAACTATAAACATACCTGAGCGCCGCTTAAATGTTAGTAGAACCAAAATTAGTTTACGTATCATTGATAGATTTTTAGTTTTAGTTAGATGCATTAGGAGGCACGGGTAAAAAGTTTTTAATAAATTTACTATTAGCGAAAAATATAAGATCTGATAGAAAAATAGCTATTACCGTGGCGTCGTCCAGCGTTGCGCCGACACTTTTAAAAAGCGGTCATAATGCCTGCCTATTCGCCTTTGAGCGTCCACTCAAGATTTGTAGCAACGATTTCTCTAACATTTTTAATATTTCAAATCAAAGGAATACTGGAAATTCAATACGGGATTGTTATTTGACTATTTGGGATGAAGATTCTCTCCAACTCTCCAACTCCAACAAAATTTTTGGATTCCTTCAACCCGCCTCCCGGTACTCCTCCACTATTTGGGATGAAGATTCTGTAGATACAGGCATCGAGATCGAAGACATTATCCAACAAAATTTTTGGATTCCTTCAACCCGCCTCCCGGTACTCCTCCACACAAACTTTTATTTTTAATAAAAATACGCTTTCTACACTCAATGAAACACAAAATTTCTACAATTTCAATTTCTACAATAGCTCCACACTAGGATTTTTTCCTGTGTCGTGGGTACCATGGACACACAAGACGTATATAGAAACACCCAGACCCAGAACATGAATCTATTCAGATTCCTGTCTGGCCGGGAATCGAACCGGGTGTGCTCCGCAACGCGGGTCGTCAAGGTTGTCAAATTAATGTTAAAAGTAGGTTCACCTATATGTAATCTTACTCAGAAATTTAAAAGGACCAAAATTACTTAAAATAGTATTTTTCAATTCGTAAAAGTTAAAATCCATCTTTGTAATCGATGCGCTTTGGTTTAAATGTGGAGGCGTTGTTTAAAAATATGTATTCCGATATTGTTAATGTGACCACTAAAACTGTAAATTGGTTCAAAAAAGGGGTTTACGAAATTTTGATTCGTCTTATTTTCATAACATTTTACATAACAATATGCACCTACCCACAAATACACACTTAAAATTCGTTTTTTTTTCACTCTGAGTTTGTCCGGGTAATCCTTGACCGGCTAAACCGATTTTTACGGGTTTTTTACTATAGAAAATGTTATGGAACAACATGTAGACTACTTTTATCGTAGAATTCCCACTGAGTGGAGATTTGCGCGGGAAAAACTTTGCGATACATTGATTTGCACGCGGGCGTAGCCGCGGGTACAGCTAGTCTATAATAAAATATCCTACCTTTAGGTAAGAAGACTGCAAACAGAGACACAACTCCGGCTACGACCATCGGCGCGCTAGTGACTTTTCTACGACCCCATCTGTAAAAAATAAGAAACTACTACATACATATAAGACGGTTATTTTTCAATTTGTAGCTTGAAAAACAGTTCTGCGATAAAGAAGAGGGTACCCCTTCTTACGTAGTCGGGTAAATGCTCACCTGTCAAGAATGACAATGACAATAAGAATCGCCGGGATCTCCGTAGCAGAGGCGAGGGTGAAGGTGATAAAAACATCCACTCCAAGGTTCTCGGACAGGCGCACCAGGGCGTCGAAAACCAGCGATGCCATCATATACAGGACCACCTGATAGATAATCATCTTGCGGAGCAGTTCGCTCTTGAAAAGCGATTTTATGGACTCATTTGTTTGTTTCACTCGGCTCCACTTTGCCTGTTAGAAAGAGTCGAAATTAAAATATGACAAATTTTAAAAGGTCAGTCGTAAGATATTGATAAAGAATTTATAAGAAGTTGATTATAGAAAAAAATGTTTAAATTGCTGTACCTAATTATTGTAATGTGCTGTAGGTTTCGTTAATTATTAAATCATATTTAGTTAATCATTCTTATAACAAAAGGCGTTTAAAAGCACCGATGTTAAACTTTAAAGCAGTGAGCTTGGATTGAATGGCGAGCTTCCAGTTACTAGCAGGTAATCTTTTTATTAGTTCGTTTTCCGACACGGTGACGCTGACGATGGCTTTACTTACTATAAATTCTTCTAGCTCATCTTGAGGAATTGTCTTGCGGTTAATCCTCTCAAACTTCTTTAACATTTTGACGGCGTGGTGAATTTGTCCTTTTGTTAGAAGCCATCTAAAATTTGTATGAAGAGTAATCATATTATATTAAATCATGAAAATTGTTTGATCTTGCTACGTTGAGAGTAGAGCACAAGCTTAACCGCTGTACATTAGAGACTTCCAAAGAAGAATATTAGATTATTAACTCATGAGAAATCTTTATAAATTTATTTTGGAAAAATCAAGATAAAGTTCACTAAAAAATCTACTACCTGGCACTCTCTGGAACCGTAAAGGGCACAATAACTATTACGGCCAATGGTCCCGACGTGATCCAGAGCAGTTTCCTCCAGTCAGCCAGCCACACTGCCAGCCAGGGCAGAAGCAGGCAGCCACCACCATAGTACACCGCCATGGTCGTATTGGCCACCACGGTACGGTACCGTGGGCCGATGTATTCCAACACTGAAGAATAAGTGACCAAGTTATATGTATAAATATTTTAATGATTTTAAAATTAGTAGAATTCTCCGAGGTTCAATTCGGATGCACCACCACATGTATGTCTACCTAACACCAGTGTTAAGCGCTGCGGTGTTTTGGTTTGGTGTTCATACGTAGGCTTCAAGGATTGCTAATTTGCTACGTTTCTTTAGTTAATTTTAAATACGGTTGTAGTCCTGCTGTTGATAGATACGCTTTAAATACGCTTGCGCTTTCTATACTCATAGCCCCACACTAGGGTTTTTTCTTGTGTCGTGGGTACCATGGACACACACAAGACGAATACACAAACACCCAGAACATGAACCTAAACTTATCATTCAGATACCTGTCTGGCCGGGAATCGAACCCGGGACCCATTGCGCGTCAGATCGGTATGGTAACCGCTCTGCCACGCGGGTCGTCCCATGACCATGATGTGTCAGATGCCCATGGGTGACAGTCATTATCAGGTTAACTGCACGCTCGTTTACTACTTGTATAACATAAATACTAAAACAAATTACCTCTTGATATTTCTGTAATTGACCAATCATAGTCTAAATTCTTTGAGCCGAGTCAAATTAAAAAACATGTTGATTGTGCTTTTAAAAGGTAACACACCCTTAATGTAATAACAACATAAAATTACAAAGAGGACTTAGTTACCTTAATATTCATTAGACTAAGATTAGACATACCTAAAATATAGATGAGCATGATTATGCTATCATAAGACAATCCAGTAATAAACCGGCATAATATGAAGTCCCAAAAGCTTGAAGTGAAGATAGTGGCTATGCCTCCTATGAACGCCATGGTAGTTGAACCTAAAACCAAAAAATAAACATAGATTGCCTAAATAAAGTCTTTAACTTTTATTTAGTAAAAAGTTAAGCTCCGGTATCCTATCTTATTAGCGATGAGAGGAGCCGCAGTGTTCAGCATGCTCGTTTGCTACTCTAACTTAAATAAGAAAAGAAAATTCTTATACATAATGTGTATGATACCTGAAATCTATACTTTAATTGTAATGGGTACGTAGTTTTGTATAATAACAACAGTTAGGTATATATTTTAGATACCTACAAGAGATTCCAATTGGTCTCCTGAGATTGCAATGCATCCGCTCATCATTTCAGGCTACTTACTTAGTACAGAATATAACATGACATTAATATCTATTGATTTGTTACCAATTAAAGCAGGTATTCGTCCATAGGTGTCGGCCATCCATCCGAAGAAAATGACGCCCGTAAAGGAGCCGGCGAAGAACATCGTCTGTGCTGTCGGCACGTACCCAGAATATTCGCAAACCCAACCTCGCTGGAATGGACACAATTTCTGTTTAATTTCCTAATTTCGGTCTTTGTTACGTTATAGGACTTTGTGTTTTCATAGATAAGTATATTTTAGTTTAACAAACGGTATGCGATTAACAGTTCAAACTAGATAGAATAGGGCAGCGCTACACTTTTAATTTGATGCAGAATAGGTTTGGTATTGGAAGAAAGGTCCTCGAGTGGCGGCCACGTTTAGGCAAAAGGAGTACAGGTCGCCCCCCTACCAGGTGGACCGATGACCTGAAGAAGACAGCGGGAAACCGTTGGATTCAGAGGGCACAGGACCGGTTGGAGTGGCGCCATTTAGGGGAGGCCTATGTCCAGCAGTGGACATCAAAGGGCCAATGGATGGATGGAGGTTTGGTATTGGATACTAATGACGTCTGTAGCAACTGGAAGAACTATATTTCTTGCTATAAAACTATACAATATAAAACTTACTAATATTGTTGAGGCAAAAGCAAAACCATGTGTGAGTCAAACATGTTTCTTACTTTTGCACGCAAAAAATTTGGTTGAATGTGTTTAAATGGATTTAAAAAAGCGCGTCAATTCACTACCTTTACATGATACATTCGGAACCCTGAAATTACACTTGCAAACATACACATGCACACACACACTCACACACACCACACTCACACATATACACATACCCACACATTATTCCCATAAATACAAATCAAACATACCACGTACACGTACTAACCAACTTACCTTACCTTATAATATAATTTTTTGCTAAATGATGTGAAAATTCAATCCATTCATCATATCTGTATGTTTTAGCATTTGTAACATGTATGTGAACATACTTTCCCTGTGTCCTGAGGAGGGCGTAAATGACTGCGACACAGTTATCAAACTATTGCCGTCGTTTACGAACAATTTCTTGATATAAATTTGTTTCTATGTTCAATAAAAAATCTTTAAATCTTTAAATCTTTAAAATGTGATCTGTAATTTGGCGCACAGATAGTTAACGACTTATTTATTTAAAATTGCACCAACAAAGTATGCACTTTCATTATTATTTACACATGAATAATATATAATAAAAGTGCTCCTTTAATTATAGGCGCAAATAGCATGACTAGCGGGTATTAATCACAAATTGGATTGACTTGGATTAACACATATCTCTTCATCATAGTACACGATACCAAAGAGGACGGAGCTGCGAGAATAAGCTAATGATAAACAAATCTCACCTCGGATACAACAGTAGGGTAAGGGATATCTGTATATTCGAAGTCCCAGCCGTACAAACAGGCCGTTGTTGGCGTAGAAGGGCCTGGAGGCTTCATCGTCTCGAGCACATAGCTCCAATTGGCCATAAACATTGAGCATTTGTCGTATTCTTCACCCAACTTTGGTATTGATAGATTGCGCCTAAAAGAGTTAAAAAATAAATGCTTTATTAAATATTAAACTCTAGAGTTTACAGTAAAAGCATGATAACCCGCTTACTAATTGTTGCAAAGAATTAGGTCCTAAAGCTTGATCTGATTATCCGTGACTCTTATCAAAGGACCATGACGACCCGTGTGGCGGAGCGGTTACCGTACCGGTCTGACGCGCAATGAGTCCCGGGTTCGATTCCCGGCCAGACAGGTATCTGAATGATGAGTTTAGATTCATGTTCTGGGTCTGGATGTTTGTGTATTTGTCTTGTGTGTGTCCATGGTACCCACGACAGAGAAGAAACTCCTAGTGTGGGGCTATGAGTGTAGAAAGTGTAGAAAGCATGAAATGTACTCTGTGAAATTTATTTTGTATACAGGGGCACATAAAATATCAGTAAACCTAGGTATTGACAGAACTCTGATATTATCCTCTTGTAAAGTAGTATTAAATAAATTGGCTTGGTAATAGGTCTGACTGTCGTTTTTGAGCTGTATGTGATTTGTGTGACTCGCTTAGCAACCGTACCTTAGTTCAGGCTCCAGATGACTCAGCTCTGGTACACGACACCAATGCGCCTGCGGCGTGAGGGTAATGAACATTTGGACGAAGTAGACCATGGAAAACAGTACACCGAATGGGCACATCCCTAACAGCAAGAACTTCTGGTAACGGCCCATCTCGCCCACGTGGGCCAGCATTCCTTCCAATGCGTCTTCTTCAGGAAGGAACTTCTTAGTATTTGCATCTCCATCCTACAAATTTATTGTTTTATGTAATTGAAGTATCAAAAGAGCATGCTACATGGTATACAAACATATAAACAACTTCATAAAGAACACGAGTTCTGAAATTAATTATCATGCGATGCTATTCCTCAGGACTAAGACAGTCGTCTTTTACGAAAGTGAGGTAGCAATGCGCCATTCCATCGAAAAACGAGAAATTATTCACGCAAGAAAAAAGTGGAGGTGGTCTCTCCGACTGAACTTAAAAAAATTGTGAAGTTCTTCCAATAATATCGTCTAGTCATTTAAAGTACTTTACTGCACAGCAATGAAAATGTAGAGCTTAAGAATGCTACTGAAGATTCATTTATGAGCTTATGAGAAATTACTTGCCCTAAGTGATCAACAGTGGGTTAGTAATGGGCAGACGACGCTAACGTAATGTTCACACAAATTTGGTAAGCCTTGTTTAAAAATGTGAAACTAGTGGTAGTAATTTTGTATTTGTCCAAGCAAAACTTGATTCGAATATATAAAACATGTTTTGGTTACATAAATTTAATTCAACGTAACATTCAATCGCAGGCATGTAATATAACTTCAGATAAATAATATACAATGAAAATGAATCCCTTGCTAACACAGAATAATGTATTTCAAATAAATAAAATTCTAACCTCATTTATTTTTTCTGTAGACATCACGGAAGTGTATGGTTCGAGCGATATAATAAACTATTGATAGATAATAAACGAAATCAGATACAAATTCCTGATAAAGGAATTTTAACGTCACTGAGTTCGGGCGTTTATCAGGCATCATGTCGGTTGATTGCTTAAACGAGAAATAGGTACATCAGTGCTTATATTATATTTTTTGGCTATGATCCCGTGAGAATTCAGTTACATATATAAAATAAGTGAAGATATGCCATATGGTGCCGGCCTTGAGGCCCCTTTATATCGTAGGCCTCAAGGCCGACACTATGTAGCATATCTCCTTCATATCGTAGGAGGCTACTAATGGACAATACTGAGGAGATATGCAGCATCGTCACTATTCATCTATATCTAACTGTGGATCTCAAAGGCTGATGAATGGACGGATATATAAAATATTCTGTGTAATTATGTGATTTTTTGTCAAATTGTAGAGGCACAGGTGTCAAGCATAAGGTAAGTTTCTTTTCGCCGACTAAAATAAAACAGTAGAATCATATCAGATTGTTTTATTAATAAAGTTATACATCATAAGCATTGCTTAACACTGTCGTTCATAATCTTACCTAACAACTCTTAAAATAAAAACAATGGAAATTAGCCGCTGCGATAAATTGATTTTTAATATTATACACTGTAAAGTAATCTGTAAATGCATAAATTAAAACTATGAAAATATTAATTATTTGACTATGAAAGCACCAATTTCTTTTACACACCTTCATAGGAATAATATCTTTAGTACTAATAACGTACAAACGTAAAAAATGACCGTTTTGAAGAATCATTGTAATAAACTTGCAGTAAGGACACAGCAAGGCTAAATATAGACAAGATAAGTGACTTTTAACGACATGTCCATGAAATTGATACACTTAAGGAATTTGACTTAATTGACGAAATTAGAATACCATGAAAACCAACAACATTAATGTAACGTGCTCTACATTTAAAATCTAGAGCAAACATAACTCCTGAAGCAGAAAAAATGCAATTTATGTGAAAGGAAATGAAATGTAACATAGAGACAATTTTGCAATTTAAATTATACATTTTAAATAATATGCATTCACGTTTACCAAAATTATAATAAGTAGATATACAATATTTAACACATATTTTTGTGCAAATGTAAGTAATTAAATTTACATAAATCTCCTGTAAAACATTCATATTTTAGATATCTTTAGATACCTAACATAGTGACGTCAAAGTTATTTAGTTTCTACATTCTAATGTAGCTATATACCTATTTTTTATATTATCGCAATACTACTCTCCCAAAGCAAATTCTATTAAGGTAATAAGAGTAATAAAGTACATAAAATTGACATAATTATTATTATCACAGTCCATTTGTACGATATTGCCTATTCTTCTCACAATATGCGCTTTGTCATCCAAAATATTAATAATAATTAATATATAACAACACTTCACTAGTGCAGATTAAATCCTAAGATTATTTTGCTGAATTAGCAACAATAATTTAATGACAGTGACTCTAGATTTATTAGAAAGTTTTATTTACTACTATTTGCAAATTTTATAATAAGCTACCATGAGCAATAAGTTACCATTAAAAGATACAAAGATTTCAGAAGAAGATATCTGATAGTGATATTTGTATTTAATCATACGTCTATAGTAGAAGTCGGCAACCTTTTTGAAAACTATGAAGAAACAATAATTATATACACGTGGATAAAAATAAAATAAATAGTAAAAGTTGTCAATAACCCTATGAAATTAGTCGTCGAAAAGAAAACATCCTGAAGAATTAAGTATCTTTAAAATTTAATGCGTGTAAAGCAAAACAGGCAAGATATTAGGTAGATCTTAGGCACGCTTTGCCGACCCCTGCAGTTTAGAATTTTAGACAGACAGTAAAATTTCAGTCAAGACCTAAAAAACTAGAAAATCATTACAACTTTTTTTACAAATTTTTAACTGCAAATTCACAAAATCGTATCAGATTACCTGTGTACAAAGGAATGGTGAACGCTAACCACATACACTTAAAAATCTTTTGGCATATCGCTCATAAAGTGTAAATATCTATTAAATAAAATTCTCGTGACAAAGCTTTGTTGCCATACTCCTCCGAAACGGCTTGACCGATTTTTACCAAATTTTATATGCTTATTCAGTAGGTCTGAGAATCGGCCAACATCCATTTTTCATACCCCTTAAGGGTTGTCCACCCTTAACATTTTTTTTATTTTTTATATGGCAAAACAAGGTTTGTCGGGATAGCTAGTTTTAATATATTATTGACAACGTTTTATGTACTACTAGTTGACCCGGCGAACTTCGTTCCGCCTAAAAGTAAAAAATCTAACATTGTCACTATTTCTCCACTATATTATACATTTATTTTTATATAAAAACCTTCCTCTTGAATCACTCTATCAATTAAAAAACTGCATTAAAATCCGTAGCGTAGTTTTAAAGATCTAAGCATACAAGGACAGACAGCGGGAAGCGATTGTTTTATACTATGTTAAGAGACGAATTATAAATACTGTACCTATACTTATATTACAAATTAGACTGTTTTAAACATTATTTTGCTTACTTAAAAGGCATATCGTCATTCAATAAAACTAGCTTGCTTTAAGCACTACTTATTATTCATTCGGATAGTTAAAAAAAATATTCGCATGTTTTGATAATCTTATTATAATAAAATATTAAGTTAAAATTCTTTAACTACTTATACTTATTTTCGGTGATATTTCGATATGTGTTATTTACCCCAAGCGTTACATTATATATTATTTAAAAGTTGTTCTAATTATGTGTCTATATAATAAAAATACTTATATTTAGTGGTAACATTGTAACATTCATATCCTATTAATTAAATTAAGGTAAAACGATTGCAACATGAATAAAAAAATATCCAAAAAAAATAGTTTCGAGTGATATTACGAAATATTTAACATTTTCATTTTTTGTAACTCTAATAAACAATTATAAAAAATGTATTTCCAAAAGAATGGCTACGTTAATTTAGATTGTATATTAAATTTCAATAAAAACAAGACATTAGACAATAAGACCCAGAAAAACATTAGGTATTAAAAAAATACATGTTTTTTGTAAAAAAAAATCATGATCAAAAAATATCCATGAGGGATAATTGATAGTAAAATAAATATGTATTTAATTAAATTATAATTACAAAAACCGTTGACTGTTTTGTTGGTGTGCCGCTACGTGATAAGAGCCTTCTCTTTTCGTGTTTGCGTTTCATTTTCGTCCACTTCTTCTACTTTTCTGAAAATGAAGAACAATAAGATAAGTCACACAATGACATCTATAATTATTAAGACAGTGTACTCTGATTTGTTTCTATGTATGCCGGCGGGGGAGGGTAATGAAACATTCCAAAAAAATGTCCACCTATTTGTAGAGTTTTTTCGGGTGAATCCGGTCCCCCTAAATCTACGTTCATGGCAAGCTATTTCAAAGCTCTCACCCGCACAACGAGTATTCCCGGACGGTCCTCTCTCCCTCCTCGATGGTCTGCGGCATCGGCCGGCCCATGGTCTCCGGGAGCAGCATCCCGACACCCGCCGCGACGAGCGCCACACAGCCCAGTATCAGCAGCGGTAGTGATCTCCAGACACGCTCCTAGGAATACATAGGTGTTCAGATTGTAAGTGAAATAAAATGTTCTGTTAAAAATAATCTTGTAAAATATAACTGTAACGTAAAATATAAATATAACTGTAACTTATATATATGTAAATATCAGTTATATTTGTACGCCAACATTGGCAAAGCACAACGGGTTTTATAATCTAACTGAATTATGTCATTTTTGTACCTGTGCTTACACAAATAAACCATTTGAATTTGAACGCTTTTTACACTCATGGCTCTACATCGGGTTTTTTCCTGTGTCATTGTGAAGATGTGCGCATACAATTTGTTCAAATTTCGTTTACTTGCTGTAAACTTTAAAAATCCATAAGTGTGAACGGAAGTTACGCGTGTCACTGTTCCATCAAAACGCAGTGACTGCTTCATCCTAGAAATAGTTGTCGCGGCGGTACATCTCCGGTCAAACTATATACGTTCTAGCACTTTGCGAATATACTTTCTACTACCTTCCAAAACATGTACCTATATTCTACACTCATAGCCCCACAGTAGGATTTTCTCCTGTGTCGTGGGTGCGATCGATACACACTAAGACGAAAACACAAACACCCAGACCCAGAACAAGAATCTAAACTCATCATTCAAATATCTGGCCGGAAATCGAACTCGGAACCGGTGTTTCAGATCGGTGCGGTACTCGCACCGCCATGCCACGCGGGTCGTTAAAATGATACATTGGGCATAACTATACTTGGGGCAAATTCGATATGGAATGTTTAACAACAAAGTGTTGCATAGCAACCATTGACAGGCGGGGGAATGAAACTTTTTGTTATTTTATAATTAGTAATACAATGACGATAATGGTAAATATATTTTGTTCGACTGATTTTAGCACATTATCTTACAGTTGGTCGTTATTAGTTATTCAACTTTTCTTAATTAAATCACTTCGCGAAATTGCATTTGTGTACAAATTCGTGCAACATAGGAATTTTTATGACTTGTTTACATTTATTCCAGATCGGATTTGCCCCGAGTAAAGTATAAACATTCGTTCACGTACCGAGTACACAATAAACGGCGACACGACGGTAGCGACGTAGCCGCTGACGTGTATCAGCGAGGAGCCGGACGCGCGCACGGCGGTCGGCAGCAGCTCCGTCGACCACTGGATGGCCGCGTTGTACGACATGTTGATCGCGAAGCGCGCCATTATGGCGAGGGACACTTGCGGGATGCCTGGACACGAGGGTTATCCTATAGTCGACACTTGGGGGATGCTTGGTCATAAAAAGGATTAGCCTGATGGCCACGAAATAACAAACACTCTGTCATTCGTTTTGCGAAAATGAAACATTTAATCAAACACTTCCTAAGTGTTTAAATCATAAGTTTATACATAAGTTTATAAAGCCTCTAAAATTCACTGCAAATTGTAGCATTTGCATTTGTTTTAATTAGGTCTAAAATTGAAACGACGCTTTGAGCAAATGTTTTGTGGCCTACGCGTTAAAGAATTAAGGAACCATGTGGTTCAAGGGCTGCAGCTTACATCTAACAAATAGATTAGTCTCAGTGTAGAAATGTTAATTTTCAAAATAATAACGAGCCTTAATTTTAAATTCCATCATGAGGTTTTTTTTATAAACAATGATGAATTAACTATATTTTTATTACTAGCTTTATCATCTCATGTTCTGATATATTACCTTTTGGAACAAATGCTGCAATGAGGGATAAAATTCCAGCTATTGCTATAGGACCACACGTAAGATATCTGCGACCCCACCTGTGAAAGAAATACAAATTGTAAAAATAATAAAAAATATATTATGGCCTTTAATAAGTACTTAAATAGAATGTACCTACTCAAAGATATCAATGAGTATTAGTGACCATTTAAAGCAGGTTTGCCACATGCTTCTCCCCGGTAAACTCTTAACAAATATCGAATACCTACTATACAGAAATACAACATAAAAATCTATGAACTCTATTGAGAGATAGCGCTTTGGCTACTTCCCGTAACTCATCTAGAGATGGCGCCACTAGTATTTCTAACTACGGCACTAGAATCACGCTATCGATGTATTCTCAATATCCTCCGTAAATACAAGTTCCGAACAGGTACATTTCTCTTCTTAATAACTATAATCAAAGTTAGGGTTACTTGAAGCATTTCTATTAAGTTTATAGAACATAGCAGCGTTTTATATATATAGATAGATAGATAATTTTATCCCAAACTTCGAATAGGTTCGTTCACTTTATAAAAGACAAATTCGAACCTGTCCAGAACGAACGCCAGCAGCGTGACCGAGGGTATCTCGGTGGCCGACGTAAGCGTGAAGGTGATGAAGAAGTCCAGCCCCAGCCCCTCGGACATGCGCACCAGCCCGTCGAAGATCATAGCACAGGCCATGTACACCACCACCATGTACACCATCATGGCGCGGAGGGGCGCGCTCTTGAACAGGTACTTGATGGACTCGTTCGTTTGACGCGTCTGGCTTGATGATACCTGTCGGATTTAAGTTGTAGAAATAACTTTTTTCTTTAAAAATATTTGATAGACTAACTTTTTGTAGCAAAAAATTATCACAGAATAAACGTATTTACATCATATACCCACAATGACGCGGTATTTCCACTTGAAATATCTTAAAATAATAAAAAGTATGGTCATAAGACCAACTCTAGTGTCCGAGAATCATACTGAATTAATAAAAATAAATATAATAAGTAATAACAATAATAAACAATAAAATATGTAGATGCATGGTCGACGGTATGTAAATCAAATGTCATTAATACGAGTATACATTTCAATCCATTCACTGTATTAACAGCGCAGTGAAGGTACCTTTAAACCATACTATCCATAGTTCCATACTAATATTATAAACGTGAAAGTGTGTTTGTTTGTTCCTCTTTCACGTCGCCACATAGCTATTGTATGATATGATTTATATGCTGGGACATAGTTAGGACGGCGGAGAGAACCGTAGGCTACTTTTTACCGCGCTCTCATTTCCATGAGAATATTGATGTTTTGTTAGTCGATACATATTGAGTAGGTCCAGACGTTGTTAATAGATGGCGTTAGTAAAATTCTTTTGCAATTTCTGTATTACGCTATCAAATGCTAATGTTAATTCCCTACGAACGTGCGGGCGAAGCCGCGGGTAAGAGCTAGTTGAGAAATAAATGAGTTAAAAACAATACTTACAATAAATTCGTCCAAAACATCCTGTGGAATCTTTGTCCCATTAACATTCTCAAATCTTTTAAGAACATTTACGGCTTGATTCACACGGCCTTTTGATGACAGCCATCTATCAAACAAAATAATGCAAATATGTACCTACCTAATTATTTTCTTAGGTGGTAGAACGTACGTGATTCGACCGGGAAGGTACGATCGCCACACCTATTTCAAACTCGATGCTCGGTGGATTGCAGGCTTACACTTACTTGTATACGACCATCTTAGTTCTCGGGAGTAGCAACGCATCGGTGTTTTTTTTTTATCTGACTAAAGTAGCAAATGAGAAGTAGAAATGAGGTGGACTGCATGGTAAGTGGTCACTGCCGCCCATGGACATCTGTAATCAACTTCATACAGAACATGGGTTCCATCTGAAGTCAAAAACAGATGCGTTGCTACTCCCGAGGACTATGATGGTCGCCTCATGTGAAAGTGTGCCGGCAATCACACCCTTCTATCGAAACACAAGAAATGCTTCACGCTAGAAACAGGTGTGGCGGTAGTACTTCCCTGGTCGAGCTACACTGATTCTATAACCTTGATATTTCTTCTTATGAATTTGTTGACAGATGTCCATGGGCGGCAGTGACCATTTGCCTTCAGGTGAACTGCATGCTTGTTTACTACTTTAGTCAAATAAAATAAATCCATAGCGTAGTAGCCACTTGAGTACCTTTAAATTTTACTATAATTTATTTCCAAAGATGTTACAGTCATATTGTAGAATCAGATTATAAATTTGTATGTATGTTACAAGTGTTACTGATTAACAAGTGATTGATTAATTAATAATCACTTTGAACGACATTGGAAATTACTTCAAAGATAAGTGATGATCTAAGTAGATAGACTATATATATTTTTTATATCCGTAAATAATTTCAAACCAACTTCAAAAATTAATGTTTTGCTTAATCAATAAGAAATGAATTAAAATAACAATTTAACACTTTCACGGATGTTACCGCTTAAGTCTGTGTTCTATAAAGACAAAGTAAATCTTCACACATGACATATAAATACGTAGAGTCCAATGACATCATACGTTTTAAAGACGTCATGACAGAATTGTGACCGTAAAGTTTCTAGTATTTTACATGGTGTGATTTAAGTTGTTTATCAGGATAACAGTATGATTTAATTGTTCAATAACTGCATTAAAGTACGTTGTTAATTATTTATAAATATTTAACAAAATACACCCACGCTTTCTACACTCATAGCCCCACAGTAGGATTGTCTCCTGTGTCGTGGGTACCATGGACACACACAAGACGAATACAAAACCACCCAAACCCAGAACAGAAATCTAAACTCATCATTCAGATACCTGTCTGGCCGGGAATCGAACCCGGGACCCATTGCGCGCCAGACCGGTATGATAGCCACTGCGCCACGCGGGTCGTCAAAAAAATCTAAGTTTACCTGGCACTTTCTGGTACCAGAAAAGGCACGAACACCACTACCACCAACGGGACAGAGGTGACCCAAAGAAGTTTTCGCCAATCTGCCAGCCATACCGCCAGCCAAGGGAGTATCAGGCATCCTCCGCCGAAGTAAAGGGCTATGGACATGTTCGCCACCCAAGTCCGGTGACTCGGACCGACGTATTCTAACACTGAAATAAAAAAAAATGTGTGCGTGTACTAGCGTACACTCGTAAGAAGTGAAACTTCTTTATGACGTTATTTTTCAAAAAATATTTTACTATATGCAACTTTACAGAAATTGGTTAAATAAAGTTAAATTAGATAAAGTTTAATAAAAGGCTTTTATTAAACTTTATCTAATAATCTAATCTATCTAATATCACGCGTGGTAGGGATAAGAAAAAGATGGCGCGTAACGGAAAAAAAGAGATGGCGCGTAACAGAAAAAGATGGCGCGTAACGAATAAATGTTACACTAATTTTTTTTCCAACCCCGATAAAGAAGTTTCACTTCAATAAATAAGATGTGTTAAGAATTATATAATTTTTGCCATGAGAGTCGTTATTATACATTTTTAAACATTAGTCCAACGACTTTCTATAATGCCGTCATTATGAAACTGGGTATGTGGCGTGGTGTGGACATTCAATTCTACATCGCGCTTTTAAAGTTTCCTACACAAATATACGAGGCTACTATCCGGAAATAACGGAGCAAAGTTGTTCCTTAGACGTGCTCACCACTCTAGTGTGAGATCTGCCAACGAGTGTGAGATTTGTCAACGTTTGTATAATGTATTGCACGTTTCTAACTTGAAGCGTTTGTGATAGTGCTCTGTCGCCTCGTCAATGTCAAGATTTTTGGAGTTTACTCCTTAAGAATCGATTTGCATATATCCCTTATATGATATGAGATTGAGAAAAATGTGAGGAGTAAAATCTACTGAAGAATGACCTCGTTACGTTTACAGTTCTGATTACAAAATCGTTACGTGACAAAAGTTTCCTAGTAAGAGACTTGCTTTGCAATTTGGTTGTATTATTTTTTGCAATAAGATCGTTTCATTTACCTCTTTGATACTAAGTGTATAACGTTAAATGTTAAAAAAATAATAGAAGACCGACATATTATTTATGATAACGTACTTTATTTTCGAGTTACATATATTTTTGGTGTACATTGCCATATTTAGCAAAGCAGAGCTCGTTTGGCACTTTTACAAGGCAACTGTTTATTTGATGGTGGTGCCATCGAGGCATTTGAATCGACCTCTCGTGCTAAAGTTCATTGACAACACAACAATTAGAAGACGACCTTTGAATCTTCTTAATGTTTATTTAATTGCAAATAGACATTAATTATATGATACATATGCGGTGGATAATAAAAAGGACCCAATGCCAATTTTTCATTTTGAGGCAATAACGAAATTTTTTGTTCACATCTTGAAGAGTATCTTAATGCGTGCCGTTAGTAAAGGGGCTCTCTCGTCATCCCATTATTGTCCCACTGCTGGGCACGGGTCTTCTCTCAGAATGAGAGAATGAGAGTCATAGGCCATAGTCCATCGCGCTGGCCAAGTGCGAATTGGTGGACCTACGGGCTACGTCTCTTTAATAACCGAACACTGTTTGTCATTTTCTGAAAAATCGTCTCTTTTCAATTCGCTAAGCGATAGATTAGGTTAAAGTGGTTTCAAATATTTAACTAAATTAACTGAAATTTGAGTTGATTCAAGGTCTCTTTCATACTTAGTATGTGATTAACTTATATCATTACGTAGTAGGTACTCACCTAGGATATACATCATCATAAAGATGCTGTCATAAGACATGCCCACTAAGAATCTGCAGAACATGAAGTCCCATAAATCCGTGGTATAGATGGTAGCTATCCCGCCAATGAGCGCCATCAATGTTGATCCTGTGGAATTCAACTTTATTAAACTAAATACTTTAAAAGATACTTAATTCACGGGAGCCTTTAAAAGATACTTAAGCCGCGAATTCAGATTTGGTTAACGCGGATATAGTTGGTCATATTTGTTCCGACTACATCCACGAATAAAGAAAATTTAGTTGCGAATACAAAAAATGGTTTCAATTTTTTGGATATAGTTGGAAACAATGAATAAGGAGCTTTGACTGTATATTGTTGTGGATTGAAAGGTGGAAGATTTCATCTATAAAAATCGCAAAGTATTTCCTTGGTATATCTGACGTGAAGCAGTTCTTACACTTAGATAGGTTAAGGATGTTTTATTTAGATATAGGGTCGGTCTTGATTCTCAAGAATGGCAAATTATTTATGATAATTTGAGGTAGAGTTCCTGGTTGTAAGAGTTGGTTGCAAGTGTCTATGGACGGCAGAGACCACTCACCTCTAGATAGATCATTTGCTCGTTTGCTGTTATGTTGTTTGCCATACTTTTCCAATCGCGTTAGACCTTCATTTCTAGTACATTATCATATCAGGTGGTTTAACTAGTGTACGGGTAGTTCAATTGGGGAGGTACCGCCGCAATACCTTTAATTGTTTATACTTCAAACTTCATGAAAATTGCCGATGTTATTTCGACAGCAAAAGCATTTTCTTCGCGGTTAATGTTTAGGTAAAGTTTAATGTTTAAGAAGGAAATTTTATTGTAATGAAACTTTATTTGTACAAATAAATGAATTTGGAGTGTTTGTATGTAATGTTAAAATAACAGCTTTTCCATAATGGGTAATAAAGTATACATGGTACTTATAAAAAAAATACACTATCAATGTGTTGTCTGTCTCTCTGTTTCTTCCAGATATTCTCCAAAATGGCTGGATTCATACAGATAGGAAGCAGCTCATGCCACCGGCGTCAATATCAGCTGATATTAGGCAGGATTTATTGCTAAGAGCAGTAAGGATATCTCATTAAGAATTTTTAAAGCTTAAACATTTTGTATTGTGTTATTATTCGGCTTTGTTGAGTGGAATATTTAAAAAAATAAGTCATTAAAAAAACTGTACTCTAAATATTGTATTGATATTATATATTGGCTTGGACGTGTTCGTGATTTAAAAAAAAAACATAATTCGGGCGGGAAATGTCAGTAACGTTGGGGCTTTTGAGAAGAGAGAAATAATAAGAATTACTTCCAAAGACTCATCAATTCTTATCAAATAATCATACAGTTCATTTGCAATCCGCAAACTTTCACTAAGTTTTTCAAGTTAAATTCTCCTTTTCAGTGCTTGTTGACATTTTTTCTTCAATGAACTGCGGATTTAATATTCACTATGTCAATCTCAGTTACATCCCTCTCGTGAAATTCATGCAGATCTTGCATATCTCTAGATTGGCTTGACGGATTGTAAAATCCATACTAATATTATAAACTTGAAAGTGTGTTTGTTTGTTAATCTTTCACGTCGCCAAATAGCTGTTCTATGATATGGTTTATATGCTGGGAGATAGGAGGGCGGAGACTGACGTAGGCTACTTTTTACCGGCTCTCTCATTCCCATGAGAATATCGATGTTTTATTAGTTGATACATATTTAGTAGTTCCAGACGTTATTAATAGATGGCGTTAGTAAAATTCATTTGCAAGTTCTAAATCACGCTGTCAAATGCTAATGTTATTTCCCTTAGACCGTGCGGGCGAAGCCGCGGTTAAGAGCTAGTATGTTATATAATTAGACCCGTTTCAGTTTGCAGATTATTTCCGCTCATAATTATTCCGTGAATGAACGGAAAGTTTTAAGATGATTTTTCAAATAAAAAGCTTCTTGGTAACATAATTATATATAGTAAAAACTAATTTCATAATAAAAAATATCACTATGTAATTATTTTAATATGACCATCCTCGCCATTTAATGCAAATAAAATTAGTATATGTTGATAACCTTTGAACACCGATTAACAATGTTGAAATACAGCTATAAATCATTATCCTACAATAATAAAAAATGTTGAACAAAAACAGTATCTGTCTGATAAGAAATAACGAACAATAAATTGAATTTATCTTAATTATGTTACGCCGCAACAATTAAATCAGAATTCTGATATATTCGTATCAGATAACATCAAGCTTGTAATATAAAAATTGTATTATTGTATCTAATTATATCTTTTATGGAGGTTATAAACGAGCACGTGAGCTACTTGATGGTAGGTGACCACCGCCGTCTAAGGATGTAATTAACATCAGATGATACGGATGCATGTACATTTCAAGGTAATAGAACGAGTAGAAATCAATGAAGTAACACCGCCTCACTTTTTTATCTAATTGTAGAAGCAAACGAGCATGCAGTCCACCTGATGGTAAGTGGTTACTGCCGCGCATGTGTAAAGCAACTTCATATAGAACATGGATTCAATCTTAAGTAAATCACAGATGCGTTGCTACTCCCGAGAACTATGATGGTCGCTTCATATAGAAATGTGCCGGCCCAACCTTCCAACGAAATGTACCTAAGAACTTTTCCACGCTAGAAATAGGTGTGGCGGTGGTACTTCCCCGAACTACACTGGTTCTACCACCTTCTTATATTCTTCACACTTATTTTTACTGTGGAGCAGTTCTTGCGTTTCGTTGGAAAGGTAGGGCCGATCGTGGTTGCCGTCTTACTTTTATTTACGACGACGATTTTAGTCTTCAGAAGTAAAAACGCATCTGTGATTGACTTGAGATAGAACCGTGACCACTTACTATCAGGAGGACTGCATGCTTGTTGCCATTGCAATTCTTATAAAAAAGATATGGCTGAAATTCTACCAGTGGCCGGACACAGTTGCGTTGCTAACTACGAGAAATTGGAGCGTAATATTAGTGCTAAAAGCCTTATGTTTGTCATACATTATGTGTTTTATGTTATTGATGTAGGAAACAATTATGATTGATGTCGATAGCTACAGCACCAAATAGAATACAAATGCGAAGCTGCCACTGTGAAACTAGTGTTCTCAGAAGTAGAAAGAACTTTGCTGTTACTTTTAAGCAAAAAATTATGCTCCAAAAACTACATTATCCTGGAAAATGCATAAACTTAATAATCATAATATAAATATAATTATATAACACTCAATACAATATTTTAAGGATAACATTTGCATGGAAAATAATTATAGGATGCGCAAAGGAAAAACCAGATAATAACTACTATGAGTAATCGCTCGGAAAATAAGGATTCAACCTACAAGGATTTGAATACAGAATAACTGAGAGAGATTATAATATCAAGCCTATTTACAACAAATTCTTACCAACCAAGGCAGGCACCCTTCCGAAGTTATCGGCCATCCAGCCGAAGAAGATGCCTCCGACGAAGGAACCAGCGAAGAATATCGCTTGGGCCAGAGGGGCATACCCAGCGTACTCGCATACCCAACTTCGCTGAAAGAAAAACAATGTATCGTACAGTGAAAATAAAAAGGATTTATTGCGAAATTTGATTCTTGTGGAAGTAACAGGTTTGTATTTTTAGAAGATTTTGAAGTTATTTTAAATGTTTGTTCTTTTCTAGCACGAAATAATCACTTATAATTTTGCTAGAGGATAGACTTTATTATGTTGTCGTTGTGGTTATTGTAAATGAAGATTTCTGATAGAATGCACCAGTGTTTCTCTTGCCTGCCCTTAGGCACTTTTCAGGGCAAATCGTCCCCAAATATATCTCACTTCAAAATCTTGTAGCTACAACAAGTTGTCGTCTACTCAGAGACATCAACACTGAACGGTCAGAGTCCCAGCAATGTAAAATACATATACATATGTAACATCTCTGGTAATCTAGTTGGTAGAACCAGTGTGGTTCGCCCGGAGAAGTACCACCGCTATAGCTATATCTAGCGTCAAGCAGTTTCGATGGAAGAGTGTCGTTGCCGGCACACTTTTATATGAAGCGAACATCTTAGTCCTTGGGAGTAGCAAAGCATCTGTGATTGACTTAGATAGAACGTCATGTTCTATATGAAGTTGCTTACCCATGGCTGCATTCTCGTTTGCTACTTTAATCTAATAATAAAATCTTTACCTCGCTAACAATCGTATGGTACGGAATGTCTCCCAATTCAAATTCCCAGCCGTTCTGGCAAGGAACAGTAGGGGACGATGGGTGTGGCGCCGTCATGGTATCCCGAACCTGGCTCCAGTTGGAGTTGAACATGGCGCATCTGTCCCACTCTTCGTCCACCTTTGGTGCTGTGAAGTTTCGCCTGAAAAAAAATAGTTTTTTACTCTCATAGCCAACACACAAGGATTTTCTCCTGTGTCCTGTGCGGTAGAACGAAGACCATACCGGTCTAACTCGCATTGTGTTCTGTGTTCGAAGGATGCCCATATTCGGCTGATGAATTAAGATTTGTTCTGGGTCTGGGTGTAAGTATATCAGATTATAATAGTCATTCCTATAAAATACAGAACTTTTGATTGTTTTTATGTATGTTGTAACTTGTAAGTCGCATTTAATCAGAACTACTGAATTGCATTTAAAGGATTAATTCAAGTTTAGTCAGTATGTTGAAATAAAATAATTATACAGTTTATTTTTCTTTCGAACTCCAATTTACCAAAAAATGAAGTCACTGCAAACCGAATCACATTTACGAAGTTTTCTTAACATGCTGCTTACAGTGACGGATTAGCCACATAGAAAGAGTAGCAAATGTTACGAGCCCCGCGACTAGAGGGGCCCCGCGGCCCAACACCTATTTGCTATTTATATTTTACTATCTTTGCTATCCTAAAATATAGCATAAACTGAAAGAAGAAATAGAAGTAGATATAGAAAGTGTCATCTCTAAATTTCGCCACACTAAATCCAGAAAAGTTTACTAGTAACAGTTTTGTTTTATTTAATATCCTTACTTAAGGCAAACTATGGGCCTACGGTCAGAATTTGCTACAGGCCCCGCGCTGGCTTAATCTGGCACTGGCTACATATGCTGGCTGCATGATATCCTAGTCCTTAGCTAAAATTTCATTAAAATCCATCTAAACCATGTATCAAATGTTATTACAACATTTATAATTTGAATTTCTGTAAATTACTTCTTTAAAAGTAGATTAAAAAGTTCTTTACGATGAAAAAAACGAGCCATAACACAACGCGGGTATCTTGTTTTTGAGCTGTTGCATCATCCGGGTCCATTATCGAATCACGTCAATAATATCTTCACTGATATTGCATCGTCATTGAAATTACATAAGTGTTCTAAATGTGCTTATTTTTTTACCAGATTGAAGAAGCAAACTAACATGCAGAAACCCACTGCATGTCATACCGGTATCTACAGGTAGACTCGCTTAGACAAGAGGTCATAATTTAATTAGTGATAAAAAATATTTTGGTATTGGTCAATTTACTAGCTCGAGTCTTTGATCAAAAGGGACCACTCGGAAAAGGGACCGCGGTCCCTTATGGCAAAAGCGTCTTTGAATGGGTCGATTGGGACCAAAAATTCAAGATAAAATGATACAGTCGGCAGAAAAATCTGCATGCTGTGTGTGAGATATTTTTTCTCAAAATATTAAGGTAAGCTTCTATTTGATAATAAAATGGCATTTAAATACAGTAATATATATTATTTTTAAATAATTATACGTTAAGTAATACAAATGCCAAATCTATTTAAATAGAATTTAATTCTCAAATCTTTTGTTATTTTAAAAAATGTTTTTGTTTTGATTAACAGGCGATAAATTAGAAAATTGCACGGCCTATATAATTTCCATAATTGAAACGAATCCAATGATACGATCTCATATGCAAGAAAATCGTCGTTGGGTTGTAGTGAGTGCCAAAGATATGTACAAACATATCTAGAAGGTATGTTCATTTCATAAAGCTACCAAATTAGTCCTCGGAGGTAGCAACGTCTCTATAACTGACTTCAGATGCTTACAAATGCTTGCTCGGTTGGCCACTTGAATCACTACAAAGTTGTATCGCGCTGTCCCTATGTATGCTTAGATCTTTAAAACTACGCTTCGGATTTAAGTGCAGTTTATTTTTATAGATAGAGTGGTTCAAGAGGAAGGCTTTTATGTATAATACATGCATAATATATGGGAACACTGATAATTTTTGATTTTTGATTTTAGGCGGAACGAAGTTCGCCAGGTCAGCTTGTCATAAAAAAAAAGTATATGTTCAAGAGTCGTCCAAAATACATTACTCGCCCTTAATCGTAGGCACATAAAGATATATTTTTATACAATATTTAAACTTGCATAGCATTAATTAACTCGATAGCATATACAATTAATATATTGGGTTTTTGTTTACCTACAATTAAAATAAACTACCAGGTACAATTATGTTTCACAATAATTATCAGTTATTTAAATACAATAGAACAAGGAATACTAGAAAAACTCATCGTGGAATAATATAAAATCATTATATTAATACGTGAAGCAAAAACTTGTGAAGCATTTTTAGGTAATATGCCGCGGACGGATTAGTATGAAATTTTGCACGGTTATAGTGGACGTAGAGAAGCAGTGCAGAATGTTAATATTTTTTTCAAATCCCTACTTCCCTACTAATATTATAAATGTGAAAGTAACTCTGTCTGTCTGTCTGTCTGTCTGTCTGTCTGTCTGTCTGTCTGCTACTTATTCACGCCTAAACAACTGAACCGATCTTTATGAAATTGGGCACACAGATAGTGTTGAACTCGAGAAAGGACATAGGCTGCTTTTTATCGAGAAAAATGGGTTGAAAGCGGTAAAATCGGGCATAAATGTTTGTATGGAAGTTCGTTTTTTACAAAGTCCCATATTGACAAGTCCGTCAAGGGGTACGATAGATTTACTTAAAACCTTATCTAAATAATAAAACATAAAAAAAACATTGATTTCGAGTCGACAACATATATCCGTAAAATTCGGATTGTCGCGTATTTTGTTAAATTGTAATGTAAACATGTGTGACATGACAGCAGTGTGACATGACAGTAGCCATAATGGCCGCCCGGATGCCATTCTGAATTCATTAAAAAAAATAATACTTATAAATTTGTAACTATCAATTATCATAAAAATAGAAGTGATTCAAATTGATTTTAATTTAATTTATGAAATATTTCAATAATAAAAAAACATCCGTTGACGCGCTGCGGCCGCGCAGCTTGCGACCTAATGTAAAATCGCTTTTAGAGTACAGGGATTCCCAATAATTGATAATAGATGGCGCGTCATACTATTATAGTAAAATAGTTATTGGAATCCAATAATTCAAAGGCGATAAAATGTTTTAACATTGTTTCAAAATAAAATTATCGACTCCATTTGTCACTCCATATTCATGTTACATAAATAGTTTCTTAACTATTATTGCATAAATAAAGTTATGTTATTGACCACACCCGTACATTTTTAGCGAAAATAAATATTATGGACAAAATACAATTGATAGTCTTTTAAGCAAAATACTAACATTAATAAGTCGATCAGTATCTAAATAAGATTTAACAATTATATCAGGAATTATTATTATAAAGAAGCTTTTGCAACTTTTGTGATAAATAATTGCATTTATGAATATTGAAGCATGGTTGATGAACACTTTGCTCTAATAACAAACGAGCAAGGTCAACATTATTGTTCTTTTTATATTTATGATTTGTTAATTATAAATGGATTGTTATTTGACTATTGGGATGAAGATTCTGTAGATACAGCCATCGAGATCGAAGACATTATCCAACAAAATTTTTGGATTCCTTCAATGCCTCCCGGTACTCCTCCACACAAACTTTTTTTTTTAATAAAAATACGCTTTCTACACTCAATAAAATAGAAAATTTCTACAATTTCAATTTCTAAAATAGCCCCACACTAGGATTTTTTCCTGTGTCGTGGGTACCATAGACACCCAAGACGTATATAGAAACACCCAGACCCAGAACATGAATCTATTCAGATTCCTGTCTGGCCGGGAATCGAACCGGGTGTGGTAGCTGCTCCGCAACGCGGGTCGTCAAGGTTGTCAAATTAATGTTAAAAGTAGGTTCACCTATATGTAATCTTACTCAGAAATTTAAAAGGACCAAAATTACTTGAAATAGTATTTTTCAGTTCATAAAAGTTAAAATCCATCTTTATAATCGATGCGCTTTGGTTTAAATGTGGAGGCTTTGTTTGAAAAGATGTATTCCGATATTGTTAATGTGACCACTAAGACTGTAAATTGGTTCAAAGAAGGGGTTTACGATATTCTGATTCGTCTTATTTTCATAACATTTTACATAGCAATATGCACCTACCCACAAATACACACTTAAAATTCGTTTTTTCACTCTGTGTTTGTCCGGGTAATACTTGACCGGCTAAACCGATTTTTACGGGTTTTTTTACTATAGAAAATGTTATGGAACAACATGTAGACTACTTTTATCGTAGAATTCCCACTGAATGGAGATTTGCGCGGGGAAAACTTTGCGATACATTGATTTGCACGCGGGCAGGGCCGCGGGTACAGCTAGTAATGCATATTCATACATAATTAATTACTACATAATTAATACATAATTAATTATTCATACATAAAATCAACTAAAAACACATTACACACACTACCGTGCATTTATAACAAACACATACATAGTAAACGAAATAGAACATTCAATGTCTTACTATGAAAAACCATAACGTCAAAAATGTCAGATGTCTTTGTCAAAATACCGCTATTGCTTTTAAATGCGGCTTAGTTAATTAAACCTCTTTTTTATATTTAACGGGTGCGTTCAAAATTACTTAATTTTTTTTACATTTTATTTCAATTTGAGAAATATTCGTATTACTTTGGACAATATGAACGTAAGTTTTTTTAATGTAAATTACGGGCAAATTTCGACCGATGCGACGGGTGACTAGTAATACTAAATGTATGAGGCGTCGTACCTTCTTTAAATAATAAATTAGTCAATTACATATACATACATGAATACCCGAAGTTAAGGATAAATAAATTTTAAATGGGTTCTCGGAAGGGTACTGATGATTTTGATCATTTTTTATTGGCTAAATTCATAACCCATGTTATATTCAGAAAAAACTAGCTGTGCCCTCGACTTTACCTGCCTTTAAAACAATGTGATATGACATACACCTAACTATAATTTGATACATTCAACAAATTAACACAATAACATATTATTAAAGAGATCTGGTAGCAACCGTTATCTATTCATTAATGTACAATTGACAAAGTTGCCCGTAGGATCCTGTCCTTATTCCGGGATAACAAGTATCCTAAACTGTAAATTGTAATAATCGCTAAACTATCACTATGCAAATCGCATCGATCCCTTGGTCTGTGAAAAAAATAAAACAAAAATGTTCAACAGAAACCATACACTTTTCCGGTATTAACGTAAACTATGTGTTATTTCAGATTATAAGTAATAAATCTCTACATACCTGACATCCAGGTATTATAGAATAATAAACATCCATCCGTCCATCCATTCTCTTAAACTTTCGCCTTATATAATATTAAGAATATTGATTCATGACTAAATTAAGGACAACTTTAAAGGTTAAACAAATAGTGGTAGTAATATAAACACAATCGTAAGCGCTTCTGTCCTATTTGATTTATATTTAAAGCCTGCATAAACAGGTACAAGGTGTAAGTAGACAGCATATACTCTTCAAAAGCTACTATAAAAAACCGGCTAAATGCAAGTCGGACTTACACTCGAAGGGTTCCGTACTATTATTTAAAAAAAACGGCTGATTTTAAGCCGTTTTTTTTGTTTGTTTTATGGGACGTTTGTACTATGGGAACCACCCTTAAACATTTTATTTTATTCTGTTTTTAGTATTTGTTGTTATAACGGCAACAGAAATACATCATCTGTGAAAACTTCAACTTTCTAGCTATTTGGGTTAATGAGATACTGCCTGGTAATAGAAATTTAGACGGACAGCCGAATCTTAGTTTTTTTTTTTATAGTTAGGCCAAACGATAAGGCAGACGGGCCACCTGATAGAAAGCAGTCACCGTCGTCTATGGACATTTGCAATGCCAGGGGAGTCGCCAATGCATTGCCGGCTTTGGAGGAGAGCTCTTTTTACACCTTTCTTTAAGATCCCCATGTCGTAGCGCTCCGGGAATACCTCAGGAGGAAGCTCATTCCACATCTTGCACTTAGTAATAATAGCAGGGTTCTTTACTGTGTGGGTACCGAACTCTATGACATTCAATAAATTATTATAGCTTACCTAACCGATGGTGCTAAATCGCTCAACTCCGGCACATGGCACCAGTGCCGCTGCGGCGTCGCCGTGATGAACATCTGGACGAAGTAGACGAAGGCGAAGAAGATGCCGAAAGGCGCCATTCCCAGGAAGAGCAGCTTCTGGTAGCGGCCCATCTCGCCGACGTGGGACAGCACGGCTTCCAATGCATCGCTGTCTCCATTGTTCTTGTTAAGTTTTTCTTTAACCTCTCCGTCCTGAGGAAGAATGTTTCAGTTACATATTCATTTGTTTCGAAATGTAAGTAAGAAACGAGCGTTCGTCTAATGATAAGTGACTGTGACAAGTGGCCACTGTCACCTATTGACCCTGTAATCAACCCCATATAGGTCTAGGATCGGTAAGTCTTGTCTGTGTTTAACTTAGTTTGATAGCCTAGTATTAGAATAGAGAGAGCCTTGTAGAGAATTTTCCGTACACGGCAGCGCTTGACGCTGTTGTTATAAAAAAAAGGGCTGTGACTGTGGTGGCACCAATCTAACTCGACCTATTGGCAAATAGGTCGAGTTAGATTGGTGCTACCACAAAAGTGAAAAGGTCTATCGATTTGTTATTGCTGTGTGCCCGGAACTTGGGTAATACGTAATACATTCTATGAAAAAAATGTGAATTTTGTGTTATGGTCAGAATTTGAAAGAAAGAAAGAAAAAATATTTATTTCGTCAGTTTTCACTACAACAGGTCTGTTTATAAGGTACAAAATTTTATTTCTACAAGTTTGAGGTATGTACAATTTCACCCTATGTGTATTTTTTTCTGGCAACCCTGACAGTGGATCAAATGAAGTAGTTAAATGCTAAACACCATGTCGTAAAATGATCTCCGGTTCGTAATTAGTACCCTCGAACCTATGATTAATTGCAACAATGACGCACTTACGGTTTCATTATGTTTATATCCCCATTGTTGGCAATGTTACGCGAGGCCGCATTAATTTTAAATCATTTTTGCCATTAAAATGTAGCAAATATGTACAAAGTAATAACTGTTTATCAAATGTTAAGTCACAGGCTGTGGTCACTGCAGTTCATAAACATCTTTAACGAACGCAATATAGAATAGAGGTTCCGTCTAAGTCGATCATGAAGGCGTTAGGTACTCCTGATCACTAAAGTAGTAGAGTCATACGTAAATAAGACGAAACCAAACAATTTAAACTTACTATTTTATCATAACAACAGTGCCGGATTATGCTAGCGCGGGGCCTGTAGCAAATTCTGACCATAGAGGCCATAGTTTGCCTTAAGTATTTATTTATTTACTTTTATCTTAAGTCTAACATTACAAAGTAACCTAATACGTTAGCGCAGTGAAACAAAATATAATTAAATATTGATTTTAAATTAAATATAAGTTGAAAATTGTAATTACATGAAAAAAAAATCAGTTAAGTCACATTACACAAGTTTAATTAGTTCAGTAAGGATATTAAATAGAACAAAACTGTTAGTAGTAAACTTTTCTGGATTAATTCTGGGAATATTTAGAGATTACACTTTCTCTATCTTCTTTTAAGATTTTTAAGGTACTCGTAGCAAAGATAGTAAAATATAAACAGCAGGTAGGTTGGGCTGCTTGCTATGTGGCTAATCCGGCATAGCATAACCTACATAAACATTAAATTAAGTAAACCATTTTAAATGTATATGTCGGTGGATGACGGAAAACCTACGTGCATTTCATGATTAACGCCGTTTAGTTAAATAGTTCGTCCTATTAACGTAGACAAGTGAGGGTAGCATCTACCTTCTCTTAACGCAACGCTGAGCGGGTAGGCGTAGATTATGTCGTGCGATCGGAATCCATAAAAAGTGGGTCGGCTGTGTTAGTTGACGGATCATTTACCTTCACTTGTCTATGTTAATAGATTACGAACTATTGAACTAAATGTCGTACGTTTTCTGTACGTTGGTTTTCGTCATCCACCTACATATACATATTAAGATAGTTCTATGTTACTTTTCTGACGCAAATCCTTTACACTCACTTTACAAAGTATAACTAACTGCTTAGCAATAATTAACTGAAAAGAACAAAATATTTCTCACTAGAAATGTGTTCCTATGTTCTAAAATTCTATCTATTTTCTACCCATGTTAGTTGTAAAGTAGTAAAGCACACATGCGCGAAGTAAATCATTAATAATTAATTAGCTTTATAATATAAGATATTAATGATAATTAAATAATTTAGTAGCTTTATAATAACGGATTAAACTAAGATGTTAAAGGTCATTTATACGCAGACATTAACGAATATTGCATATTATTTTAATTACAATTACGTAACTAAGTGTTTATAACAGCGGACCATAGATTAATTATACGTTTTTAAATTTTTAACCGCCTTCAAAAAGGAGAAGGTTCTCAATGCGGCCGGTATATATGTATATATATATTTGATGTATGTATAAGGATTACTCCGCCGTTAGTGGACCGATTTTAATTATTCTTTTTTTATTGTATAGAAACCACCTGGAAAATGCTCCCACTTAAATATGGTTCGGTTAGGTTCTATCGATGGGTTATGGAGAAAATGAGGGCTCGAGTCGGTGCTCACATAGGACACATGTGGTTTCCTCGTGATCCAGCGAAATATGGTGAGCGCCGATTTCGGAACTATGTACTAAGTACCTACTGTGTATGCTTTAAACCAACATGTATTTAAATTATTTTTTACTTTTTTGTTGCATAGAAGTCGGTTGTATTTTTTTTAATTAAACTAAGATACAGGTATGGCATACATACAAATATTTAAAATATTCTACGTCCTTTGCCGTTGTTGGGAATCAGTACTGTTATTCGGTACGATAATCTCGAAAGATAAATCTGTGGTCAATATCAGATTCGCATTCTTTAAAAGATTACATTGATACCGGTGATATAACAATTGTGAGTATGAAAATGATCTCATGTTTACCAATTTTGACATTACCTGGTTACGGAATTGCGTAGGAGGATTCGTTTTCCTTAGCTATGAAACACGAATTAATTTGTCACGTATTAAACTTTGCTGCTGAGAAAAACTCTGGACTTCCTAACCTAAGCTACTGACAATCTAACACCTACCAACTATTTGTAGCGTAAAGCAGTTCTTGCGTGTCGGTTGAAGGGCCAGTTAACTCTCATACTCGGTGACCATGTGATTTCTCGGTAATAGCAACGTATCTGTAGCATTTAGATAAAACTTTTCCATGTAGAGTTTCTTACAGATGTCCATGGGCAGCAATGTAAATTTTCTTTCAGGTAAATAAACTGGACTGCGAGTATGTTTACTACTCCAACTTATATTAAAAACTCTGACTAAAGCGGGTCATTGACATTCATTCCCTATACGATTCCATTGCATCACATTATTCTATCAAATACCTCGAGTACAACCCATTATTGTCCCTCGCTTGGCCATAGTCCACCGCGTTGGCCAAGTACGAATTGGTGGACTTCACATACCTCCGTGAACTTTTTTTTAAGAACTCTCGGGTGTGTAGGTTGTTTTCCTTCACCGAAAAGCAGTGATAATTAATATTTAATACGCACAAAAATCAGTGGTACGTGCCTGGGTTTGAACCTCGGACCTCCCGATTGAGAGGGCAAGTTTCAACCATTAGGCTATCAGTGCTCTATACCTCTATACCTCAAATACCTAAACACAGTAAACAGATTCTGTTCGAAGCACACAAAGCCAGTGACTATGGTAATCGTCATTCATTACATGCCTCGGCATATATTATCCACATCAATCGCTGGGCTACATTGAATGTACTGCCCGCTCAGGCCAAGGTGGACGGATCATAAAACAACCTACCGTTTATCCATAGTACTTATACTTCGTACGTATGCGTTTTAGAATCACAATTAAGTATGTCGGAAAATTAGTTTTACATATTTAAAATGAAAGACATTTTTAAAGGTAGAACCAGAATAGTTCGACCGGGGAAGTACCACCGCCACACCTATTTCTAGCGTGAAGCATTTCTTGCGTTTCGATGGAAGGGTGTGGTTGCCGGCACACTTTTATATGAGACGACCATCATAGTCCTCGGGAGTAACAACGCCTCTGATTGACTTCAGATAGAACCCATGTTCTCTATGAAGTTGATTACAGATGTCCATGAGCGGCAGTGACCACTTACTATCAGATGGACTGTATGCTCGTTTGGTACTTCAGTCAGATAAAAGAAATGTTACCAAAGTAAAAATATTTTTATATTCTTGTTTACAACAATGGTGAACCTTCAAATGATAAACGTATGAGTCTTGTATTCTTGTAAAAGCTATCCTAATTTATAGTTTTTAAAAGAATAAAAAAGTATCCTAATAAAAGTATAGCTTTGTCATCAAAATAACGTGGAACAATAAAAATTAAGAGTAATAAAATTATTTTAATCATTTTCTAACAATATCTATTTCGTTCAATAACTGTAGAGGTATTTCGCATGCCAGCCGATTTTTAGTTATTCGCATATTACTAGCCTATGATTAGCCTACTAGTCTATACTCTAGCCTTAAATTAAAACATTAATACTAGAACGGCATTTGACAATGGCGCATTATTTCGATGATGAAGACCTTTACGCCTATTTGAGCTTAATAAATTATATTAAACCCATCTTGTTCAATCAACCTCTTTTCTATATTTAAAGCTGTTGGATCTTTCAAGAGGCAACTTAGGTAAGTTTTAACTCTTGCACAAGGTACCTTACGTACCTTACTTGCAAATAAAAAAGTTAAATAAATAATAATAACAATAATTACAACCGACTTCTATGCCACAAAAAAGTAAAAAATAATTTAAAAATAATCCAGTGGTTAGATTATGTAAGTCACAAAAAGTTCAAAGTGTCGTGCGTAAAGACACAGTTAGTGTAGTGTGTGATTGAACCTAAAAAAGAAAAACGAACTAGACGAATGGTAGATAGGTTAATCTAAAATTAGTGCTTGTCAACGGTTTCTCCCCGCCACCGCATTTCCGCGTTTCGCCATAGATGATACACTTATATACTGTATCGACGTGACCACGATCCATGTAACTGGGTCGAAATATCGGCAAAAAGAATTCTTAAAGAATTCAAAAACCGCATATCGTGAGTACCCGTTGATTATTAAAATTTAAAGATTTATTGTTAAAGAACATACATAGTAGGTACTTAGTACGTAGTCGCTAAGTCGGCGCTCAATGTATTATTATTTCGGTGGATCACGACGACGAAACTATGTCCTATATAAAGTAGTCCAATAGATAACCCCTTTCATTTAGGAAGTTGGCTAAAAAGTAAGACGCGAGTAACAGGAATATTTAACGAATAAGAGAATTTTCAAAAATACGCTAAGTTGATTTATGATTTATGTAAATACGGTTAATTGCCCTTGACCTCGTTGCATTTCAAAAAATAGGTGTAATTCCACCCTAAAAGCTACGCAAACTCGCGTAGAATAGGCTGGGTGAAGCACCTTCAGAAATCGATAGCAACTCCGGCAGGTTTACAAAACAACAAACATAGCGCAAGTTTCTAAAAAGCGACGAAGGACGGATAACTATGGCTTACCTTACGTTTATTTGCCCATTATTATACTATAAGTAATAAATCTTAAAATTTGAGGAGTTCTTTATTTGACCATTGTTGGTCAAATACAGGTCGGTAAGGTCATACATATTGAATTGTCACTATATCGGTTTGGTAAGTAGCAAGCAGTCTCTAAGTGATGACATTATTTGACTATTATTAAGCTTTCCAACACGTTTTTTTAGAATTTTCTGCCTTCGCATATGATTTTTCTGTGTAGAAACATCACTATGTGCGTTAAAATTACCATCATCAGCTTTCCAGCTGATTTCGCAAAAGTACGCATTTGTGCTACATCATAAGCAGAATTGCAACCTTGTAACTTAGTAATAGATGATAACAAGCTATAAATTAAACAAAAGTTCTAAAAGTCAATGTGTTTCTACGCATGGACCTGCAGAACTCATAATTCGTTCTAATTTACTAACGTATTGCCTTTGATGTGTAAATTAGAACGATATTTAACTGATCTTAGCCGGACTATATTTTTTAAAATCGCAGGCCAAATATGTCTTCTACTATTAAAAAAATAATGTACAGGATAGTTAATATTTACATAAACTTAAATAAATATTTATTAGTAGGAAAACACTTCGTCGAATCTGGAAAAGGTAGACTCGAATTGCGTTTCGATGTTAATTTTTATTGTACCTACTAGCTACATTGCTCTGTGCCTCTGGACAAATAATTTGGTCATTTATGCCAAAGTGCAAAAAAATAAAAATAATATTTATATAAAGCTAAAGAAATATTACAGCCGTAGGAGCGTACTTCGCCGAATTTGGAAAAGGTAAACTGACTCAAATTGCGTTTGAATGTTAATTTTTACAGTACATTGCTCATAAGTATCTACTGATGTGACTTTTGGATGATAATTTGGTGTTTATGTCAAGTGCAAAGACGTTTATTTCTCTTGAATATTAATGATTTACATTTTTTGTATTAATGGTCTCTTCGAGCATATTTTTCTTTATTAAAAGGATTCACGTGTTTGATATATAGGTACTTTGTTTTTTGTTGATCTATTAATATTTTCTAGATTGGGTGGATAGAGCGTCTTGGGACCGCGATTTGATAGGGTACGAAATAAATCTTTAAGTAATAGGTATATTAATATTATTTTATTTGAAATTTTAGGAATGCAAATGCAATATTCTAATAGTTCTATTTCATACAAGGACTTTATAAAAAAAACAATTGGTACCTACATTTTTTATTTCCATATTCCAAATCATACAAAAACTTATAGAACTACACTAATATGTTCTTATTCACTTTTATATTTTTTACACTTTTAATTGATAGCCAGTATTTAATATTTTTGTTGGAATTCAGTATTAGTACTGATCAATCCTCGTGAAAAATAATGAAAAATGTGCTGTCTATCTGTGTTGCCTGTCCTAATATAAATACAAGATAAATAGACAACTTGTACCAAATATAAATAGAAAATGCCCTCGAGGATGGAGATTATAGAGTATCTTGTAAAGACACGATTGATAATCTAAGACGGATATTCATTACATTAAATGGTTTCTATGTAGTGAATTGCCAGTGTTTGTTGCCATACTCCTCCGAAACGGCTTGACCAATTTTTACCAAATTTTATATGCTTATTCAGTAGGTCTGAGAATCGGCCAACATCTATTTTTCATACCCCTTAAGGGTTGTCCACCCTTAATTTTTTTTATTATTTTTTATATGGCAAAACAACGTTTGTCGGGACAGCTAGTTTTATCTATAATACAAAAGCAAGGTAGTGTGTTGGTTTAGTTCTAAGGGTCCAAAAGTAGGCACTGCCACTGGCAAGTGTGTATGGAGAATATTGATTGCAGTGCTATGGAGATAAAGGTGGCCAAATCTAAACAAATTTAAATTGAACTCCAGAAAAAGGTTGTCAAAAGTGTCATCACCCTTTTTGTCGTCCTATGACTTAAAAACTATTATGACCATCCACTAGTAACTTTTATAGAGCCAAGTTCCAAAAAAGCCACATAGGGGAAAAGCTACTTTATTATTAGTTACACAGGAAGGTTCTAATGCCCATCTCACGGGTTTCGTCCATTAATCGCGAGTATAAGCACCCGTTAGATCCAGAATTAAAAATATTATCAACAAAAAATGAACTCTTAATTATAAACAAACATGTACAGATGTTACTATGTAATCGGTTATCTTCCCATACCGACATTTGATCGGACATCGCGTATTTCCTATATTGTACGTTTAGTATCCGGCCATTTAACGACAAAATATATGCACAATGTTGTCAAACAAGGCACGTATGTTGTTTCGTTAATCGCACCTTTATTTATCGAACGTGTTGTGTTGTAGTTTGTGATTCTTATGTAAGATCACAGTATAAATATCATACAGTAATCTAACTCTGCCGTGTCCTTGAATTTTATACCTACGGAGGCGTTGGGCGAAAGATTGCGTTAGGGCTGCCTGCCTATAGTATTTTAATAACATCAACCAGTATGAATACTTTCTTTCTGGTTGTTTGACAGTAATTATTATATATTTTTATTAGCTTTTTATTAGCTTCACCTGTATGTTTGTTTGTAACCGACTTCTTTGGGCGCGATTTTGACCCACTTTAAACGGCCAGATTTCGTTCAAACTTTGTAGATTTATTGAGGACCGATGACAATACACTAATTTAATAAAATTATTCCATGTTTTATTTTGACTAAAAAGTAGAAAATAAATAAGAGTTAAAAAAAACTAAAAAGCACGCTTTTTATAGAAAACCGAACTAAAAAATAGAAAATAAATTTAAATGAATTAAGAAAATAGTGTTAAAAATTTCAATGAATATAAATTAATAATAGTGTGAATAAAAAAAAATATATTTTAAAAAAAACCTATTATTAATTTATATTCATAAAACTTTTTAACACTATTTTCTGAATTTAAATTCATTTAAATTTATTTTCTATTTTTTAGTTCGGTTTTCTATAAAAAGCGTGTTTTTTTAGTTTTTTTAAACTATTATTTATTTTTTAAACAAATATAATTCATGTGAATTGTATAGGCAGTGTTGAATACATGTAATGTTTTTTAATTAGTCGATTTAGGTTATAAAAAAAAAACTATTTTTTTAATATGTGAGACTTTTAATAACAAATCATTATTTTACTAATAATAATTACAAATTTGACACTGAAATATATTTGCGCCTCGACTGAGACGTACGAAAAGCTTTATTATTAAATTTAATAGTATAAAAAATTCGCATTCGGATAAAAAGCATAATAAAAAATAATTTTGGGAAATGTTGACATGGTGGAGAAAAAGGAATATCTTTCATTTGGTTATAAATACCTGCAGCTACTTTACAATTTATGTGTGTTGTTTTAAATGAAGTTCGAAATATTTCCTCCAATTTTTCTACATATTGCACAAAATCATCCCTGGGTATTATTAAAAAACTTTGTAAATTATTTTTGCAGTGGTCTCGGTAGCTTAAATACCGACTCTCTTCGTTGAAATTATGGCTTCTTTGATCGGGCTTTATATATGACTTCAAGGCTTGACAATCATCTTTCTCCAAACAACGTTTTAGGAGATATCTACAAATATAAAAAAAGAGCTTTTTTTTCAGGCAAGTCTGTCAACCCTGTAGCTCCGGGATCAGAATAGGACTATGACATCCCCTGCCTGTCGTAAAAGGCGACTAAAAGGGGCTTCCGTGTTTGCAGAGTGAGAGCTCGAACCGTTCGGTCAGGCAATCCCGGGAAGGACGGCGGTATGTGTGGTCGCATACCATCGTAAAGACTAGACGAAGTGTTGGGCCCAAACGCCCGTCTGGGAGGAGCCCGATGGGGCAACGCGCTCGGAGGATTCCGGTTGAAGTCGTTTCGAGATCCCGGAGTCCTCCTTTTTAGCGCCGAGAACGGCCACCGGGGGGGTTTAAGTCCGGTAAAAATCACACATAACCCTGCGTCGCTCCCACGGCGTCGGGTACCTTTTGAAAGTTTCCCCCTCGACAACAAAAAAAAAAGGTTTAAAAATGTTATTATAAATTTAAAATGATTTATTTATTTTATGTAGTTATTTATTTATCGAACAATATTCTATTTTTTGCAAAAATATCACTTACCTATAACTATGTACTTTATTGAAAAGAGATACACTTCGCCAATGGCATGTAGGACACACATACTTACCTATGTCACTTCCCTTTATCATAATATTCTTTAATTATTTATGGATCCAGGTATTACATTCGATAGAAAAGCTAAAAACCAATTTATTAAAAAAGAAACAAAGAAAGAAGGTAGTTCTAGTACATTAAAAAACATTATAATTGTCTTACCTTTCGTAGTTTTAAGGTAATTTAAAAATTGTTATCTTTGGATGTGTTAATGTAGAATTCAAACAACCAAAAACAGCACAATATAGTCTACAATTCTTCTTCGCCATATTATTAGTAAAATAAAAAAATCACTGCTCAAAAAACCGTTACACAGTCCGCTCGTCTCTACGGCACATTCGGGTCTGTTTGTAGACCGAATGCAAACCGAAATCGAGCCGCGTAGGTATAACTTGCGTTTCGTGCGCTTCTAAGGAGTTAGACTACCTACTGTAGATATTTATATTGTGGTAAGATGCAAGAAACGATATTTAAGATGCAAGAAACTCTTTTGCTTCGATCCTTATTATTTATGGACTTTATCTTTAGTAAACTACATGGTAACATTTATACTACTTTTATTATTGACTTCTCAATGTAATTAATTTATCAGATATGAAACACGGCTTATATCACATTATTTTATACTATATAAATATTCTTTAAAATATATGATTATAATAATTAATAGCAGTTTGCTATGTTTATTTTGTACTTTATTTGTAGTTGAATATAGAAGATACTTTTTACAATATAGTTGCAAACGAATACTCTGGTAAGAACGGTATCACTTGAGGTTGTTCACAGATGCGTTGGTAGCGATTGAAAATGAATTGAAACACCTCAGATACATATTTCTCCCTTCAAACCAGAACATAGCAGCACATGACACTTGTTATTAAGCAGAAATAGGGTGACAGTGTTCACTAATTTGCACTTGGCCAAAGCGGTGGTCTAAACTCTCTCATTCTGAGAAAAAACCCGTACCCAGCTGTGGGACAATAATGGGTTGTCAAGAGGGTGATAGTGCCTTTCGAGTAGAACTACAAAAACTATTTGTACCATATTTCAAATGTTAGTTCGTAAAATTATTTTATTTTTTCAAGGTTGCGATTACGCTAACTCTATTATTCGACTAATAGGTAAGTCATATAGGTACCTGCAACGTTATTTAATTTAATGTCGCATGATTCCATGTAATTGAGATAATTATAAAGTTACTGCATTTCTATTTCTGTGTTAATTGGTCACATTTGCGTCGGTACAGTTGATGTAGGTCGGGTACGTAGAGCACAGAGTATACAGAGACGACATAAAAGCGAAATAAACTTTTTTCAAAAGTCAAGAAGGTGGTATGTTCCTTTACCAAAGGTTTGTCAGTGATATTTGAAATTAAATGAAATGTCTTTTTTTTGCATAGGCCTTCGAGGGTGCTTACAAATTGTCAGTTACATATATATTTTTTTTACACTATCACCGGATCGGAACACGACTTCAACTGAGAAGATCCGGCAAGAAACTCAGTGGGTTTGTCTTTTTTCCTTGTATATCTTTTTTTATTTGCCATCTTGTTTTTACATGGGTAACAAAAGTTAGCTCCAGTGTCCTGCCCTACTTTGAGAAGATCTAAGTAGATATTACATAGTGGTAGATATCACATGGGACCCAGTCAGCAATGAATATATCAGTGATCTCTGTGTCCCGTTGTCCTGCGTATTAAAAACATAAATTATTTCGTAAAACTTTTCAAAATGTAACGGATTTTAAAAATACACTTAATGTTACATACGATACGCGCTACATACGCACCCTAATTATATTGTAATTCCTTAAAATTTAATTTAGTAGTTTTTATTTGATGTTATTTTGACCACAGGTGAAAATTATAAAAAAAAAACTAGACCCTGGGAACAACGTTCCGCGTAAAAGTCCAAAATTATCAGTGTTTCTCTACTATATTATACACGTAATAAACATATAAACCTTCCTCTTGAAGCACTATCACTATTAAAAAAATCTGCATTAAAATCCGTAGCGTAGTTTTAAAGATCTAAGCATACATAGGGACAGACAGCGAGAAGCTACTTTGTTAATTTTATACTACATATGTAGTGCTGTCTACTATTCGTCAAACTATTTTTTACAAATATGTATTGCGATGATAAAACAATTTCCTGAAAAATATGTCAATGTTTCGCATCACTGGTATCGTAAAAAGTTATGAGAACCAAATAAAATATATCAAAGATAACCGCTCTATTACTATTAGCTATGGATTTAGACGATTATTATCAAAAAATATTAACCAACTGCTTCTATTACAGCTATAGGTACACTTTTTATACGTAATATTTTTACATGACATGTTATTTTACCATATACGTTATATTATATCATTGTAAATTGTAGTCCATCGTAGCCCTCGGGAGAAGCAACGCATCTGTGATTAACTTCAGATGGAGCCCATGTATGAAGTTGATTACAGATGTCTCTGGGCGGCAGTGACCACTTACCATCAGGTGGACTGTATGCTTGTTTGCTACTTCAGTCAAATATCAAATAATAAAAACAAAAATCTCAAGTAAGACTATTCATATCAGAGTACTTCAGTCAGATAAAAAATATATATTGAATGAATATTCTATTATTTTCAAGTTAATAAACAATTTAACAAACAATGTGTTGTGTAAGGTACTGACAACGCACTCGTAATTACAATGTCAACATACTGATTAATTAAAAGGATCCTGTCTACAATTTTCATTTCCTGCGTTTTATTTTCATAATTAATACGTTCATACACCGACACAAACCATTAAAAGTACGTTGCAATATTAATGAACTTATTTAGGTACAATTGGAACGGAAAATCCTGCGTAAATATACCTTATCTATTTTCTTAACTAGGACTATAAAGAATTATCTTTTTGGCGTAAGAAATTAAATGTACTATTGCTGTAAAATATTTTTGGACTGATCCCGCTTTGGTCGACAACCTTTGGAATAACATTGGCAGAAATCCAAAACTAAGTCTGAATGTTACTTTGTTACGAGAGTTTGTCTCATTTGCTGCGTAAGCGTCTGCAATGAGTTTGTGGTCCGCCTAGCTCGTTCAATGTATGTACGGGCGGAGGCAGGACCACATACACACCTAAAGGGGTTCGCGCCTCTACACGATCGACCACCTGGGGGCCGGCCGCTCCCGCGGGAGCTCCCTGGCTTAGCGACCTCCGACCATCAGGAGGACGACCGTCGGCTCGTAAGCGACGCTTAGTATATCGAACCACCCACTAAACAGTGGGGATGGTAAATATCTTTTACATTTGGACATGATATTACAATGTTTTTATTAACATCGTGTTATTATGTATAAATGTTAAGGATCCGGGAGGTATTCGATCTCCTAGAGAATTGCCGGGGTAAAGAGGGTACCCCTCGAGGCCCGAAATTCCCTACCCACCGCCCTTATGTTGACATTGCCTCAGCATATGAGAGTCCCGGAGGGTAAGACGTCCCCTATACGTACGTACGAATGCAATGACTGATAGTTCAATGCTTAGTGGCTGTGAATCTTACAAACAGACTATCAGAGTTTTAAGAACTTTCAACACGCAAAGCAATGTAGCACTTTGCCAAATTCATGTAACCAATGTTTGCGCGAGGGTTAATTTAAGGGTTAATAGTACTAGTGATGTAATGAATATTCGTTGAATGTGTTTTGCATATATTGAATTGCAGTGTTTTGCAAAAAAGGTCGCCAAATGAATACAAATGTAATTCGCCAGAAGTTTGTCGATAAAAAGGTGGCCAAAATTGCATTCGCAAATGTCGGTATGGAATATTCGCATTTGCAGTCGCAAATGTCAAATAATAACATTCGTTACCTTTCTAGTAGGTATATACATACTTAGAATATTTCAGTGTTGCGCATGAGTCCACAGTAAAATAATATTAAATAACTAATGTACCCAGAAAAGAGAAAAAATAATAGATTGACATTGATAAAACAGCGATTTCTTCAGATTCCAGAAAACTTTACAGGTCGGTAAAGTGTTAAACTGAGTGTGAATAGAAAGAACACAATATATTAAAAAGGAATAAAGAAATTACGGTGCAAAAATGACATAAAGGATTAGTGCAAAGTCTGAACAACAAATTGATTTACTTTTAGGACTTAAGACAGAACTTTATTAAGTCCATGTTTATTTGTAATAGTACTAGTTACTCGTAGCTATAGTATTTGTGTGTACAAATACTAACTAAATTTACGTTAGTTTGACCTTGCGTATTCGATGTAGTCACCCCTTCCAACGAAGGTCAGCTGATAAAAATCGTAGAATTTATTTAAACGAAAGTAATAAATTAGTTGGAAACTTTTGTGAAAACGAAACAAGCTTTGGTAAACCGCTTAATTAGTTTTGACAGATGGTAATAGAAATAGCCACGCTAAATATAGAACGTATCTTTAACATCACACGATAGGTAAATGCGTGGGTCGTGCCAAATTCGTCGAAACGACTCAGGGATTTTTAACAATTCTTTTGAAAGTATTTCTTCGTATAAGTATAATAAAAAGAGGACTGATTTCTTCAAACTTAACTACAAGGCAAATGATTGCGGTCAATTCTTAGATCCTTAAAAGCCGATAGCTATGTAACAATCGAACCCGGATTTTGGTTTAAGAGCTCTATTTTTAGATTACAAAAAAAAGAAAAAACTTCACGAATTAAACCATTTATATCGACGTGCGAGTATATAGGATAGAATCTAAGCAAGAAAATATAATTATGGAACAGGGGGACTCCACCTTAGGAATAAATAAATGCTCTTATACCTATCGCTAATCCAGCCTTTTAATTTGTGCTATGCTGATTCACATGTCTTCATGTTCATTCAGGGAGGTGTGTGAACTCCACCAATTAGCACTTGGCCAGCGCGGTGGTCTATAGCCTAAAACTCTCTCATTCTGAGAGAAGACCCGTGCGCAGCAGTGGGACAATAATGGATTGTACCCCTATATAAAAGTGAGCCAGCAACCACACCATTCCATTTTAAAGGAGGATGGTTGAGGAACCCGAAAACGGGGACCAAAACCATCCTTCCCTTCCAGTCCACAGTCTTCTTGTCCCGGCTCAAGCTTTAGGCTCGCCATAAAAAAAAAACTCGGAGAAGCTGTAAAGGACACTAGGGCCAACAGTAACTACAAAAAATAAAAAACGCCTTTCCATCAAAACGCAAGACTTACTTCACGGTAAAAATAGGTGTAGCGGTGGTAACTTCTCTGTCGAACCATAGGCGTTATACCGTTTACTTTTATCACTTATAATATTTGTTTATCTATTGTAAAATTCGACGATCCTTGTCATTTACGGGGTATTGCGGTCATTTTCCGGTTTGAGACGCACAAGGTTCAAGTTCAAATTATATACAATTAGACCAGAGTGTTTGTATTCTCAGCTTTTGTGTGTCCATGGAAACCACAACGAAAGAAACCCAAGCGTGATTTGATTCATTCAAAATTACCTGTACCCCGTGGTTCAAAAGAACGCTAGGTTATAACTTACCAGGTAAAATAACTTTAAATTGTTATAACTATTGGTAGAGTAAAATGATTTTAATGATATAAAGACTCATTTTTAAACATTACATTTTCAAACTGTAAAACATTTCATTCAATTTCAACAGAAAAACAGACTCAGACCCCAGTTTTAAGTTCTTTGAACTATAGTTTTTGGAAATAAATGCGATGGACAGACACGCAAAACTTTTATTTTTGTTATATGTAAAAAATATATTAAATTTATTTTTATGAGATGAATTTGAGATTTATTTGTTTATTTTGTAGTATTAAGTATCAACATATTTCGCCACCGTGAAAGAAAGAATGATTTTTTGCTGAAAAGGCAATGGCTTAAGCGTAATCATATTATATTCCTCAAACTTGAATTATTCTAGAAACGAGTTGGTTTAAATGTTTCGTTAAAATAATAAATAGCTTTGTGATATTGTCAATTCTCAAAATTGTTATAAATGTATTTTGTAGTCTTATAAGTTTCAAATAGCATATTCATATATGTTTCCGTATACATATATAACACACAAGTTTAAAACTCATTGACCGCAGTTCATTAGCACTTGACACAGAAACTAATTTCGCGGATTGGCAATTTTGCAACTGTACGCTTCCGAACAACGTAGAAACAGCGACAAACGTGCCTACCGCAACATTATTGGTTTAGCGCAAACATTTTATATACTCCACGGGTCTCACTTAACTGTTCTTTTTATGCTCATTGAGCATTTTTGATGAAGCAAAAATCATGGAACTGGCGTTATCATCACCGAACGCTTTCAATGATAAACAGGGCTCTCTTTTACTGAACTGTAAGGCGAGATAATGGAGCTAACTTTCATTACCATGTAAAAAACATGATTGTCATTATATTAAAAAAAAAATGGATATAAATAAGAAAAAAGACAAACCCGCTAAGTTTCTTGCCGGATCTTCTCAGTTGAGGTCGTTTTCCGATCCGGTGGTAGTGTAGAAAACAATGTAACTGACAATTTGTAAGTGCCCCCGTAGGCCTATACAAAATAAAGACATTTCATTTCAATGAACTATATGTATGTACATAGGTATACTCCGCGCGTTTTTTTAAGTTTTAACGTTCATGGGCAGTCCTCATGACCGCTGTTTTACAATAAAGAAATAATAAACGAGCGTGTTTACCTGACGGTGACTAGGCCAATGGACATTCGAAATCAGCCCCATATGACATCAGTGTCATACCTAAGGTTAGCCAAACATTACCTACAGCATTGGTACCACTAAGACTAAGACTAAGTTGGAACGCCTCGTAAAATATCTCGCCTTTATTTCATATCTTTTATCTTCATATGTTTCAGACCAGAATAGATCAGCGCATAAAATAATTGTTCCCTATATAGCGGAAATAATTTTGGTGACAGTACTTCCGGAGTCGTAGAGTTCTACCACCATCAAAATTAGGAAGTCTAATACGTTCTATATTATATTTGCCTATTGCGAATAAGTGAGATTGAAGTTACTAGGGTAGAGAGTAGTTAGTGACCTAAGCTCACAAGCTCCTCCGCCAAGGTTCGATTTTGGCACCCTTATGTTTGAAAATGGTGTCATTTCTTTTTTGAAGACATTTTTTTTCGCCAATCCATTGTAATTTTTAATACAGATTACATTATTTATTCTAACCCCTTGAACGTTGCAATCATGGCAGTCGCCTAACATGCCAGCTCTTAGCTACAATGTAGATGGTAGTTCTGTCTATGAAGAAGAAAGTTCATTGCCAAGATTTTTAAATATTGAAGCTGACTAGTGGCGCTGTTCCTGGTTGATAACACATGAGTATTGCCAGGGACTCTTTTCGTACTTTCCTCTCGCTTTCTTTCATTCTTTCTATCCATCACCCTATAACGGAATAAAGTAAAATCGCATGAATACCCACGTCTTTTTTATACAGAATTAATAAGGTCGCCCGATTACTTCTATCGATTTTCCTTATCATTAGTTATCTATGAGCAATATCAGTCACTACACCATTGATCATCTGTTACGAAATATTTTAAGAGTGCGCATACACTTCACTTTAACGCCACTTGACATTTATACTAGTCTCTAATATTCAATACATTTAGTGCCAACACGCCCTGCGTGTTCTTGTTAATTTTATCGCGATGCCAGAGACACGCTAGGCGCGGTTAAAGTACCTTATAAAAATACGTTAGCATTCTTAAAAATTGTGTGGCATCGAACGTGTTAAATGTTATCGTAAGTTTGTAGAGCTATCAAGTCTGACCATGGCCGTAACTATAGCTTCGATAAGGGGACCACGGACGAAGTTTATTTTCACCTTATCCGATGGGTGGAAAAGGTCTGTAACGAGTATCTTTTAAGACTTGGCAACAGAAAATTTCATTGAGTTAGCATATATTTTCTTTTTTCAAAGCTGTCTTTTTACCTCTTCGACAATTTAGATACTTGCATTGTGTAAGCCATTTAAAATTAGTTATTTTATGCCTAAACATACAATTATTTAGTGATTTGAATGTTATTAAAGTAAATGAATAATACTTAAACGAAATAAATGAACATTATTTACACGAAAAGCTGGTTCAATAGATCCTCTATAAAGAAAGAGTTTATCGTTATGGAGATGAGTTGTGCTTGGTGGTACAACCTCTATTGTTCACGTCATGTCATGCAACCATATGCATTTTTTTGAGAATTAATTACTATTCAATTGATATGGCTACTAATGTATGGAGTGACGCCATGCAATTAAAATAACCACATATTTTTTTTCCTAATTAATTTATTACAAGACTAACTTGTTTCCGCGGCTTCGTCCCTTTCGATCTCGTTTGTCACGGTAATGAGTTTCTTGTGTTTTAATCTAGGTCATACAATTTTTGTGCCACATTTCATTCAATCTGACCCGTAGTTTTTACGTGAGAGTTATAAACACACATCAATTTTCGCAAAAAATCCTAATAATATAAGGTTAGATAATATATTCTAACGGACTTTTATGATTGAAGGATATTCGGATGTAATATTGATTGTAATAATTAGCACAGTCTCTTTTTACAATTTTTTTCATATATAAAATCTATGTCAAAAAGATAATTGAAGTGGGTCACTTGGTCACTATGCCAGTAGTTTTCGCTGGAAGTGTCTTTTCCGCAGTCCCTTGAGTTACGGAGACAGAACCAGGGGAATATTAAACACACTATACCTACACTTTCTACACTCACAGCCCCACAGTAGGATTGTCTCCTGTGTTGTGGGTAAAATGGACATACAAAGACGTATACACAAACACCCAGACCCAGATCAAAAATATAAATTCATCATTGAGATATGTCTGGCCGGGAATTGAACCCAGAACCCTCTGCGCGTCGGACCGGTAGCGGTATAGTGACTGCTCCACTGTGCGGGTCGTCAAATATAATTCTTTTATTAGGGCTCGATGTCGTGCATCGGTTCTGCATACTCATCTTATGAGAGACACTACAGAGAAGCCATTCCCCCTCGGGACGTGGCTGGCATTAACACTAGCGCCGGCTGACATTGGCGGGTCGCGAATGTAATGTCACTTTCTTGTGACGCGGCACCGAACGTCCAGAAGAACGCCGCGAGCTTTTAGTTGGTAGGTCTAACATTCGTTCTGCTACACCGGATAGCAGAGATTCCATAAGGGTTTCTCAGCATTGAAAAAGGTGGACCGAAATTAATTTACGATTACTGTTTTAATTGACAAAATATGTAGTAACACGTTTATAAGGTATTTGGACCATTTTTTATTGTTAAATAATATACCTACTATTGGTCTGCATCATTTCTGGTGTAGAATATAATTTTGTGAAATATTTTTTTATGTTAGTTTTTATATTAAATCACGAAATATGCTAAGAAATAAGTAATTATTAACAAATCATTGTGGTAATGAGTCTCATTAACTTTATTGTGGTTTTAAAATTGTATAAATATAATGTCTGTATATTCTGTTATGCAAAATTTGTATGATTTTCCGTCCTAAGGAGTAAAGTTTTTTGGTTGCCAATTTGCCAATAGTTATTTATGAAACAAGACAAAAAAGAAAATCATACGAAATGACGTGTTTGTTTACGTATAGTTCACCTCTTAACTGAATCAAAAAAACCGGAGCATTGACTCTACCATGGTTTTGTAAAGGATTTGATAAATGAGTTATCTGATTTGCATTTTATCTTTTGTTTCTCTATGGGGATAGTACAACCGAGTTGATTTACCATCATAAGACCGCGTTATGATGTAATTTTGAATAATGAAGTACGCGAGCACATGTAACGTGTACTCTATCGTGAATTGTCTCAACGTTTAAACTCCCAAATAAATCAGTTATAAATCGCAAAATTAACTCTAACTGTAATAAATTCGGACTGGTAACAAAATGTAAAAAGTCAAGTATCTACTTATTGGTCTGCAAAATACCGACCCAAAGTTTAATATTGACACTTAATTACCTAAATTGGTATGGGAACAGTGAAATTGGGAGCGAAAAACTGAAGATTTTAATTTGACCATATGAATGTTAAATAATAATGCATATATTGTATTTCCGTTTCTTAAATAAAAGCAACAAACAATTCGATGGTAGAATCAACAGTCGCCCAGAGGTAACGTAGTCATCCCCAGATGGAGAGAGAGGAGAGAGATGGAGATAGAGGCCCCAGGGCAAACGCTGGCGAACAGATTTGCCTACCTCATAGTGATAAGAGATGATGGGTCCTCGGAAAAAACTTCGAAGTCCTTCTATTTGAAGAGTTTTTTCTTTCCTGACCTATGCCAAGAAGCTTAGGGTTCTGAATCCCCCCAAACCCCCTATTACTGAAGACTATGACCTAAGTCCTACCTGAAATTAGTCGCTGGTGTTTTTACTCTATACCTATGACATTTCATCACGATACATCAAAAACAATCCTACTATAATATTATAAATGCGAAAGTTTGTGAGGATGTATGTGTATTTGTTATTCTTTCACTCAAAAACTACTCAACGGATTAGGTTGAAACTTTACAGTAGTATAGGTTATACATCAGAATAACACATGGGCTATAATTTGTACTGATATTTTTTTTATAAGGTTATAATATAACGAGAAATATCAGGTTAGTCGGAAAAAAAGTAGTGGTCTGAGAGCTATCTTCGCGTACGCTGCCTAAACCGTTGGAGATATCCAAATATAATGTATGGTGGGATTGTTTGGCTCACATAGATCTAAATAAAAGTCCGCGACAGCATATATCTATATTTTATGTATAACCTACAATAACTCTTTTTATACTTTGAAAATTTTAAAAATATCAAGTTGATGTTTCCATGGGTTTTATACAAACTAAATATTAATCCTTATCAAAATAAATTATTTCAAAAAATCAAGCATCTAATAAAGATCGAATCTGCCTTTTACACCATGTAAATTGGATAAGTAGTTTAGAAGATATTACGAGTATAACATATTGCGTAGTCAATTGATTGGCCGGGAGTACGCGCCGTACGCCGCCGCCGTATATTACGAAGTTGTATGATATTAATATTTGAATGGTTATAAAACACGGAGCAAAATGTGAAAGGTCAATGACGTCTCTGTAGTTCCGAGAATAAGGAATCCCCTGTCTGTGGTAAGAGGCAACTAAAAGGGAGCTTTCGGGGTTGCGGGCGGCTAGACGGAGAGCTCCAAAAATCCAGTCAGCAACTTCGGGAAAGATGTCAGCATGTGTGGTCGCATGATATCGTGAGAGCCAGGATGGACGGAGCTTGAACCGTCCAGCCAGGCGATCCCGGGAAGGACGGTGGCATACGTGTGGTCGCATATCGTGGTAAAGGCCAGATGGAGTGGTGGGCCCAGCCGCTCACTTGGGAGGAGGGAGGCCTGATGGGGCAATGCACTCAGAGGACTCCAGTTGCGTCCCTTTGAAGATCCCGGAGTCCTGGTGCTATAAGAATCCCAGATAAGCCTGCGTCGCTTCCACGGCGTACCTTTTGAAGGTTTCTCCCTCGACAAAAAAGAAAAAAGTCAATGAGAATGAAACAGCGGAAAGGTTAAATATGCTATTCAATCGTCATCGACCTTTTAATGTTACACAACTCGGCACATATGTCAGATTAGCAGTAGTTTAGGTCGTAGTTGACCACGCTAGCCAACTGCGCGTTGGTAACCGTCACGCGTTTTGAGACCCTTTCTTAAAACTTTTAATTTCAGAGTAAGCATTAATATCTGTTGCCGACAAAATTAATTCAAATTAATATACGTGCCTGTGATTTGAAATTTGAACAAACTGATTTAGGCGATTAACACACGGCACCGCGCACCGCTGCGAATAGCGGTGCCCCGTGCGGTAAGGCGGTTTACGCACCTGTACGCGCGGATGGACCGATCATCAAAATAAACTTTTCGACATCGAAATGCATTTTTGCTTCAACGATGATCCGCGCTGTTAGGCGCCAGCCCGTGTGTGAGGCGCACTGTAGTTCGCGCGGAGACACGGTGGTGATGAGAACACCGCTGGACCGCGCGGCCAGTCGGTGTACGTTTGTGAGGCATCAACGAATTTATTAGACCCCAATACAACATGAGATCCGCTTCACCGCCTACCGTAGCAGTGAGCGGTACCGTATGTTAATCGCCTTAGGAAGTAGGGCAAGGGTTCAATCTGAAGTAAATCACAGATGCGTTGCTACTCCCGAGGGCTATGATGATCGCTTCATATTAAAGTGAGCCGGCAGGCACACCCTTCAAATGAAACACAAGAACTGCTTCAAGGTAGAAATAGGTGCGGCGGTGATGCCACCCTGGTTGAACCATTGCTCTACCACCTTGCAAACTTTATGTGGCAGACTAAATTCCACGCGAGCGAAGCCGCGGGCAAAGGCTAGTATTACATACGATATTACAGAATAACATGGCTGACAAACTGAAGTCCTCGTCATTTTTTACTTTCTAAGATGTTGTAAAGTCTAAGTCTACTCGTATGTTTATAGAATAACTAAATAATCATCAAACTAAAGTCTAAAGTACAAGAAAGTACATAACGAAAACTCAAGATGTTCACGTGTAGATTAATTCTCATAAATATTTAAATTTATTCAAATAAACTCATGTGGCTGTCACTCAGAGTGCGACCTTAACAAATTAGCGAAATATTTATACAAAGTATCTTTTAATTGTCTGTCGGAGTGTATATTTTCGTTGGCAGTCGTAATTTTTTTTTTACATAATTAAGCAATAAAATAAAATATCTTCTTAATTTGTTGAACTTTTAAATGAAGAAACCGTACAATTAAATTCAAGAGACACAGATATAATAATACACAGGAGGTAAATATCTTAAATAACATTAAATAAAAGATTTGTGAAAATTTCTCTCAGTGGTTTAATAATAGATACTAAGTAAAATTATTAAAAATCCTTAATAACCTTGGTTTGTATCATATTAATCATCTATTTAAATTAAACATGAGTTTATGAGTACGTAATTTTAAACAAACTAATTGGAAGCTCATAAATCGAAACACATCGAAATATAACAAATTGTTTTAAAAATCTCTAAATGTATAGGTTCATTTTGAAAACGATTACACCGCTTTGTAAAGAGTCTTCGTTTCGGATGTACGACATACGTTTGTTACCGCCCTACATAAAATATTATTTAAAAATAATTTATTGCCACCTAAAGAAGAAGAGTCTATATATTTACATCTACCTTACCTAATACACAAATGAAATATTGCGACAGTCGTTACTTTTTGGCGATACCTTGTATATGTGCCATAAGCAGACGAGTTGAGTATTCGCTGTCCATGCTAATACCGAATGACAAATAGCCACATAACCTATTTCAACCCGTCGATGTGCACGAGATTTGAATACTAACAATACATATTAGAATACATTCAAAACAAGTCATCCCACACCCATATTTTGAATTGTTATTATTACGCCATCGCTGCTCATCCTAACGTACTGGCCGGTTAAATAGTGGCAAGATACTGCAACTAACTTTTACACTCAGTGTTAAAAACAACGTGGTATGAAAATACAAAGAAAAAAGACAGATCCGCTGAGTTGCTTGCCGGATCCTCTTGGTTGAGATCGTATTGCGATCGGATGGTAGTGCAAAAAATAATATCATAACTAAAAATTGTAATAAAAATATTTTATTTCAAAATATAACATCCAACATATACATGCACAATATAACCACAAATAACACATGATTATAAAGAAGGTTGTGTTGAAATATGTGTATTTCTACACCTATTTCTACCTATATCTTAAAGAAATTCATTCTATTAGTGAAAAGTATTTTGCTGCTTGCGGACTCAAATTCGAGGTGACTGTCTTATTCTTCAAGAGTGGTAAAGTATGGGTATATGTAATTAACTACAGGCAGATCCGCGTTTTATTTCGAGTTAATTACAAATGGCCGTATGCGGCAAAATTGTCACCGCCATTGATTATGCGAAAGATACGAGTATTTTTAACCATAATAGAAATGGTACCCATCGTCTATTTAATTACTTAGTAGCTTGTAACGTCACTTCCTTTAGTTAATGAAGCTGATCCTTCATAAAAAGCATAATATCAAGCTTAAAAATGTAAAGCCTACTAAACTTACCACTAACTCAATATAAAGGATTCATTCTCCCATTCAGTCCTCGAACATAAGCTAACAGTAACTACACAATTATGTAAAAAAACTGCCGGCAACACGCGATCTAAGTACACCACTCTTCTTGCGGTCTTTATGTCTACCCAGTTCTTGCGACTTTTATTTGCCTTCAAATATTCGGAGCGACGTTCTTTTCGCTGGTAAATATTTTATGACGACCTTTCTTACATTACCTACATAGGTATGTACTTTAGCTACATTGGTAAATGACCCGTGTTTCTAAAAGATAGCCGCTCTCTATTCTAGACAAAAGAGTCAGTACATCCACAATACATATCCTTCGAAAAATGTATTTTGTTAAGAAAAACTATACGATGTTAGGAATACCTATACATATTTCAAAATTGTTTTCTAATGTAATTAAGATGAATATTTTATCAATATAGACAATTCGTGCACACAAATTACTTGAAAAAGGCTGAAAGTAAGGTCACTTAATTATTCTCTAAGACGCATGCCCTCGTTATATAATGAGTATTGATTGGATAGTACAGAACAGTAATTAATTTGAAAGCATCTATATCTACAATGTTAATCCTAACGTCAGGTCGTACATCTTATTAGAACCTAAAAGCTTCTTGAATCCCTCGTAGCTTGATTCCGTAAGCATCACGGCCACACCCTTTTCGTCTGTTTGTTGAAGGGGGAAACCTTCAAAAGGTTCCCGACGTTGTGGGAGCAACCCCGGGTTATGTGGGATTTTTACCTCACTAAAACTCATGCTGTATGAAGGACTCCGGGATCTCCAATGGAACACAACCGGAGTCCCCAGAGCGCGATGCCTCATTCGGGCTCTTCTTAGTGAGTTACCCGGGGTCGCTTGACTGGGCAGTTCGAGCTCTCACCCGCAACCCCGGAAACCCGACAAGCAGGGGATACCGTAGCCCTATTCTGGTCCCGGAACTATGGGGACAATCACAGCCACACCTATGCGTGTCTGATAACAGCAACTTTAACGCTACTGTGTCTTGTTTTGAAAGGGAATATATATATAGGTACATATACGATTCCTTTTGACTAAGTCTTCAAAAACGTGTCAGTGCATCTGTGGTCTACTTCAGGAAGATAGGTCTGACACAGGTCTTACTGGGATGAGGTTTTTGGTTAAGAAATTGAATTTCCGCCCCGGGAGCCATATTTAGGGGGGGGGGGGGGCAAAATATATATGTTTGGCTACCATTTTTATGTATTCAAATTGCAGAAAGGTGTCAAGGAATAAGTGGGATAGGAACCTCCAATTATTTTAGCCGGATGGACTGTCAATTGTATTTCCGCCCCAGGAGGCTTGAACCTACGCTACCTCACTGCCTGATATTAATCACAGATGTTCTTGGAGCAAGTAGACTTCATAGCTGTTTGCTACTTTAATTTATATAAAAAGTACCTTCTAACGATAAGATCGGTTTTGGTCACCACTATTGTCTCGTTTTTGTCTACATACTAAAATAAGTTATTTAAGTTGTAATTATTTATTTAATTTCAATTTTAATCAGACAACAATACGAGTACCTACTATAGATTTTTTAGGCTAGGAAGTTCATCGTAATCTGATCATTGGTTTCGGAGCGCACGGAGGACAAACATATTAATTAATTAAATATTAATTTTTAATTATATTGCAGATTAGGTGATTCCTACGGCTTTGCCTCCTTCGGTCACGTTTACCACTGTAATGAGTAGGTATCCTACCTATTGACCAGGACTGTAGTCAGGGAGTAGAATACGGCTACGGTATCCCCTGCCTGTCGTAAGAGGCGACTAACAGGGGGCCTCTGGGGTTGCGGACGGCTAGAGTGGGAGCTCGAACCGTCCAACAAGCAACCCCGAGAAGGACGGCGGTATGTGTGGCTGCATCTCGCCGTAAGCACCGGATGATGAAGGGGGATGATACACGTTCCCTAAGAGATGAGCCCGTCAGGGGCACTGCGCTAGGGGCCACCGGTTCGTTCCGTTGGAGTTTCCGAGTCCCCTACTACAAGCGCTGAGGAAGGCCACCGAGGAGGTTTTAGTGGGTAAAAACCCCACATAACCCTGAGTCTCTCCCAAGGATTCGGTGTACCTTTTGAAGGTTTCCTCCCCGTAACAAAAAAAGGTATCCTACCTATATATTAATCTACACTAGTCACCTGTCGGAACGGTCGATATTCAACCGTAATTTAAATTAAAAAACTAAATTTCATATTGTTCAAAGTAGCACGAATATTTCCCAAATTGAAATAAATTGTAATCATTTTCTATTACTTTAAACGCACCCGTTAAAGATAGAACGAGGTTTAATTACCTAAGCTGCATTTAAAACCAATACCGGGTATTTTGACAGAGACATCTGACATTTTTGACGTTATAAACAAAAACACGATTTCTACACTCATAGCCACACACTAGGATTTTCTCCTGTGTCGTGGGTACCATAGACACACACAAAGACGAATACACAAACACCCAGACCCAGAACAGGAATCTAAACTCATCATTCAGATACCTAGCCGAAAATCGTACCCGGAACCCATTGCGCATGTTATGTGTTTTCATAGTAAGACATTGAAAGTTCTATTTCGTTTATTATGTATGTGTAAGTTTGTGTCAAATGCAAGGTAGTGTGTGTAATGTGTTTTTAGTTGATTTTATGTATGTTTCATGAAAAAATATTAGCATTGCTTCAATCCTTCTCTACATCAACTATAACCGTGCGTAATTTCATACTCCTCCAACTCATCATCTCAACATCTGCGGCAAGTATCTTAAAAAATTAATCACTATTTTTGCTTCACGTATTAATAAATAGATGAGTATGTATCCTACCTATATATTAATCTACATAAAATGTGTGTGTACCCAAATTCCACGAAATCCGGCCGGTAGTTGTTGCGTGTAAGATTAACATACATACATCCACACAAACGTTCACATTTATATTATTAATAAGAAATAAGATGATGACGAATTAAGTAAGGTCAGGTATTAGATTTTACTTGTTGGTGTGTGGGTGCTGTCCATGACATATGCAATTAAAAGATTCCAAGTGTGCCTTTAATGTTTATCTTCGTTGTAATACGCCATATTTAGAAAATTATGATAAAGCAAAAAGGTTATAAGCATCATAAGTTATACGACTTGTGAGTCCAGTACTATTAAAAGTGAATTCATTTTGAAGTTGACCAAAGCAAAGGAACCTTTTATCCGGGTTACTACGTATGGCTATAAAGAGTTACAATAAGGAAATTGTCCAAAGATATCCTCCACCAAACAATTTCTGGACTGGCATTCTCAAAAGAACGAACACAGGATGAGTAGTCTTTTTTTTATTTGATTGAAGCAGCAAACGAGCATACAGTCTACCTGTTGGTAAGTGGTCACCGCCGCCCACGCATATCTGTAACCAACTTCAAGTAGAACAGGTTTCTAACTGTCGGTCACCGATGCGTTGCTACTCCCGAGGACTATGTTAGTCGCCTCATATGAAAGTGTGCCGGCAACCACACCCTTCCAACGAAACGCAAGAAATGCTTCACGCTAGAAATAGGGTTGTACCTTCCCGGTCGAACTACACTGGTTCTGTATAAATACTTCTTTCAAATCTTTGCCGGAATTGACTCGTTGATGTTATTTGTGATTTTTTTCATATGTATAATATAGATATAGAAGTAATTGAGAAGCTAAAAGTTTACCTACATGATAGTAAATGGTCACTGCCGCGGCTGGACATGGGTTATCAATACCAGACATCAGATACAACTCCTATCTTATCGATAGGAGACCTATCTGACGTCAATTACGTGTGTTACTCCCGAGTACAGGTTGGATTGTGCCGCGTCATTATCTCTCCCTTTTGAGTAGAATATAGCAACCTTTGACATTATTTTCGACACCGTTGAAGGGCTTCACCGTTTTCGTAAAAAAAAGATTCACTAAAGCTGGCAGGAAGAAAGACAAACACCAGAACTAAATGAAGTAAGATCTGTCTTCACTCAGAATGAGAGAGTTTAGGCCATAGTTCACCGCGCTGGCCACGTACGAATCGGTGGACTTCACACACTTTGAGAGTTCTCGGATTCGGATTTTTTTAAAGAACTTTCGGGTGTGTAGGGATTCTAACTATGTTTTCCTACACCGAAAAGCAGTGATAATTAATTTCTAATTTTCTAATACGCAGATAATTTTAGAAAAATCAGTGATGCGTGCCTGGGTTTTGAACCTCGAACTTCCATTATCTCACCTATATCACTATCACTGCTATGTAAGTTAGCCGAAATATGATGAAACTATGGAGCAAGACTTCGCGCACGTAATAACGAACGCAATAATCGTCATTTTACGGTATTGAGTTTTGCGATAAAAAAATCGCACCAGAATCTATGTGAATCACCAGAATGTTATTCACATGTAGAGCGAAGAACGTTTTTTTAGAGTCGGTAGAAACAACGAAAAATGCCGTATTTGCGCTAAATTTGGTAACCATTGTATTTATCTCATTTAGAAGAATAAAATGCAGCATTTACGTCTTTCTATTTACTCTTTCATCTTTTTTTCTATCAGCTATCAAACCGAGAATATTTTTATTGCAATCTCTATATAAACACGTGAAGCAAAAACTTGTAAAGCATTTTTAAGTAATATGCCGCGCACGGATTATTATGAAATTTCGCACGCTTATAGTGGACGTAGAGAAGGAGTGCAGAATGTTAATATTTTTTTCAAATAATGCTTAAAACATACATAAAATCAACTAAAAACAAATTACACACACTACTGTGCATTTTTCACAAACACTTAAATAATAAACGAAATAGAAGATTCAATGTCTTACTATAAAAACACCTATCGTCAGAAATGTCAGTGTCGTCAAAATACCCGCTATTGCTTTTAAACGCGGTTTAGCTAAATAAACCTCTTTTTATATTTAATGGGTGTGTTCAAAATTACTTGAAAATTATTACATTTTATTTGAATTTGAGAAGTATTCGTACTACTTTGGACAATATGAAGTTAAGTTTTTTAATTTAAATTTCGGTCGAATTTAGACCGATGTGACGGGGACTAGTATATATAAGTAGACATTAAATAACACATATTATGCGTTTAAATGTTTATTACTCAAAATTATCATTTAGCATAAGCATTTTCACTTACGTCAGCAAATAAGTGATATAGGTATAATTATGTAGTGTAATACATGGTTATGGTGTTTCTTTCTATTGAAGAATCAGGTAGAATATTATGACGGTATGCGTCATGCTTTGTGAATTACGATAACGTTTTTTATTAAAAAAGGGTTTTATTCAGCTAACCGTGAAGAGGTAACGATACTCTTTTCGTTTTGTTTTTATATTAATATTAGCTTATTGGATTATAACGGGATTCAGAAGGTAAAGGATCGCCTAAAATGGCGCCATTTAGGCCTATGTCCAGCAGTAGACTTCAAAAAGCTGATGGATGGATGGATTATAACGTGTTCAGGTGAATTCAGTTAGTAGGATTAGCTGTATCAGTTAGTTAGCAGTTAGTGACGACCCGCGTAGTGGAGCGGTTACCATACCGGTCTGACGTGCAATGGGTTGCGGGTTCGATTCCCGGCCAGACAGGTATCTGAATGATGAGTTTAGATTCATGATCTGGGTCTGGGTGTTTGTGTATTCGTCTTGTGTGTGTCCATGGTACCCACGATACAGGAGAAAATCCTAGTGTGGGAGGGCTATGAATGTAGAAAGCGTGTTTATCATTTTAGCACAGACATACGCTATTAGAAATTTAAAACAACATCCCCCCCTATTCTTTTAGCAATATAGTAATGCTTATAAAAAGTAGAAAAAAAGTAGGTGGGTACAATACCTAAGTTCAATTTTATTCTTTTACCTTATAAACTTTATCCTTTATACCCAGGATTTATTTATTTTCTCCAGTACCTGTCTGTTTATAAAAGAAAGGGACTCAATTTCTGTTACCGAATTGTGCTAAAATTTTGCATTTATATGTTAAAAAACAAAAATATTAATATGCTGTAGAGCCGTAATAAGGTAGCCATAGAAATTGTGTTGATTCATTTTGACTTCGATATACGCAAAAAAGCTAACAACCAAACTTTTCGTCATCATCATGAATCATTTAAGTTATAAAAGATAAAGTACATTTTCTCGCGAACTTTATTCTCATAAAGTAGAGAACATTGTCCCAAAACGTACAATTTTTTATTATAAACTACGGGTCCCTTTCTGTATCAATTGGGATACCCACCATGACACAGTTTAAGATGATAAACATAGAAATTCGTTTTTTATTAAAAAAAAAACAACAAGGTCTTCTTAGCCTAGTTAAGCCAACAGCCGGATAGTAAGGGATCGACTACATTTAAACACATTGTAATAAAAAGATTTTGTGGTAACTAACGTACCTATTTGATTGTTTACGATGTAAAATATTTTAGTAACAAGCATGGATGTAACAGATAAATGCAAAAGTAAGTAAACTGGCTAGCTAGATGATTTTAACTGTATAAAAACCAGTTACTAGTTGTAGGTATATTTATCTTTATCTCCTATATATATAAAATAAATTTCGTAGTATCATTTAACTATTTCGATGACAGTTACCTAAGCAAATATATATCAGTATTATCTATAAAAGCAGAATGTTAACTTTGCTTTACTAAACCTATATTTTCTTTAATTATTTATTATTATTGTTTTTTATATTAAATATCAATCTTTCTATGGGTAACAGAAACATAGTCAGCTGTATATTTCTCTACAAGTTCTTGAAAACAGTAATTTCGAATTCCGATAATCTTTTCGTATCAATTTAATATTTCAATCTTAGTTAGCAAATTATAAAAGCCATATGATTGCTATTTGCGTAAAAATAATGTTCCTAGGTAAGTCTTATCAAGAATCTCATTAAATAACCCGCATGTAACTTTAGTACTGCATTTCAGACAGTTACTGATTTACATAAACTGTACCTGTTTATATGTTAATGCGAAATAATTTTAAAGAATATTCTATAGTAGTTATCGAATAGTTCCTAATTTTCAAATATTTATTTCCATCACGCTAAAATAAGTTTAAAAACCCGCGATAATCAAAAATCAAATTTAAGCACCAACTTACCATTTCGACAGATTAAAATGATTTATACACACAGATTAAAAATTACACTTAATCTCACTAGATAAAACATCAAATCCGTTGACACAAATAAAAAAGTTCTTAAAAAAATAACCGCACAAATTTAAAACAGTTGCCGCGACCGTTCGTCACATCGCCGCGGATTTACTGCGAGCCATATGGTGTAAGCATGCGTGTTTATAAATCGGCTTTAATCGACTTTTAGCTTTATTATCGCGTTTGAGAGTTTAAACTTCGATTTCGTCGTAAACGCGACCCGCTTACGTATTTATTCCGGTTCGTAGCTTAGAGAGTTGGGAGAGCTCTCGTTCACAGGTCGACGCACTGCGGCAATCCGACGAATATTGACCAACGGCAGACGAGCTCATGTCGTCACCGACGAAAATTCACCAACGGTAGGCAAGTTCACGTCGACTGCGACTAATCCTGAGCTTTGCAAGTCTTTGTCGGCTGTCGTTAGCTTTTATTATTCATGCATAAACAGCGAAAGTGACGGCCCGGTTGTCATAAGTGTCACAGTGCAGATGCGTCGCAGCGGGTTAGGGATTCAGTTCCCGGCTAAAGCAATGCCAATATTGATTGAAGTAGCCAACTAGCATGCTGTCGGCCTGATGTTAAATGGTCACTGCCGCCTATCGGACACCTGTATGCAATTTTATACAGAACTTGGTTTCTGTATGAAGTCGATCACAGATGTGTTGTTGCTCCCGAGGACTAAGATAGCTCCCTTAATGAAAGCGAGCCGGTAACCACGCCCTCACGCTCTTCCCTTAAACTGCAACAAGGCGCCAAGCTAGAAGTTGATTTGGCGGTGGTCCCTTCCCGGTCGACCCATATACCTTGCAGAATTTATTGTCAACCGCAGCCATAATTCCAATTATACTACATAGTATAATATTATATCGAAAGTTTGAATATCTCGAGAAACATTTTAATTGTATAGCATTAACCACGATAATAATAAATAAATAATGCATATTTATTGCACCGCACGTGCATAGTTTCTTTAAATAAAAGAACCATGCATTAATTGCTTTTCCACGCCTCTGAATTTCATTAAAATACTTAGTCTACAATTTTCTTATATTTTTGATGAATTATGGAATTCAAGATAAGATAATGTTAGGCTATGAGATAAGTTACAAGTGACATTGTTAAAGTATTAAATCAAAAACTCAACGGCTTAATGATAGATTTTGAAATGTTTTATGTAATTTAACGCTATTTTCGCGTTAGCATCCAAATAGTAACGTAAAATAGTCTACTATATAAATTATTGTGATGGTTTATTTACTAGCTTTTATATGATACCGTTGGATTCAGAGGGCACAGGGCCGTTTGGAGTGGCGCCATTTAGAGGAGGCCTATGTTCAGCAGTGGACATCAAAAGGCTGATGGATGGATGGATTTGATACCCGTATTGTTAAGATAATCATTAGCCTGCTTCTGAAGCATTTAGATAATAAGCAATATTTATCCGTTTTTCTATTCTGATGCGTAGCATGTTCAGTATCGGTACGCTCCCACTTTTGCGTGGCGCCCATGATCGACCCACGGACGACGGAGTTCAAATTCTAAAGAAATCCTATAGAAAGACTTCTATTGTTTTCTTTAGCGACTTGTTTTCTTTAGCGGGAAATTCAACCTTCTCCGCGGTTCAGCCCCATCCTACAAGATTGCCGTTGTTAATAAATTAAGACCCGGGAAGAGCAATATCCTCTATACTGTAACTTCAACTATAATACTGAAATAATAATGACATCACGTAGAAATCTGCACAAAAAGTCATTGCGAAAGAAACTTCGATAAGAAATACATTAAATAAATTTACTTTATTATGCTACTCATTGTAATAATACTGGTTTCACCGTTATGAGGATTCTTGTTGAAAAGGTCGTAATAAAAAGTGAAGCGTTTTATTGGACCTGATTGCTTACAGGATTCAATGCACCGAAAGTAAAAAAAAAAAAGGGTTGAGTTTCCGTACTGAGGTGCATCATAATCTACTGTTTTAAAAGCAGAAATCATATATCCGCATTGGAATATATTAGGTGCTATAACCGGTATATCTTGCAACAAACTAAACATAAAAGTAAACTAGCAAATTGAGGTGTCTCCAGTAAAATTAATTAAGCGACATGACTTTTCTTAGTCACCAACTCTGACAAACTCAATTATTAAGAATACGATAAAAAACAATTTTGGATTTCTGTCGCTAATCTGTACCAATGGTTCGCTACCCATGCTCTAAAAATTTCTCTAATAGCACTCATAATCATAAAATAAAAATACAGTTATATACATTAACCTATGGAGAATATACATTAAAATTTAACGATTAATAAAAACGTTATACAAGTTTCAATTTCATTTTCGTTAATAGATTTAACAAACAGCTAAATCCATACCTTCAATAAATTGATCAATATTAATTAACCTCTAATCTTGCATTTTATTAATTTTCAAATAACAATATGAATATATTAAATAACTTATTTTATAACTATATGTATATATAAAAGAATAACTTAAAAGGTAAAGAAAAAACAAAATGCTAAATTAAATATAAAATGCTGCATCCAAATTACTGTCCCTAGAATGAGTTCCCAGAACGCTGGCAATAATTAAATAATAACAACCTCTAATCCTGACTTCATTCATGTAGTTATTTAATTGTTACTCAACAGATATAATTATTTATACTTTTATTTATACTTCTTTTCGCAGCGCTGAGGACGGTACACTAGAGGGGTAAAAATCCCACGTACTCCGGCGGCGCTCCCAAGGCGCCAGGTATTTTTTAAAGGTTTTCTCCACAAGAACAAACATAATCATCAAAAAAAATCTAATAATCAAATCAACACAAAAGCAATTAACTCAATTTAGAAAACTTGCGAAGACTATTTTCTATCATAATACGTACAATATGAAAACCTACACACATGTCGTTATCCAGTTAAAAAAATACAAAAAACTTCAGTGAGTTTATCTTTTTTTCTTGAAATTTGCTCGTCACAGGGATTTTAACATTTTAGTAAATGTCTTGTAACAGAAATTGGTTATATTCGTGGTACAAATTTAATTGCGCCTGAAATTTTATTTTTGCATATTTTCATGTATTAACCTTTGCCATTTATTTTATTATGCCCATTAAAATCTTAACGGTCAATTTAACCTTCTTCTAATTGTAATATCGAAATAAAACTTGACATATATATCACGACAGTGCAATAATTTATAATCTAATTTTACCGGGTCGTAGAACCAATGTAGTTCATCAGGTAGAGGTATCACCGCCACACATATTTCTAGTTCTTGCGTTTCAATGAAAGGGTGTGGTTGCTAGCATATTTTTATTTGAGGATACTATCTTAGTCCTCGAGAGTAGCAACGCATCTGTTACTGGCTTCGTATAGAACCCATATACTATGTGAAGTTGCTAACAGATGTCCATAGGTGACCATTTACCATCAGGACTACATGCCCGTGTGCTTCTTCAATCTCATACAAAAAATCTTGGAATCAACTCAATGATGGAGCTAGGAAGTAAATGATAATCCCTTCATTGGCAACTACCCTCGAAATTTGGCTCATATCTATGATTTATTTTGACGTGCTCATCAAATTGTGCCTGATATCGAGAGTGATGAAAGAGGCAGAAAATGGATAATGGAACTTGGTCAGTAGCTATTGGCAAAATCTGCTTCGAATTTGAGCTGAAATTAGTCGTTTCATTGAATCCAAGAGATTAGGTAATGAGGGAGTAATGATAGAGAAAAATGAAAAGCGTACATTGGTTAACCTACCCTTGTTGTTAGGGCTTATGTCATTATTTTCGACAATCCCCATAGATTAGGCTTTCTAATGAAAGTCCTGGTAGAGTACGAATTATAATCATAAATTAGATAGGTACTTATAAATCTAAGGAGTATTCCTTATTAAACTATTAATAGTGTAGCCTCGCAGTGTTATAAGAATGCAACATATCATTAAATTGCAATGACTTTGATAAAGTAGATATATTTAAATGAAATAATGTCTAAATGATGCCTTATATGTAAGTATATAAACTATAAATATATGATTAATAATTGAACTTAAATTTGTCAGGTTTGGTTTGATGTGATTTTAAACAGTCTAAATTTTCAAATAAAATATACACATAATCTAATTGCTTATTTTCAGTAGTATTTTTTTTAATATATAAAATTGTACACGGGTCTTTTATTTTTATGATACATTCGAAAAATACATTTTTATTAAATTACTATATCATCAATCCATTACCAACTTGTCCGACTGTCACAAATTCCACTTAGAAACAATATTAATAGGTTTTAGTTCACAGTACAAATGAACATGGGACACTAAGCGCAGAGCACTTAAAGAAGTATTAATCTTCATTATATTTGAACAAGTGATCTCAATGAAGCTTACTCGCTTAAAGGGTCGCTATTCAATAAAACCTTAACAAGTCCATTTTAAAATTACTGAATCAATCATATGAACCAATTAAGTTCCACATGCTTTGTCCGGAGTATTTAAAATTCTAATGAAACTGTTCAACTGGCGCTGATTTTTTTTAATTTTTTTTTATTGACTGAAGTAGCAAACGAGCATGCAGTCCACCTGATGGTAACTGGTCGCTGCCGCCCATGGACATCTGTAAGCAACTTCATATAGAACATGGGTTCTATCTGAAGTCAATCACAGATGCGTTTTTACTCCTGAGGACTATGATAGTCGCCTCATATAAAATGTGCCAGCAACCACACCCTTCCATCTAAACGCAAAATAATGCTTCACGTTAGAAATAGGCGTGGCGGTGGCACTTCCCCGGTCGAACTAAACTGGTTCTACCACCGGCAATTGTTTGTTATTCTTTTCTTTTCATACGACTGAAGTAGCAAATGAGCAACACTTCCACCGGAAGGTAAGTAGTTACTGCCGCCCACGGGCATCTGTAACCAACTGCATATGAGACAGAGGTTCTAAGTATATGAAATCGATCATAAATGCGTAACTTCTCCAGAGGACTAAGATGGTCACCTCATATGAATGTAAGCTGGCAACCATACTCCTCCACCGAAACACAAGAACTGCTTCACTGTAGAAATAAGTGTGGCAAAGCTACCTCCCACATAGGAGTAGCATACATAACACTTTCTACATTCACAGCCCCAGGATTTTTCCTGTATTGTAGGTGCCATGGACATACAAAGACGAATACACAACACCCCGATCCAGAATAGAAATCTAAATTCATTATTTGGATTGCCGGATCGTCTCAGTTGCGGTCGTGTTTCGATCCAGGAGTAGTTTCTACACTCATAGCCCCACACTAGGATTTTCTCCTGTGTCGTGTGTACCATGGACACACACAATACGAATACACAAACACCCAGAGCCAGAACATGAATCTAAACTCATCATTCAGATGCCTGTCTGGCCGGGAATCGAACCCGGGACCCATTGCGCGTCTGATCGGTATGGTAACCGCTAGCCTCGTGGGTCGTCGACAATTTGTAAGCGCCCTCGTAGGCCTATACAAAATAAAGACATTTCATTTCAGATACCTATGGCCGGGAATCGATTCCAGAACTCACTGCATGTCAGACCGGTATGGTGACCGATCCGCCGCGCAGGTCCTAATAGCGATAATGCTTTAACAATTTCTATACAACATAGCCCTACTTTATCATTCCTCGTATTTCCCGTGTCGTGTGTGCTATGGACCCACAAAAAGATAAATAGACAAGGACACGGCAACAGAAATGTAAATTCAGATCATCGCCTGGCCGGCATCAAATCCGGAACCCATTGCGAGTCAGACCGGTATGGTGATGGCTTTGCTGCGCTACTATATATGTACGACTATACTAGACTCAAATACCAGCACTATTTTTAATATTTCTACAATCAATTATTGTTTACGTTTCGCCCATGATTGCATTTGAACTACATAACAAGGTATAGCGGAAAACGAACGAACTTAAATGTGTTAACTTGTGGCAATATTTGAGCGAGAACCCAAACATTAATGTTTTTAAGAAACATAATAAACTCATACTAAGGAACCGTTCTCAGTTTGCGCTATCGAGACAATTTCCAAGAGGCGTTGTCTTCCATTTTTAGTCTAAGAATACAAAGTTTTAAAAATAGTACGAATGCTGGAACGAATCCTTTAGACAAAAATAAAACAAAGGCGCACCTACGGATAAAAAATATTTGTGACGGATCGAATCGAACTAACAATTGCTTATTTCCGGCAATTATTTGAACTCGCAAACAAAGTAATTAGTAGCTTCACGGTGGTAAATTAACCTTAACATAATGAGGGTGTCAAAATTGACTAAGAATGAGCAGAGGGTTCACTGCGACCTAAGGTATCTTACCTCACTATGTCGTACTTGTCTATAGTTCTGGGTGTAGAATAGAGCTACGGTATTTCCTGTCTGTAGTAAAAGGCGACTAAAAGAGGGCTTCCAGGGTTGTTAGCAGCAAGAGTGGGAGGTCGAACCGTCCAATCAAATAACCCTAGGAAGGACGTGTGTGTGACAATGTGCGTGATCGCATACCATCGTAATATTAGACGGTAAAGTGGGCCCATCCGTTCCTCTAATAGGAACCTGACGGGGCAACGTGATGGGAGCTCGAGGTTGCGTTCCATTGGGGATTCCGGACTCCTTCGCAGCTCTGAGGATGGCCATCAGAAGGGTTATAGGGCGGTAAAAATCCCACGTACCCCGGCGTCGTTCTTAAGGCGTCAGGTATTTTTTAAAGGTGTCCTCCACAAGAACAAACATAATCATCAAAAAAATATATTCTAATAATCAAATCAACACAAAAGCAATTAACTCAATTTTGAAAACATGCGATGATTATTTTCTAACATAACACGTATAATATGAAAGAAAACCTACACACATGTAATCCAGTTGTTGTCAGTTGTTATGTTACACTAAACCGGATTAAAACCCAGCCTTAAAAACAGTGACAAGAAACTTCACTGAGTTTGTCTTTTTTCTTTAAAATCTGTTCATCACATGGATAAGCATAACATTCTAGTTGTTTTTCATATTTTATACTAATTTTTTTACATGTAAAGTTAAAGTATATCCAGTATCTTGCCTTACACTTGATTAAAAAAAGTTTGTTTAACTAGAAATCTGCCTTGTATTGGTTAAGCTCTCTGCAACATCTATACTCTATGTTGGAGTCATGGGGAGTTTAATTAACTGTTAGCGCAAAGGAAAAAACGGAATTAATGACAATGTGTTTAACGAGCTAACTTTAAGGATCCGTATAATTTTAATTGGCTCTAAAGAGCCGAAGTTAAGAGTGTTAAAAATTTTTAACTCACTTCACGTATGAAACATGTCAGGTGTACATTTTAATTTCAATTGCAACTTATAGATCCAACATTTTTTTAGCCTATATATAACTTTTTTTATTTATTACGTGTATTTTTTGTAAATATATAAAAAATTAATTCAATACTGACTATGGAAAAATAGATTACCGTATAAATATGTCAATATAGTAGAAACAAAGCCGACCTCTGTTCCACCCTTGCCTTGTCTTCCTCAAAACAGACTTATAGCGACGTCTATATAATGATATATGTTACAATGTGTTTATCATCGTCATCATCAAAATATGACCACAATTAATATCTTTAATTGTGTACATTTTATTTAATTATAGTTAATGTTCAAATAAAAAAGAATTCAGTTACAAACTCGTCTACTCGTATACTCCGTGTTATAAAGTATTATGAAAATACATTGCATTGATTTCAAAATCTATGTATAAATTAAAGTATCTACAAAGATAATTAATATTCATAAGAACCCAAAGTCCACCTAGGACCGTAAATAATACCTAATTAAGCTATAATTGTACCTGCGCTAATCCGTAAGCAACCTTATTTTTAAAGCACAGGAAATAAATAATGCTTAATCATTCGACCTGATTTCTAGGAAATAAACAAACTTGATGCAGTGTGTAATTAACATTTTCTTATTTTTCTTTTGTTTTTATACGACCACTAGCTTTATCGTTTGATTTAGGCCATTGACTGTAGCGCCGGCCAAGTGCGAATCGTGAAGTAAAGTCTGCTTCACATACACTTCACACCTAGAATTTTTGGCAAATTTACTACAACATTGAGCAAATTTTGTCAAATTTACTACAACGTTGAGCGAATTTTGTCAAATTTATTACAACCTTGAGTGAATTTTAGACAAATTTACCGCTGGTACAATTTACAGCGAAATTCAGTGATCTCGTATATTTAGTCAAAATAAATTTCCCTGCTTTGCATAAACTATCGCACTATTCAAAATTTGGGTGGTCGCGTAAAATTTCTATCAACGCTATTCTATTTCTTTTATTTCTCTATTTCTCTGATCAATGTCTTATATTGTTGAAGGAGATTGGTGTTATGACTGGTACCTAGGATATACTGATTTTTTTTAGTTCTTAGTACAATATATCAACGTCATTTTCAAAATAAACCCAAATAACGTTTCTTAATTAACTGTATTGTGCTATGATTCATACAAAGTAGCGATTTGTTTTAACACCCAACTGACACTTATACACTAAAAAACCGCTTAAATACCCATCTATTTGGATTAACGAGCAAACTGTACTTACGCCCTAATAAGCGAAATGTTTTATCACGGTACAAATATCTATATTTATATTGTGGTTTTATTGTTGATGTTGATAATAAACGAAATTTAAGTAAGGTCCAAGGACTTTAGTCCTAGGGATCACACGCGACAATTCAATTATCTATCTACTAGATATGTTTAAAATAATAATTACACAACAGTGATTATGTATCTTATCTATGCTCAAATATAGATAAGTATTATATATTGCACATTACATTTGTCATTCATGAATGAATATATTTTCCTGTTCTGTATTGTATTCTGTACTGTATTATGATACTGTCCGACTAGAAATTTGTTAACGATTAGCGAAAACTTTTAATTATAATTGAACTAGTTGACCCGACGAATTTCGTTCCGCTTAAAGGTCAATCTAAAATAATCAGTGTGTCTATATTATACATGTATTTATTCATAAAAACCTTCCTCTTGAATCACTTTATCTATTAAAAAAACTGCATTAAAATCCATAGCGTAGTTTTAAAGATCTAAGCCTACATAGGGACAGACAGCGAGAAGCGACTGTGTTTTATACTATGTAGTGATCTATACTAACAATATGAAGTTATAACAAAGATTTTTATATTGAACAATGTACAAGTATTGATCAAATAAAATAAATATTTTTAAATATTGATGGAACAGTGATGGAGGACTACATTATGGAATTTCATTTATAAAGGAGGTCAATTGAACTAGGTGTGATCGTGCAATAAAATATTAAAAATAAGACCCAGTAGTATTTAATTTCTTACTCTAAATATTTCAATAATGTGATGTGATTTGATTTGAAAAAAATATTAGCAAGCAATGGATTGAACAGTGATGGAGGACTACATTATGGAATTTCATTTATAAAGGAGGTCAATTGAACTAGGTGTGATCGTGCAATAAAATATTAAAAATAAGACCCAGTAGTATTTAATTTCTTACTCTAAATATTTCAATAATGTGATGTGATTTGATTTGAAAAAAATATTAGCAAGAATTCCACGCAGCTACGCACCTACATGGCATGGCTTAGGTAGTTTTGTTATAATATTTGTCTCATTATAATATTTGTTTTTGTATGTTATTCTGTTACATAATATATGAATATGTGATAGGATGAAATGAAATGAAAATGTAAAAGGATGTACACGTACATCCCTTTACATTTTCATTTCATGTTTCAGTTTCTCTTTCACGAAAAATCTTCTGGTCGCATTTGTTGAAAGATAGTTTTTTTACATAATAAATGTGTGTACTTCCTGAGAGTTCTCTAAAAAAATCTCAAAGTGTGTGTGTGAAGTAGAACTTACTTCACAAAAGTCTATACTACCGCTATAGTCGATGGCTTAAATCTCTCACATTCTGAGGAAAAATCTGAGCCCAGCAATGGGATAATACTGGGTTGAAGTCGTGATTACTTGTTTTTCCTTGTGAATTCATTATTTTTAAGCAATGGGATTTATATGTATTCAAGATAATTTCCTGAATTCATCTGGATTTTCCATACAGCCGCCGTTTGTACGCCCTTTTCTAATCTAGTGGCCTCTGAACTTTTTCTAATGAAGTTGCCTAGGAAAATCATTAACTACCCAATACATGTTATTGAAATTGTATGCAAATTGCTGTATATGAAATTCCTACAGCCCCATTTATGACCTATTCCTGTACAGGAATCCCTCCATTTAAGGGACGTCAGGAGCACTCTCTCGTCAACCCATTATTGTCCCACTGCTGGACACGGGTCTTCTCTCAGAATGAGAGAGTTTAGGCCACAGTCCACCGCGCTGGCCAAGTGCGAATTGGTAGACTGGACTTCACACACCTCCGAGAACTTTTTTTTTAAAGAACTCTCGGGTGTGTAGGTTTCCTCACGATGTTTTCCTTCACCGAAAAGCAGTGATAATTAATTTCTAATACGCACATGAATCAGTGCTGCGTGCCTGGGTTTGAACCTCGGACCTCCTGATCGAGAGGACAAGTTTCAACCATTAGGCTATCACTGCCATGTCAGGAGCACACAAACTCCAAAACTCCAAGAAGTGTTCAACATATTTTAACAATTTGGTAATAAATTGAAGCAACCCACAAATCAATCGACGGTTTTAGTGCAAGAAAGAGATTTAAATTAACACGCAACTAATTGTTATAACAATGTGTGTAATAATAACAATGAGATTGAGTCCTTTTCACTTTTATTTAAAAAGTATTTTATTCTAATCCTGGTTTCGAAAGTAGGCACAAGCCATTTTTAGTATTCCTTCGGTGTACACTTTTTTATTGATGTCAGAAATCTCACTGTAAACTTTCTTGACCTTTTTTTTTGTTTTCGATGGAGAAACTTCCAAAAATTACCCGACGTCGTGGGAGCGACGCGGGTTATGTGTGATTCTTACCGAACTAAAACCCCTCCGGGGGCTGACCTCGACGCTGCGAAGACGACTCCGGGAACTCCAAAAACTTTCTTGACCTAAACTTCACCTATTTGATTATGTAGTGTATTTTTCAACTATCTAATGCACTTTCAGCCCGTTAGGTACTTGGTTATGATGTTCAAAAGCCGGCATTTTTATAAAAGCTACCTATATAATCCCACGAAAGCTTTCTATACTCATAGCCCCATATTAAAATTTTCTCCTGTGTCGTGGGTGTCATGGACACACAAAGACGAATACACAAACACCCAGACCCAAGAACAAGAATCAAAACACATCATTCAGATACTTGTCTGCCCGGGAATAGAACACGGAACCTACTGCAAGTCAGACCAATGTTGTTACTGCACCGCCACGGTGGTCGATAAATGCCAATAACGATCTTAGATCTATTAATTATTAACTTACTATTTATAATATCTTTTCCTCCTTCCCGTGCTTTTCCTTATTTACTGTTCTTATTATTCACTACTATTATTTACTATGATTAGAATAAAGGCGGTTTTAACAAGGTTTATTATTTGACTATCTTTATTTATGTATCTTACTTTACGTATTTGTAGAGTTTAAACGTAAAAACATTACAGCACAATCCACATCGCAAGTCACAAAGAAAATAGGAGATAGCTGAAAAAAATGCAGATAAGACATTTTAAATAAAACTTTCCTCAACCTTCTTAGCTGGCTTAAATACGTCTTATTTTCCGCTTTTCATTACAATTAAGAATGTATAATTTGATATAAAATTTCCAAGTTCATTGCACTATAGTTTTATTTTGGAACCTTTTTATAATTTGGGGCCGCAGCAAAACGTATTTTGATTTAGAATTATGTTACATAGATGCTATTGTGATTAATTATGTTATTCTTTAAGGTTAGAAGTGTAAGTTCTCGGAGGTGTGTGAAATCTACGAATTCACACTTGGCCAGCGCGGTGTACGGTGGCCTTAAACTCTCACATTCTGAGAGAAGACTCGTGCCCAACAGTGGGCCAGTAATAGGTTGATGAGAAAAAAATGTATTATTTTATACATACGTAAGTAACACAACAAACAAACAAACAACAAACAAACAAAACAGATTTATTCCGTTGAAGCAACACATACAACAAAAATAACATAAATTAAAAGTAAAAAAATAGACACAAATAAGATATAACACCATACAAAAAAACACAAATATTTAAAAAAAGAGACAGGTATAATTTACTTGTACAGTATAATTATTAAAAGGTATATCGATTAAATAATTTACTAATGATTGTGTAGGTATATGTTTATACTTTATTTTAGAATACTCTTTCCTCTATTGAACACATAAATAGGATGTTTACCATGGTAATATTTTAATTTTCACAACCAGGTGAACCGATCTTCTGAATAAGACGTCTTTAAACCAAGGGCTTCAGAAGGTACAGGACAGGTTAGAGTGACGCCATTTATGAGAGGCCTATTTCTAGCAGCAGATTTCAAAAGGCTAATCGAAAAATTTAACTAAAGCATCGTGAAGGCATCTTAACCTGGCTCTTAGAATGCAATTCAATTCATTTCATTTATTTGCAGAATAATAAGATATACAGTCATAATCATTCTAACCCACTAGGGTATGCAAAATTGTCACAAACATATTCCAAATTACATCTTATATAATCACATCAAATAAAATAATTATTTAAGCCATACATATGACCCATTATATTAATTAATTTACATTATCTTATATTCTATTAAAATACACATTATTTTTAATACTAATTGCACTAATTGCAAACCTAAACTAAAATGAGATGTTCTTATTTTATCGACCTGGCATGCCCATTTCTTACCATGATTACTTTTATTACCATCCATTACTTTTATTATTCCGATATTTATCATACAATTAAGAGAGTAGGCCGACTGATAACCATATAGTTCAATTATATTAATATGTAACGATAAAATAAAACAGTCATAAAAAGAGGGATAGGGTAAAAGGAATTAAAGTTTGCAATCAAACTTAATAGTAATGTGTATATCTATCTATAAAACGACTGAATAGTATTGGATCATTTTAATAATCTGCTTTATTATAGCCATCGATTAGTATTTTAAAATAAGAGCTTAATGTAAATTTAATAATCCAAAATAAAATTAAACTTCTGATTAATTTTATGCATTCAACATATTATATGAATAAAGCATTACGTACAGCGGTCAAAACTTAACTTATTTAAAATGCAAAGGCTTATAATTTTCAACTTCAATAGAGGTAACGAAGTTTCAACGCAAATCTGCCAACGAAGATAATAATTTTATAAACACGCATTTTTATCGTAAAACGAAGAAACTATCTAATCATTTAAATCTGAAGGACAAACCGCTCATTCTTAACACATAGAACATACTCTGCTAATACAAACAAATGCTAAATAAATAATTCGTACAATTACTATACTTTTACTCGATAAAAAATGATAAGGTGAATTACGATTTTTTATCTCCACAACGTACCTACTTTATGTTCTGTCAGCTGTAGATCTGGTCATTCAACACCGTCCATATATATACAGCAGACGTGATTGTTTATTATCAGTTTAATAAGAGTGTCTAAGAATGTCGCCAAGAGAAGAATTAAATGGCTTTGAGGTTAGTTTCAGTGTAAATAATAATTGTGAACAGATAGTGTTTGTTGTGAAGATGTGAAACACTGACATAAATACTAAAAAGTCATCGCTTGTTAGTAATAAGGAATATTTTAATTTGTGTTGTTTAAATAAAATTGTACAATTCGTTTAAAACATATAGATAGCTAGAAAACAAGTAAGAAAGAGTTGAACTATCCTCTTAAACTTCTTTTAAATTATGTTTGCTTTAAGTTAATAGTGTTAAATTGTTGTACTCCGAATTGAGTTTTAATTGTTTTCCTGATTGGATGATTTCCCATCTTAAATATTTCAACTTGCAGAATTGTGAAAGATAAAACTTAAGCGCATAAAATGGATATCGTGGCCTAATCCAAAAAAAGAAAAGTGAATCGTGCGATGTGACTTTATAATAAATTACAAAACACATTTTAAGGATGCCAATTTATCTAACATGAGTTAAAATAAAACTATTGACGGTAACTTTTTGCTACACTTTAGGTATAAACAAGTGAATTGTCCTGAATGACCTTATTCAATTTAGTTTAAAATTGCAGATGCACCTAAGAGGTTTTTCGGCTAATGACCGAAAATGTTTTATTTAATGCATCATAGACTTACTTCGGCAAAACCTTTGAAATTCAACAACACAGTTTCAATGCATTTTGAAATGATTTTAATTTATAATATTCAATAATGTAATACAATTAAAACCAATATGGTTAAAAGTTTCATATGAATAAATATGAAAAGTTCCTATACGCAATTCTGTATTTCTGTTATAAACCCAACACTCCTCTAGAACATTTATAGACTAATGACCCCTGATAACATACAAAGCAAAGAAATTATGCAGAGAACAATGTTCAATAATTAGATATAAATAAATGATTGTGTCATAAATGCCAATATTATAATAGCTTTTGATTTACATTATCTATAGGAAATCTCGAAATGCGGAAAGTATCCTTCAGAAGATTTCAACGACATTGTTAAAGTCGTTGTAAAGTTAAAGATTTCTTCATAGACTACATCTTTGTTTTTATAATTCTACCCAACTGTTCAAAATTGAAATAGTAAAGAAAATATTAGAATGAGTATTGCCGATAAGTTACCTGTGGGTGCAGGTCCCGATTTAGAGATGTCAAATAAAATAAAAAGAAATTCAATTCAGTTAACAATTTATTGCGCAACCAAAGAGATCCTCTTACCCCGACGGTAAAATTTTAGTTCGCGAAAGAAAAAAAGGATACCAAGTCATTGATACATGTCCCTCTGCAATTAAACTTCAAAAAAAAACAGAAAAAGATCGCCAAATCTAAATAACCACGGTATACTTATCTAGTGTTTACTAGCCGAAATTTGAAAGATTTTTTTCCGAAGTCAAGTGTTAGGGCTCCTATTTTGTGGAGGCCACGCGGCAGTTGTCTCGTATGCCCTCCATTAAATCCAGTCTTATGAGTTTTCTAACGTAAGATTAATTAAAACGAAAAATTATTTGTCCCTTAAAGCATAAAGAAGCAAAAGAAAGGTTGAATCAGAGTAATGAAGACAATGATGTTCTGGAGTCTGTGTTGTTCCACGTGGGGGAGATGGGCCGCTACCAGAAGTTCCTCTTCTGGTTCATGCTGCCCTTCGGCTTCTTCTTCGCCTGCGTCTACTTCATCCAGATGTTCATTGCTGCGACGCCGCAAAACCACTGGTGCCATGTGCCGGAGTTAAGCCACTTAGAACCAGAGTTACGGTAAGAACTGTCAGTATAAATGGTTTCTGCTGCAGGGGTTATGATATTCAAAAAGTTTAATTTATGTTTGTGTAGAGTTTTGTTCCTGTAAATTTGTCATTCGTTGATAGTTCTTAGTAACACAAAGTTAATATTTTGAGTAACATTAAAACAAAATCAACATTGTAGACATTTTTAAATTCGTTTCAAGTTTTTTGTTATTTAAACGTAAATTAAATTCCTTGACTGAGTCGTAAATAACTTTCACTCAGAATCAGTGCATTACAGCGCGAAATGCGATAGTATCACTGATAACAGCACATATACCAACATCAGCTGCTTTAAATCTTAATTACAGATTAGCTAAATCTTCTTTTTATCACACAAAATTAACGTCAAACACACTTGTGCTTCTATTTTCGGAGGGTAATAGATATAGGTACATATTAGTCCGTCCCTGTAGCCTCGGGGTCAGAATAGGGCTACGGTATCCCCTGCCAGTCGTAAGAGGCGACTAAAAGGGGCTTACGGGGTTGCAGACGGCTAGAGTGGGAGCTCGAACCGTTCGGTCAGGCAATCCCGGGAAGGACGGCGGTATGTGTGGTCGCATACCGTCGTAAAGACTAGACGGAGCGGTGGGCCCAGCCGCCCATCTGGGAGGAGCCCGATGGGGCAGCGCGCTCGATGGATTCCGGTTGAAGTCGTTTCGAGATCCCGGAGTCCTCCTTTTCAACGCCGAGGACGGCCACCGGGGGGGTTTTAGTGCGGTAAAAGTCCCACATAACCCTGCGTCACTCCCACGGCGTCGGATACCTTTGGAAGGTTTCCCCCTCGGAAACAAAAAAAAAAGGTACATATTAGTGAGAAGTTAAATGAATTAATTTTAAATACGGATTTTGTATATCTTATCAACACAGATCTTCAACTAGATTATTTTATATATTCTGTCTCATGACGTGCAAAAATTAAATGACTGAAGAATCTTCAACGTTTATCATTCATATTATTCCTTGAGCGTCCGATTAAAGATGTTTGATATTTGATAAAACAAAATAGATAAAATATAAAGAGCCAGTACCTATATACCGTGCTATTGTAGATGGTGGCTAAATCGTTTTTGGGGAACGTCCGTACGTTCGGATAAACAATTCTTTAATTAAAGGATAGAAATGTATTACAATATTGATTTTGATTGAATTTAGAAAAAAAATGATTAATAGAAAATAGTTAAAATCAATTATTTTTCATGCATGCGGTGAGCACAAGATAGTGCTTATTACCCACCAATTATTTTTAAGATTATGGTTAAGAATTAAAAATGTCCTTTCAGAAATCATAAACTGAACGAATTCACAGCTTACGATGACATGCATGCAACGTGATATAGATTTAGTTGGGCGTGATACTAGTAAATATGACTTTAAAATCCACATAATCCGTAATTATAATTTTATGCAGGCATAAAATCACATGTACAAACATTTACGAGTTTATTCACTGTTTCCCACGTGGCTCTGTCTGTGAATTATTTCTTCTATTACATCAAAAGGGGCTATATTACTCTCGACTATGTCCTTAATCTCCGATGAAAATCCAAGCATAATTAGTTCAGACGTTACTAAAAACTAAGCATCAGTGCGGCTAATATATTTTAAAAATCGAAATGATTTCGCCGAAATTTCAACGAAACGATTATCAGATAACATTAAGTCAATCATACATAATGTTGTCTGATGATCGTTTCGTTAAAAAAAAAGAAATTTTGCACAAAGTGAGGGGCTTTTTTAAATCTTCAAAACATATAAATGCTTTATTATATGATACTGTTATGTCTGGCCAATGTATGCCTTTCTGCCGACACCCTTTCTGCAGACTGCACACACCTCCGTTTTTCTTTTTATAAAAAGAACTCTCGGGTGTGTAGGTTTCCTCACGATGTTTTCTTTCACCGAAAAGCAGTGATAATTAATTTCTAATACCCACATAAATCAGTGGTGCGTGCCTGGGATTGAACCTCGGACCTCCCGATTGAGAGAGCAAGTTTTAACCATTAGGCTATCACTGCTCTACTTACGGATCCCTTTTAAAATAATATTGTATTCCTTTTACTGAATTAAATAAGTCCTTTTTTGAAAAGTGACTTTTAAATCCTCTCATAACAATATCTACTTTATTAACTACAGGCGGAATCTCACAGCTCCAAGAATTGGCGAAGATTGGGACAAATGTTCCATGTTTGTGGTCAATTGGAGCCAAGTGTTGGTCACGATGAAGCCTCCGGATCCCAGCACGCCTACAGTGCCGTGTCAGCATGGCTGGGACTTCGAACTGTCAGACATTCCCTATGAAACTATTGTCAGTGAGGTGAGTTTGAAATAAAAGTGTGTTTCGTCTGTGTATATCACATATATTTGAAAAAAAATATTTTTCGGGGACCTGGGGAACGAGTATGAATATAAATTTCTTTAATTGACCCCATTCGCGGTTATTACAGCACATAATGCACTTTAGATAATTAATACTTTTTTATTTCTTATTGTTGTTCTTATTATTATTTTTTTAAACAGTCCAATTTGTAATTTTGCGTATCATATATAATCTATTGTACTCGTATGTCCTATAATAATATATGTTTCAATGTAGTCCACTTTAGTTGTGCCGTTTGTGTGTTGTAATTTTCACGAATAAACCTATTTTTTTGTTTATTTTTACCTGTACCTATGTTAGTCTGTATGGTTGAAATGTCATCAAACCAAACCTACGGAATTTAATGTAAGGGAATATCAATTATATATAGTTTCAGTAATTGATTGTTTGTTTTTGTGAGAAGTAAAATTATCTAGATGCACTTATTTATTTATGTATTTTAAGGTGGTACAACGTAGTGTATGGTTCGTCCGAGCAAGTACCACCGCACCGCCACAACTATTGCTAGCGTTAAGCAGTTCTTGCGTTTTGGTAGAAGGGTGTCGTTGCCGGCTCACATTTATATGATACGACCATCTTAGTCCTTCGCAGTAGTAACGCATCTGTGAAAAAAATATTAGAACCTTTGTTCCGTATGTTGACCATGGGGGGCAGTTTTTACTTACCACCAAGTGGACTGCGTGCTCGTTTACTACTTCCTTTTTTTTAAATGTATAAAGTTAACTAAACAGTAACCATATTCAATGCCGTCTTTACCATAAAGGCACTCAGGGCCAGTGCCCAGGAAACCCATCCCTAAAGGGCCCCGAAGGGCCGACAATTTTTCTCACATTTAATATCAAAATATTAAGGTCGGGCGCATTACACTTTTCTCGTTGCACGAAAGTCTTCGGGGCCCTTTTGGAATGTAAAGAAAGTACATCATACCCTCTTTACATTCCAAATGGGCCACGAATTCTTGTGTGTCCGAGGGTTCCAGCATAGTCTAAGACGCCCCTGACCATGTTAACCAATGAAGTAACACAATTACACAAGAATAACTGTTTACAGCGTGGATGGGTCTGTCAGTACTCTGGGAACGGTCCTCTTGCACAAGCAATATTCTTCGTTGGTGCATTCTTCGGAGGAATAGTCATAGGCTGGATAGCTGACACGTACGGCCGCGTACCCGCAATACTTGGTGAATATGAAACAGAAAATTCTTAACTTAACTTAACTTAACAAAATACTTTAAGTTTATTATAGTACAAGCAGAAAAGGAAACAATATTAGAAAACAAGACTGGGGAGGCATAAGTAGTTCAGGCAAAGTGTTAGAGCAAGTATGGGTCGATCAGAGAGATAACGCCCCCACACCAAGTGGACCAATAACCTAAAGAGGACAGCGGGAAACCGTTGGATTCAGGGGGCACAGGACCGGTTGAAGTGGCGTCATTTAGAGGAGGCCTATGTCCAGCAGTGGACCTCAAAGGACTGATGGATTGATGGATGAAACTCCTGTTCTTATTCGAATTTATTTGTTCGTATAATGTTGCTTATAGACGTCCATGGACGGTAGTGACCTTACCATCAAATGGACTGCATACTTAACTACTTCAAGTCACACAGAAATTATAATATAATGTTCCTATTGAAATATGCACGATTAAAGTACTTGTTTTTCGTACGTAGCCATATGCATATGAAACGTACGCACTAAAAAAACGTGCGGTACTCAGGGACTGCCGCGTTAAAGCTATTGCATAGCATTTTTATCAACTTATGAAATTATAATTATTTATTTATGTAATATTTTTTTCTTTTATATTTATTCAAGATTTTTTCATTTGATACTATATACTTTCTCACAAACAGCTGCTTACATATTCGTCCAATTTCCGAGCAGCTCGTCTTGACCCGTGCGAGCTTCGTACTATCGTACCATATACATGTATATTATGCGAACGCTCGGTAGGCGGAGTGGGGGTTGTTAGGTTTTTCGTTACGGAATTTCTTGAATCGGTCGTCGCTTAAAAAGTACTAAAAAGTAAAAAGTTTAAAATTATTCAATGTTTCCAGCTGCTAACGGCGCAGCATTTGTTGGCGGGATAGCCACCATCTTCACCACCGGCTTCTGGGATTTCGCCATCGCTCGCTTCATTGTCGGCGCCTCTTATGATAGTGTCTTCATGATGATGTATATTTTAGGTAATACTTATATAATTCTCTGGCAAAATCGTAAATCTGTCTTGTCTTTTTAATTCTTCCCATATTTGGGTATTGGTATCTTCGTCAACTCATTATTGTTCCACTACTGGGCAAGGGTCTTCTCTCAGGAATGAGAGAGTTATAGGCCATAGTCCACCGCGTTGTCCAAGTCCATTGGTGGACGGTATTGGTATATTTTCAAATAATTGTATTGTTAACATTGGTATGAAATAAATCACTTAATTGATATTTAGTTCCAAGTACTAATATTGTCTAAAACTTAAAGATTTTTAATACCCCTAAGGAAAAGGTCTAAGACAACCTAGAAATCGATTACAACACAACCAGTTGAAAATGATGAATTTGCAAAACACAAACGAATTTACAATATTAGCATGGCAGGGTCAATCTTAATATTAAGAATGGTAAGAAAAATTGAAAACCTAGCCTTTAGGGTCGTAAAGCTTTGATCAATATTTCTCTTGCAGTTCTGGAGTACGTCGGTCCAAGTTACAGGACACTCGCGGGCAACCTGCCCATAGCGATATTCTTTGGCGGCGCCTGTGTTCTTTTACCCTGGATTGCGCTGTGGATCTCTGACTGGAAGAAGCTGCTGTGGATCAGCACACTGCCCATGGTCATTAACGTCTTAGTCCCGGTTTTAGTACCTGAAAGTGCTAGGTAAGAGGCCGTCATCAAGACACTATCAATCCATTATTGTCTAGTTTAAATATACATCTTTAGTACTGAGTAAAGACTATAGTTAACTCTATTAAGGCTATTTTATTCCATGTTCTAAAATTACATTGTCGTGCGCGTATTTACGGACTAGCTGCGTTTGGATCAGACCATTATTTGCTGAAATATGTAACTTTGAAGAAGTGATATAAATTTTAACCCGATCAGTAAAGGTGTTTTCGAGTTACAGTGATCACCGACTTCGAAAACATACTTTCGAGAAAAATGAGATTAAAGTTTGAAAAGACATGACTTGCTTTTCTTAGTATAGCTGTAACACGGTTTGCTTCAAAGTTACATATTTCAGCAAATAAAGTCTGATTCAAACGCAGTTAGTCAGTAAATACGCGCAAGATAATGTACTTTTAACAGATGAAATAGAAAAAAACAACTATTTTTTTTTACTGTTAAAGTTAAAAATACTGCTAGAGTCGCTTGTCTATTTTTATCAACTCTACAGTAAATTACGCTGATTTCGACCACATTTTTTTACGAGAATTTCTTGACTTTCTTGCGTTCCTAATATAAAAAATATGTTAACGCGTACAACTGATTGAACAGTACGTAATTTCACTATATTTTCCCAGATGGTATACCTCAAAAGGACGCACAAATGAAGCAGTGAAAGTATTGAAAAGGTTTGAGAAGATTAATGACACGAAAATACCAAAAGATGTAATGGATGATTTTATTGTAAGTGGATATAAATACATTTAATCAATATTTCATCTATTTAAACTACTAGACAAATATAAATAAATTATAAAAATAGCAAAAAGGACTTAACGACTTTAAGACCTAAGAATTTAACATCAACAAAAACGAATTAAGTTTTCTAATGCTTATTCTTGTAGCCGATTACATCAAGTGTGTTTAAAGGTTTGCATGTTTATATTTTTATAAAAAATGTAGAGTCCATCAATCAAACCCTAATTAAAATACGCCACAGGTGCATAGGACTTTTGAGCACTGCTTTTACAAGCTTTATTTAGTTATGTTTTCTTTATCAGTATCTTTTTGTAAATTTAAAAGTGATAAAATTAAGAGCCACAAGCCTTTAAATTTAGAACTCTACGTAACTTGATGGTGGTAGAACCAGCGTAGTTCGACTGGGGAAGTACCACCGCCACACATATTTCTAGCGTGAAGCATTTCTTGCGTTTCGATGGAAGGGTGTGGTTGCCGGCACACTTTTATATGAGGCAACCATCATAGTCCTCGGGAGTAGCAACGCATCTGTGATTGACTTCAGATAGAATGCATGTTCTTTATGAAATTGATTACAAATGTCCATGGGTGGCAGTGACCACTTACCATCAGGTGGACTGCATGCTCGTTTGCTACTTCAATCATATTAAAAAAATAACTACTATGATACTCGTATTTTATACTATCGATTACATTACAATACTATTTTGTTAACCGACTTCCCAAAGGAAAGAGGTTATCTATTCGTCACGTATATTTTTTTTTTTTTTTTTTTTTTTTTTTTTTTTATGTATGTTCGGGCGAAATGGCTAGAAATCGTCGACCTACCGACACGATTCATACGACATTGTATGCGACTAGTTTCACAGGCAGTCCCATATTGAGGAAAATGAAAACCTTCCGGCAGTTTTCCGGGAAAATTGGAAAATGTCGGTTTCTTAAAATCTTGAATAACTTGGGTGTTTATAAACCGATTTCCATTTTCTTTCTTTCATTTGATAGGAAATTTCGTCACGCAACTTTTTCTCTTGGACATGGGTATGCTGTGATGCTTAACTCTTTGAGTTATGGGGTGGAAACCACCACCACTCCTCAAGTTTTTTAGATAATTTGAGATAACTCGGCTTCTGCCGAATCGATTCTTATGAAACTTGAAATATGTATTATATATCTATGCTTATATAGGTTGACGAAAAATTTGACCTTCAACTCTTCGATCCTGATGATGCAGGGTTACAGCTATCCTAAACTATAACATTAGCTATTTGGTGCTTACATATATGTAACAAGACTACTAAGCAGAGACATGTGATGAAAATTTGACCTTCAACTCCTCAATCCTGATGATGCAGGGGTGCCTCAAGCCTAAACCATAGGGGTTGACCATTTGGTGCTTATGGGTATGTTATAACAATACTAAGCAAAGACATATTATTAAAAAAATGACCTTCAACTCCTCAACCCTGATGATGCAGGGTGCTGTAAGCCCAAGCCGTAGGTGATGGCCATTTAGTGCTTACGGATATATAATAAGATAGCAAGGCAAAGATGTACGATGACAAATTTGACCTTCAACTCCTCAACCCTGATGATGCAGGGGTACTGCAGGCTTAAACCATAAACGTTAGACATTTGTTGCTCACGGATTTGTAATAACATTGCTAAGCAAAGGTATACGACGAAAAATTGGACCTTTAACTCCTCAATCCTGATGATGCAGGGGTATTGAATGCCTAAGCCATAAAACTTAGCTATTTCAATCTTACGCATTCAAAATGATATTTAAAAAAATGTAAGGTAAAACATTAGAAAAATGGTTGTATATGGTGGAAAATTGGACCTTCAACTCCTCAATCCTGATGATGCTGGGGTGCTTCAAGCTTAAACTATAGGCGTTAGCTACATGATCGCTACGTATATCTGATAAGATTACTAAGCAAAGATATAAGATGAAAAATTTGACCTTCAACTCCTCAACTCTGATGATGCAGGGGTACTTCAGGCTTAAACTATAGGCGTTGGCCATTTGATGCTTATGGGTATATAATATATTTACAAAACGAAGACGTATGATAAAAAAGTTGACCTTCAACTCCTCAACCCTGATGATGCAGGGTACTGTAAGCCCAAGCCATAGAAGTTGGGGATCTGTTGCTTACGTGCATGCGATGAGATTACATAGAAAAGATATGACATGATAATTTTGACCTTCAACTCTTCGGCCCTGATGATGCAGGGGTACTTCAGGCTTAAACCATAGGCGTTGGCCATTTGATACTTATGGATATGTAATATATTTACATAGCAAAGACGTATGATAAGAAAATTGACCTTCAACTCCTCAACCCTGATGATGCAGGGTACTGCAAGTTTAAACCATAAGCATCGGCCATATGGTGCTTACGTATATGTAATGAGATTACTAAGCAAAGATATGACATGATAATTTTGACCTTCAACTCCTCAAACCTGATAATGCTGGGGTCCTCCAAGTTTAAACCGTAGGCATCGGCCATATTGTGCTTACGTATACATAATGTTGTTGTTCACAATACCAACAATGAGTTTCGGAGAGGATATAATTATGATCAAAAATTCCACTTTGAATACAATTACCTGAAAGATGCAAGAGTACTACCAACCTTTTTAAATTGGATGGGTTATTTTTATCAGTATCAGTTGAATTATACTCTTAGTTATAAGGTTTATATTACTTTTTCTACTTTAAATATTGATAATTATAGGTCTATTCTTTAAATAAATGTTTACTCAGAAAAAGTTGTTTTATTCGGTTAGGTTAGGTTCGAACAGATTTTTCCAATTCAGAATCTAAGGGAGGGGGCGCGGTAGCGCCCCCGACCGGTTGTGTCAAAGAAGTCTATTTTTATATGATGACGTCAGCACATAATTTTATTCATCCGAAAATCGGACGAATAATTAATTTTATTCATCCGGTTAGCGGACGACTAGCAACAGCCATAACTGATTTTATCGTGACTGAAAAGCGTGAAAAAAAAAATTTTAAACAAAAAATACAACCGACTTCCATGCCACATAAAAGTAAAAAATAATTTAAATACATGTTGGTTTAGAGAAAACACAGTTCTTAGTACATAGTCCCGAAGTCGGCGCTCATATAAGATACATATAGTTTCGTCATGATCCAGCAAAATATGGTAAGCGCCGACTTCGGGACTATGTACTAAGAACTGTGTTTTCTCTAAACCAACATGTATTTAAATTATTTTTTACTTTTATGTGGCATGGAAGTCGGTTGTATTTTTTGTTTAAAATTTTTTTTTACTTGCTACATTCCTTTGTTACTAAACTTATGTAAGTATATTTGTCAGGTATCGTCAAACCAAACGCGGCAATCTAATCAGTCCATCATCTCGCTATTCAAAAGCGGTCCCATCCGCACCATGTTAATGTACATGGTGGTGCTATACATGGCCTGCGCGATCATCTTCGACGCCCTCGTGAGGATGTCGGAGGACCTCGGCATCGACTTCTTCGTCACCTTCACTCTTACCTCCTTCACTGAAATTCCGTCGATCGTTATTTTGGCGTTCGTTCTTGATAGGTAAGATGTTTCATTATAATGAAAGTAACGTTCATTGTTGGTCTTCTTTTTCCATGGGTACTTTTTACTTTTTTACTTTATTTACTCTTTACTTTTTTTTCCTTGTTAATATTATATATGCAAAAGTTTGTGAGGGTGTGTGTATGTTACTCTTTGACACTAAAAAAACGACAGATCGCATTTCGCTGAAAGGCACATATATAGTTTATGACCCAGTTACAACATGAGATACTCATCACCACATTAAGGGGAACTTGGATAACCTGGTAATTCGTACTTTATTCCCAATAATAAATTTCAAAAAATACTAAAACTTTTAAGAATTTTTTTATTCAAATGGGCTAAAATATTCATAAACGGTATTCCTAGTGTCCAAAGTGACATTCATTACAACATAAAATATAAATATGTTTATGTTTAATTTTTTTCAACAGATGGGGACGCAGAAACATGGCGTTTGTGCCAATTACAGTAGCCGGAACATTAACGTTGATAGCAGCATTTGTGCCAAAAGGTATTGGTTACTTGTTGTTGTTTTATTTAATAGTAGTCGCCAACCTAATCCCTGGTCCCACTGCTGAGCTCGGATCTTGTAACAGAATAAGAGAGTTAGACTATTGTACATTGCGCTGGCCGACTGCGAATTGGTAGACATCACACACTATTGAGATTTTGTTTAAAAGAATTCTCAGGTGTACCGTTCTTCGCGATGTTGCCATTACTTTAAAGCAGTGATAACTAATTTGTAATACGCACACCATTTTAGGAAAATCTGTAGTACCTATCTGAGATTTATCTCGGACCATCGTATGAGAACCATTATAGTTTCAACCATTATGCATCACTGTGTCATATAATAGTAGTAAGAATCCTAATTTCCTTTCGTTCGGTCAAATATACTCGTAAAACAGACATTTGCAAAGATTATTCCAAAAATCTTGATAAAGGTAATTTTTTTTTTTTTATAAACGTATAAGAGTTAATTCCTCACGTTCGTTCAGTACTTACGAACAGGCACTTACTTTTTGCTCGCGACCTTTGATTTTTTTTTGCCATTTTTGCAACTCCACGGACGGACGCACGGATACTATATAGCACCAAATTGATATAAATGTATTACAGGTATACCTCAAACCGCCCTCGCAGTGATAGCCCGGTTCTTCATCAACATGTCGTACAGCGCGGCGATACAGTGGTCGACGGAGATCCTGCCCACCGGCGTAAGAGGCACGGGCTCCTCTCTCATCCACGTCAGCGGTTACGTTGCGTGTATCTTGTCGCCCTTCGTTGTTTATTCTGTAAGTGCCTTGCCAGTTTTTATTGTGAATACAGGTTCACCGTGGATAAATATTATTTCTTTCTTATGAGGTAGTGTACAACATGGTCCTGCCCACTATCTTGCGGGGCATAGGCTCGTAGGTCATCCACATCAATGGTTACTTTAGTTGGTATTTTAGGGTGATAGTAACTGTAAATCTTTCATATTCTATATCTCGATATAATTCGCAGAGTGAAAATAAAATAAAACCTAATACGATATTGGCATTTTGTAAAATAACTCATTTTTGAGAGTTTTATCATAAGGACATAGCATTTATGTTTATCTTTTTCTCGCATTAATCATTAATTCTATCAATAGACTTCGTACGAAGAAGCAGGTTTAAGTATTTTACTAAATTGCGAAAATTTTGAGTTCTGTCCGCTTTTTTTCTTCTTTCGTTTACTGGATTGTTCTTGAAAATTTTACTTAAGTAAACCGTGTATGAGATATGACGTATCATGGTCCCACTTATTTTAAATGACCACTTAACACCACGCAGCATGCTCGTTGCTATTCCAACTGTATTTGAAGAAACTCCTCGTTTCCAGGAGCGTGTGTGGCGGCCACTCCCGCTGGTGATCCTGAGCGCGGTGGCGGGCGCGGCGGCCGGCGTCAGCCTGCTCATCCCCGAGACCAACGGGCGTCCCATGCCGCAGACCATCGAGGACGGCGAGAGGCTCTTCAGAGAGTATACGTTGTGCGGGTGAGAAACTAACGTAATATATCACAACGATGAAACATAAGGATTTATTTCTAAGAGTTCAGGCAGTTTGTATTTGCCATTTCCAAATATAGATCGAATGCCAACATTTTGACTTAGTAATCCATTGTTATTTTAAATTTAATCTTAGATTTAAAGTCATAATATACCAATATTTCTCTCTCTCTCTGTATCAACCCATTATTGTCCCACTGCTAGGCACGGGCTCCTCTTTTAATGAGAGTTTAGGCCATAGTCCACCGCGCTGGCCAAGTGCGAATTGGTGCAATATTTGCATTCGATTTATCATACCTAAGGAAGTGATTGGAATACATTAGGTTACAAAAAACATGACAAACAAAAAACAACATGTTTCCTCTGCTGTTCTTGTGAGAAGTCGTTAAAGGTTTCAAAAGAAACAGCAAGCAATTAATTTATGGCATTAGATATTATTTGTCACATAGTATTCAATAGATATTATCTTAATAACTCATACATTAATGACAATTTTTTTCTTTTTCAGAAAACCTGAAGATTCAGGCGATGCCGAATTACAATATGAAAAGCGACCAACACTCGATAGTTAGCTTTAAACTACGTATGAAGACTGTTTAAATGTGAATTTAGGACAATTCAAGTGAAATATGTTTGTGATTTTATTTGAACTGGAATTTTAGCTATTATGATTATTTGTTATGTATATATAATGAAACTCGAACTGATAGACTACAGAGTGTGTTGTCGGTGGATCTAAAAACATGCGATTTTGTACATGGATTCCTTAACGTAGACAAGTACCTACTATATAAAGTAATTGAAAGTTTCATTCGCTCATTTATTTTTAAAAAGAAATAACTCTAAATTTATGCTTCGCGAGTTTATATCATATAGCGAACGGAGAAGTGATAAATTGATTTGCGATCAAAAATATTAAGTTATTTCTTTTTATGAATAAAGATCCGGTTTGTACGTTGGTTTGTTGGTTGGTTGTAGGTGAGTTGTAAGTTGTGTGTTTGTTTGTGAGTACTAAATAAAATAATTGAAATTGAAAGTAGAGCGAGTCTACTTGGACCAGCTGACAATAATTACTCGAACAACATATCAAAGATTCTTCTCGCCCTAGCCTCTCATATACAACGGCCGTATCAGCGGTATTGGGTGGAGGAGGGCTTAAGGTCTAAGTAACTAAACGCCAAGTTCTAAGTTTAATTGGAGTCACGGAGTAAGTTAATTTTATTATTTTGGAAGTAAATATCTTAGTTCTGGTGGAAAGTGCTGCAAAAGATAGTATTTGATAACTAAGCTAAATTTAAACAGGTAGGTATATAAGTATTGCTTAAATGTTTGCCCAAGTGTCCAAGAGGCGCGACACCATTTGTACTGCGAGGACTATTGTCCCGCTTTTGACTAAGAAATCCCGCTTTTTTTTCACCCAAAATGTTTGTAAATCCCGACTTACTAAAAAAATCTGGAAACGCTGGTAAGAATATAAATTGTAATATATATTGTAATATAAATTGAGTAGGTAATAAAGATATTACCAGGACAGTACAACAGATCTGTCTACATCTTTAATGGTGTTGCCCGCGTTTTATTTATTAACCGACTTCCAAAAAGGAGGAGGTTATCAATTCGTCTGTATTTTTTTTTTTTTTTTTTTTTTTTTTTTTTTTTTTTTTTTTTTTTTTTTTTTTTTTTATATTTGTTACCTCATTTCTCCGGACTGGGTGAACCGATTTAGATGATTTTTTTTTATTTGAAAGGTAGTGCGTGTCATAGGGTCCCATTTTTTTTAGTATTTTTTTGACTAGGGCATCCATAAGAAAAACGCATAAGTCTTAAATTTGCATTTTCAATGTACGCGATAAATGTATGAATAACTCAATATCCCGCCAACCGATTTTGATGATTCTTTTTTTATTAGAAAGGATGTACTCCAGGGGTAGTCTGATAAGAGTTTGATAAGGTTCTAATCATAGGATCTTCAACTTTTTGGAGCAAAATAATAAAATTAGTGATAGTCGGCCGAACCTTAGCTGGAGAAGTCCAATTGAGTAAAATATAGAATAAAATTACTATGTAGGTATTTACTATGAAAAATTTGACCTTCAACTCTTCAATCCTGATGATGCAGGGGTACTGCTAGCCTGAACTATAAAAGTTGGTCGTTTGATGTTTGCGAATATATAATGAAATTGTTAAGCAAATTCATGGGACAAAAATTTGACCTTCAACTCCTCAACCCTGATGATGCAGGGGTACTTAAAGCCAAAACCATAGGAATAAGCCATTTGGTGCTTACGTATATGTTATAAGATTACTGAGCAAAAACATAAGATGAAAAATTTGACCTTCAACTCCTCAACCCTGATGATGGAGGGGTACTTCAATCCTAAACCATAGAAGTTGGCAATTTGGTGCTTACGGTTATGTAAAGAAAATACTAAGCAAAAATATAAAATCAAAAATTTGACCTTCAACTCCTCAACCCTGATGATGAAGGGGTACTTCAATCCTAAACCATAGGAGTTGGCAATTTGGTGCTTACGGTTATGTAAAAATAATACTAAGCAGAGGCACAAAATTAAAATTTTGACCTTCAACTCCTCGACCCTGATGATGAAGGGGTACTTCAATTCTAAACCATAGGAGTTGGCAATTTGGTGCTTACGGGTATGTAAAAATAATACCAAACAGAGGCACAAAATTAAAATTTTGACCTTCAACTCCTAAACCCTGATGATGCAGGGTACTGCAAGCCTGAGCCATAGAAGTTAGCCACCTGGTACTAACGTATAAGTAAGCACTTAACATCAGACAGAATAACACAAGCTCCACATTTATAAATCTTTTAAAAAGGAAAACCGACGCAAAAACCGTCAAATAAGTGTTCACGTGATAGAATAGTGAGTGACTCGCCAGGATAAGTGTGCGCAAGACCCTACATCAAAGGACTTCGGAGTAGCAGACCCTGAACTTTAGAGGGCATCTCCCAGGTAACGCCCAAATATCCAAACAAGCAAAACAACACCCCGCGTAGACCGCATCGAGACGAACCAGACGACACCCGTATCATCTCAAAACATCAACTCTACACGGAGATACGACCGCCGCAATATTCAAAAACCACGTGGAGAAACACGGCCACGCGGTCTATAAAATAACCTCAGTGCGCACGTGGTTAGTCTCACAAGCACGCGGCCAAATTTGTTTGCGCTCCAACACCGGCTCCAAGACTTCGCCCACACCGACGTAGGACGCCGTACACATCCACAATCACTCACTGAAGCTCACATCAGGTAACCCCGAGGGAACTCTTGAACAGGAAGACCAATACCCTGCGTGTTTGGGCTCTCCTGTACCAGCACAACGAGGCCGTTCCACCACTTGCATACCTCCTCTGTCACACCCCCATTAGACATACCCCCCCCACCCCCACCCCCCACCCCCCACCCCTATAAAACGTGAACCCTCCTTAAATCGTCACTCGCGAGACCCCCTCCCCCCGCCTCCCCCGCGCAAGAATACCTCACCCCCCCGGACCATAACTCCTGATCCAGGCGCACTAGGATACCCGAGTTTGGGCTCAAACGACTCGGGAAGAGATTCTCCATCATCTGGCTCCAACCGAATCTCCAAATTTCTAACGTGTGCCAAGAAAAGAACAACAAGTGAACAACAACAAGCGAGGCTTACTCCGGCAACACACCATCAACGCCGCACAGGACCATAAGTAGATATAAGATACACAGTATAATAGTAGTTACAAAAATAAAAGTAGAGTCTAAGGTTTATAAATTATGTCAGCCGTATCCAAGACCGCCAAAAACTTTGTGGAGGCCACCTCGAGCGCATCAGCACCGGCAATGAAAACAACAGCATCGAGACCGGTGCTAAAGACCCAAAGATCCCTGCGAGAGAAGGTCTTGTCTAGAACCGCAACAGCGAGGTCCTCGTTTAGCGAGGACTCGGCGGAGAGGCCTCTGCAGACGGAAAAATCTACCACCGACTCCATCATTCTAAAAATAGACCAATGGGAACAGTCTGAGATTCGGCCCCGCCCTGTGGAGTCTGATGATGAATTCTCGGATGCGTCAGGGGCATCAGAGCAAGGACGCCCGAGCATAATCAGAACCTCCAACAGACGGAGCGGTGTCCAGATGGACATGGCTACAAAACTGGCTAATGAACAGCTCCAGAAGGCAAAAGAGGCACTAGAGGCTGCAGGCAACATGAAGAAGGAATGGAAGACCACCACGCTAGAATGCCTGCAGACACTCTACGAGACTGTGCTGGCCCTGTCGGATTCCAGATCACGGCACAAATACAATTTAGAGAAAGAAAGATCTCGCCATGCGCAGGAACTGGTAAGGACGGAGAGGGCCCACAATAAACAGATGGCCGAAACCATCAAAGCCCTGACTGAGGACCTGCGCAAGGCAAGAACAGAGGTTGCCGCGAATCTGGAGGAGACAAAGGCTATAAGGAGCTGGCTTGGCTACGAGACCCAGGAGCCTTATGCTCAAATAAAGGCTCTGGCAAAAACAATGAGCACCATTGAACAGACGATGAAAGAAGTCCTAGCTAGGTCCACGGAGACGGTGAGGGAAAAGGGGACGATGAACTATGAGCCCCTTAAGACAGAACACGCAAAAATAATCGCTAGTGTGAACACCATCTCCGATCAACTGGACAGGCTAAGAAAAGACCTGGACAAAATCAGACTCTGTTCAGATGAGCTCAAGACTACAAACAGTAAGATTTTACAAAACCAAGTAGCCACCTCTCCGAAAGCAGATCAACCTGACCCCAAGGAGCTGTCAGAAATAAAAGAACAAATAACTCGACTCACAAACACACTAACACAACACTCAACAGCCACGCAAGGAACGACCCCGCCACATGACATAAAGGAACAACTGCAGCCAATAAACGAGCGATTGGAAGCTGTCTCTTCTGAACTGAGAACCATGCGCGAGCTAAGGCAGCGGACACCTCCACCAACCATCAGTATAGGCACGGAGATTGCCCTGCAAGAGCTCGCCAAAGCGACAGCGGCCAAGCCTACTTACGCTCAAGTGGTTTCAAAGCCTGCACCACTAAAACCAAACCACACTCTGATCGTCTCATCAACGGATCCAAACAAAACCGGAGAAAACGTGATCGAGACGATCAGAGTCGCCCTTGACCTAAAAACAACGGGCGCCAAGGTGGACAGGGTTAGGAAGGCCAGGAACCAAAAGGTCATATTGAGCTGCAGAACGAAAGAGGACATGTCCCTGGTGCAAAGCAGAGTGGCCGCGGATAAAAATCTTAAGGTAGAAGTGGCCAGAACCAACAACCCACTGGCCAAAATAAAAGATGTTCTGTCCTACCACACCGACACTGAAATTATAGATCATATATGGGCACAAAACAAACACCTGCTCAACGACGTTAGCGAGAACGACAGAACAATCCGCGTTCGCTATAGAAAAAGAGCGAGGAACCCACATGAATGCCACCCAATCCTAGAACTCTCCCCAGAAATCCACAAAAAACTCACGGAGGCCGGAACAGTGTACATTGGCCTCCAGAGACGACCCATAGTGGACCAATCCCCACTGGTGCAGTGCACAAAATGCCTGGGCTATGGCCACACAAAAGCCATATGCAAAGAGCAAAACCAGGCATGTAGTCACTGTGGAGAGGCTCACACATGGGAGAAATGCCCGAACAGACTGGGGCACAAGTCACCAGTCTGCGTAAACTGTCGTCGGGCAACTGGGAAGAGTGAAGGAAAACACCAGGCATTCAGCGATGAATGCCCGGAACGACAAAAGTGGGACGCGATAGCGCGGTCTCGCATAACGTACTGCTAAAGGCACCCAGGGGCACAAAATGTCTCCCCCGAACAAGATGGACACGACAATCCTGCGGATGGTACAAGTTAATCTTCACCGCTCAAAGCTGGCAACTGTGGAACTGGTTGTAGCCGCAAGGGAACAGGGTATGCACATTGCCTTCGTACAAGAACCGTACGTTGGCAAAGAAGGTGCCATGGGACACTACCCAGGGACGAAGATCATTCAATGCTCTCAAAACAGGCAAAAGCCAGTGAAGGCAGCGATACTCGTATTCAGCGAACAACTGGAGGTCACCCACGACCCCCAGTTGGTCACTGAAACTGAGGCGGCAGCTCTCATCACAGCGGGTCAGCTCAAGATCGGAGTCGTGTCAGTTTACTTCGAGGGAGACCAAGACATAGACCCGTATCTGGCACGCACACGGGAAGCGTGCCAGAAACTAAGAACAAGCAATATCATTGTGGCGGGAAACGTCAACGCCTGGAGCCTCTGGTGGGGAAGCAGCAGAGAAAATCAAAGAGGCACCGCCTATAGCACCTTCCTGAACGAAATGGAACTCGAGGTCTTAAACACCGGGACAACGCCAACCTTCGAGACCTATAGGGGCGACAGACTGTTTACAAGCATCGTGGACGTGACGGCATGCAGCCAGTCGCTCCTCAAGAGAGTAGATGATTGGAAAGTGGACAGGAACATAACAACATCAGACCATAACGCCATCACTTTCGCAATTCGATTGGACGCGGCACTAAAGTCAACTAGAGCCGCAACCACACGGGTATTCAACACGAAAAAGGCGAATTGGCCCAAGTTCCGTACACATTTCAAAGCACTACTAGGGGAACACAACATAACCCCGAACACCATCAAAGAGGGGAAAACGGCCGAGGACCTCGAAAACGTGATTACTGCCTATTCGGCTGCCATACAGGAAGCGTGCGACAAAGCCATACCAAAAGTATTGCCTTGGAAAGCGAAGACTAGACCGCCTTGGTGGTCAAAGATCGTTGAAGAGGCCCAAAAGGAAACACTAAGAACGAAGAGAAGAATTAGAAACGCTGCACCCCATCGGAGAGAGGCGGTAATAAAAAAATACCTTAAGGCAAGGGAAGTGTACGCCCTAAAAGCTCAGGAAGCACAAACAAAGAGCTGGAAGGAATTCTGCACAACACAGGAAAGAGAGAGCATGTGGGATGGCATCTATAGAGTCATCAGGAGAACAGCGAGGCGGCAGGAAGATCAACTGCTGCGAGATGCTAGCGGCCATACACTAGCTCCAAACGAATCGGCAAAACTCCTCGCCGATACCTTCTACCCTGAGGACTCCATAACAACAGACAACCAATACCACATGCAGCTTCGAAAATTAACGGAGGTACAACCAGCGGATCTCTCGGTGGATGACCCGGGCTTCACACCAGCAGAACTCGACTTGGTGCTAAAAGCCATGAACCCGAAGAAAGCTCCCGGGAATGACGGGTTAACAGCCGATATCTGCACTGAGGCAATTTACAGCGAAAGGGAAACGTTCATGGCGATCTCCAACAAATGCCTTGAACTAGCATATTTTCCCAAGCAGTGGAAAATAGCCCACGTTGTTATCCTCCGGAAGCCAGCTAAGGACGATTATACGAACCCAAAGTCGTATCGACCTATCGGCCTACTACCCGTCATGGGCAAGATCATCGAAAAGCTCATGGTAGGCCGAATCCAGTGGCACATCCTTCCAACTCTAAACAGCGCACAATATGGTTTTCTGCCACAACGCGGAACCGAAGACGCCCTCTATGACCTCATGGAATATGTTCGATCAGAGGTTGACCACAAAAAAATCGTGCTCTTAGTTTCACTGGACATAGAAGGGGCCTTCGATAACGCGTGGTGGCCGGCACTGAAACACCAACTGATAAGGAGAAAATGCCCAAGAAACATCTACGCGATGGTCAGTTCTTACCTCCAAGACCGAAAGGTTAGGATCAACTTTGCCGGAGCGGCGCACGAAAAGGAAACCACGAAAGGATGCGTCCAAGGATCCATCGGAGGGCCAACTTTCTGGAACATCATCCTAGACCCGCTACTCAACCACCTAACCGACAAAGAGGTTTACTGCCAAGCGTTTGCGGACGACATCGTACTGGTGTTCTCAAGCGCCAAAACTGAAACCCTAGAGCAATCAGCCAACAACGCTCTGTCAGATGTAGTCACATGGGGGACTCGAAATAAGCTAAGGTTTGCACCGCACAAGACCAACGCGCTGCTCATCACTAGAAAGCTAAAGTACGATCCTCCAAAGCTCTATATGTCGGGCACTCAACTGCATCTGGTGAAAGAGATGAAGCTCCTGGGTCTCATTATAGACAACAAACTCACCTTCAAATCGCACGTGGCCGCCGTATGTAGAAAAGCGGCAGGCATATACAAGCAACTAGCTCGCGCCGCGAAGGTGACTTGGGGCTTAAACACCGAAATAGTACGAACAATTTATATAGCGGTAGTAGAACCCATAGTGACGTATGCCTCAAGCGTATGGTCTCAGGCGACAGACCTTCAAATAAACAAGAGACAGTTGGAGGCACTGCAACGGGGCTTCGCCCAAAAGGCCTGCAAGGCATACAGAACGGTGTCACTAACCGCCGCACTCGTCCTATCTGGGCTACTCCCACTTGACCTCCGGATCCAAGAATCAGCTAGCCTGTACAAGGCCAAGAAGAACGTGTCTATAGACTATTTACCACCCGGAAGAAAACTGGAGCAGACGGTGAGATACGGAGACCTACCTCACCCCTCCGCACTTACAACGACCAAATACAGAGTGCTGGAGAATGTAGACTACGAGACCCTAACCGCCCACCATATCGTCGGACGATCAGCTGAAAGACCTGCAGATCAGAAGCAAGCTGAGAAAAGCATAAAGAAGGGAATGCTGTCAACGATAATGAAGACGTTCAAAGCCGCCTCTCAACAAATCCCAGGCAAAAAACATCAGTCACACAAGCTGGACACACAACTGACACAGACAAAAGCTCCTGAAAAGGATTCACTACAGCCAAGAACCGCTTTGACTAAAGCCGACAAGGGCCTGGTCGACCCGCCAACTCTTCGTGAAGCGAGGATCCCTCTGGATCACTACATAAACGCATTTCTCGAGTTCAAGGCACTGACAGTAGCGACGAAGGAGGACAATAAAAGGACGTGCCATAACATCATGCAATCCTTCCTCCAGAAAGACCTGAAGCTACTGAGGGAGAGACTCGAGAAAGCAGAAGCTGCCATATATAATAACGAAACCTCTCAGACGATTGCAGGTGTGGAAACTGGGAGTCATATGGATCCTATAGTGCAACCAAAGGATTCGTTGCAAAAGACGAAGTAGAGAGCGAGCGGTTAGGCCGGGAGAAATTCTGTACCCCAACGGACGACCCCTTAGTCGTAATAGCCCGTTGCACCAGGATAATGCTAGACGATAAAATTCTAGCTATGGCGGAAAGCCTATCTGGTGAGTGCGGCGGCCTCTTCACTCTAGACTCATGGGAAATACCCAAATTCTCATGGATCAATGGGGTCCCAGGCTGCGGAAAATCAACATGGATAGTGAATCAATTTCAGGAGAATGAAGACATCATCATCACCACCACAACGGAGGCAGCAAAAGATCTCCGTACGAGACTCACTCACCGCACCGGCAAGTCCGGAAAGCTCGCCACAGCAAAAGTGCGCACACTGGCCTCAGTACTAGTAAATGGTTCAAAAGGTAGCTGTAAACGGCTTTTAGTCGATGAGGCACTAATGAACCATTTCGGGGCCATTGTGATGGCGATAAGGCTGACCGGGGCGACGGAAGTGATGCTCATCGGAGACATTAACCAACTGCCGTACATCGAGCGTCACAACCTCTTCGAGTTACGATACTGCCGCCCAAACCATGTAACCGGAATTAGCCAAGAACTGTTGTGCACGCACAGGAACCCATTGGACGTAGCATACGCCCTAAGCGAGGTCTACAGCGGCATATACTCGTCCACGTCACGTATAAGATCCCTGAAGCTGAAGCGGTACATGGATGCGCAGATCCCAAAAGCCCTCGAGAAGACTCTCTACTTGGTGCACACTCAAGTCGAAAAAGAGAGTCTGAAGAAAGAGGGCTTCGGAAGTGGAGAGGGTTCACGTATCCTTACCATACACGAAGCACAGGGACAAACGTACGAGACGGTGGTGATTGTGCGAACTACCACAAATCATCTACAACTGCACGACAGTGTTCCCCATGCAGTAGTGGCAGTGTCGCGTCATACCACCAGCTGCACATATTACACGGACTGCAGCAATGACGCCATAGCTCAGTTCATTTCAAGAGCTATGAACGCCACTGACGAAAGACTGGAGGACTATAACATCTCAATGGCCATCCGTAGCAGGGACTCGAAGCTCATAGACAAGGCCACCAACCGCAAGCTCGAAATGGCCTCCGCAAAGGACTAAAAGGTATATAATTATAGTGTATCGCACGCCACGTCAAGACAGCAACGGCTCAACAATTGGAGAGAGAGAAGACCGCCATAAAGTATTTTTTTCTAAAAAAAGGCAAAAAAAAAAAAAATAATAATAATAATTCAATACATCGGCAAGCACTCGTTCGATGTGAATTAAAAATATTTTTGGAGTCGAAACCGTCAATGGCTTGACGTGCGATAAATTATAAAGAAAGCAAGTCCTAAGATGTCCCAAAATGTATACAAGAAAGCAAAACAAAACTTAATATAAAAAAAAAAAAAAAAAAAAAATTAAAAAAAAAAAAAAAATAAAAATAAAATAAAAAAAAAAAAAAAAAAAGGTCCTATATAGTAAGCATAGATAAGGTTTTCTGTAAAGCCGCCGCTGCCGCCACCGCATACAGCTGGGACCCAGCTTACACTGTTACCTAGTTGTGGGCGATGTCGACGGCGAAGGCTCATAGTGGAGCTGTAATAATGACGTAAAGACAAAAATAAAACCATGCTAAAAAAGGGCACGGACGATCTGTCTGTGGAGGCGTAGCTGAATAAATAAAAAAAAAAAAAAAAAAACGTATATGTTATAAGATTACTAAGCAACAATATAAGATGAAAAATTTGACCTTCAACTCCTCAACCCTGATGATGGAGGGGTACTTCCAGAGGGGGCGCCCTGTTTGTATGAATTGTAAAAGTGTTTTATGTTTAATTTTTGTGAATATGTAGATGCACAAAGCAAACTTAGAGGCTTTATTTAAATACAAACATAAAAATATAGTCACTAAAAAGTGTAAAATAAAAACTTTTTAACAAAAAATATCTACCGACTTCCATGTCACAAAAAAGTAAAAAATAATTTAAATATATTTTGGTCTAGAACATACTCAGTACTTAGTACATAGTTCTGAAGTCGGTGCTCGACATATTTCGCTGGACGACGCTCATATAGGACGTAGTTACCGTCGTCCAGCGAAATATGTCGAGCACCGACTTCAGGACTATGTACTAAGTACTGAGTATGTTCTAGACCAAAATATATTTAAATTATTTTTTACTTTTTTGTGACATGGAAGTCTGTAGATATTTTTTGTTAAAAAGTTTTTATAAGTATTGTTATTTTTAAGTTTAGTTAAGTAAAACTCATTTTTACAATATCAACTGATTTATTTAATTTTTAATGTAATCACAGGGTTTGCTTAAAAATAAATTAAAACATGTTAAATTTCTCAACTAGGCATTTTGTCTTGTGGCGAATTGTCTTCCAATTTATTTTTTCTGGAAAATAAATAAAAATAAAAAATCAGTGCTCAGTAGGTACCCAATTGGTTCGGCAATGTACTTATTATTACATTTTTTTTATCTGACTGAAGTAGCAAACTAGCATGCAGTCCACCTGATGGTAAGTGGTCACTGCCGCCCATGGACATCTGTAATCACTACATACAAAGCATAGGTTCCATCTGAAGTCAATCACAGATGCGTTGCTACTCCCGAGGACTATGATGGTCGCCTCATGTGAAAGTGTGCCGGCAACCACACCCTTCCATCGAAACGCAAAAAATGCTTCACGCTAGAAACAGGTGTAGCGGTGGTACTTCCCCGGACGAACTACACTGGTTCTACCACCTTGAAATGTACACATGTAATGTACCTTGAAATGTAGCTACATATGTATGTAATGAACTCATACTAAGATACCTATTCCTCAAAATATTACATTTTCGCCTATTGCAATGTACATTGCACCTTTTAAGTATTCGAATTCAGCCATACCTTGCAATAACAAATAATGTAAAATATATAGTAAACTCATATAAAAAATTTAAAAAATAATTAAATAATTTAAGCTTTTGCTTTTATTTTCCAAAAAAAAAGCTCCAATTAACGTAAGATCTTACCTCCCAAAGCGAAATCTGTTCTGAGCTAGTTCTAACCAATCTTCCATGGTCTGCGGCATTCGTCTACCCATGGTCTCCGGCAGCAACAGCGCCACTGATCCGCCGAGGACGGCTACTATTGCTATTAAAACAAGGGACAGACCTTCCCATGCTCGATCCTGTAATTGACACAAATGTTATAATTAACATAATAATCATGGTAGGAACTACAAAAATAATTATGAAGTTAAATCAGATATATATAATGTTAAAGCTGTTTGTGTTATATTTACGTTAACTAGTCCCCCGTCGCAACGGTCGAAATTCGACCGTATTTAAGTTAATTAAAAAACAAGACCTTATATTGTCCAAAGTAGTACCAATATTTCTCTGATTTAAATAAATTGTAATAATTTTCAGTTATTTTGAACGCACCCGTTAAATGTAAAAAGAGGTTTATTAACTAAGCTGCATTTAAATGGAACGGGTATTTTGACAAAGACATCATACATTTTTTACTTTATGTGTTTTCATAGTAAGACATTGAATGATCTATTTCGTTTATTAAGTACTTATGTGTTTGTGTCAGATGCAAGGTATTGAGTGTAATGTGCTTTTAATTGATTTGTATGTTTGTATGATGATATGTATGTTTCATGCATTATTTAAAAAAATAGCATTGTGCAATCCTTCTCTACATCAACTATAACCGTGCGTAATTTCATATTCCTCTGCCTGCGGCAAGTATCTTAAAAACGAATTAGAATTGTTTGCGTCACGTATTAATACATAGATAAAATCAAAAATAGAAGACTTACCGAGTACACAACAAAAGGCGAGATCATCTTAGCGGCATAAGCGCTGATGTGCACGAAGGAGGCGCCGGACGCGCGCAGCGGCGTCGCCATCAGCTCCGGCGTCCACTGGATGATGGTGGCGTACGACATGTTGTTGAAGAAGCGGGCTGACACTGCCAGCACCACGGAGATGACACCTGGAGAAAGAGAGGCTTTGTTCTAAAACGCTTTTTTTATTTGATTGAAGCAAACGAACGTGCAGATCCACCTGATGGTAAGTGGTTTCTGCCACCCATGGATCCATGGGTGGCAGTGACCACTGACACAGTTACCACTGTAAGCAACTTCATATAGAACATATCTATATTCTATCTGAAGTTAATCACAGATGTGTTGCTTCTCCAGAGGACCAAGATGGTTGCCTCATATAAAAGTGTGTCGGCAACATACCTGGAGAAAGTGATGAGTAAGGTGATATACTGAGGACACTCTTAGTGAAAGAGGTTAGCCTAAATTCTCCTTACAGACTATGTACGAACAACGCATCTGGAGAAAATAGGTAGGCAATCAGGCTAAGTTCTCTCGCCAAGCTATAAACACACACCTGCCATAATATGTTAGGCTAAGTTCGATATACGAAAAAAATATCTTCAGAATATGTTTTATCTATGATCTCCGCCTGGCTAGGTGGTCATGTACGCTTTCGTACAATTAGTTACTATCAGGAAGACGCTGCTACCTTAGTAATTACGACGTACGACCACGCTACAAGACAGGCTCTAAATATCGAACTTTTAGTATCACATAGTATATTCATTTTTTGTAAGTAGGTGTCTGAATGCTACACGGGAGTGTGATATAGACTTATTTTGCACAAGTACTTATACCTAAACTAAAAGAGGCTATGACCCGTAACTTTTTCAACAAGACATAGTGGTCAAGTTGCAATGTTAAAATTGTAAAACTATTAGAAATCTACTAAGGTACACAAATTACGATTTGCCAAATTGTCCTATATCAAGTTCTTTTGCTATAACTGGTAACTAATTTTGCTAGTATTACTTCTATACGTGAAAACTTGTAATCGGCTATTTAATTAGTGCATACTCATATTATTAAGTTTTCCTAACAAATAAATAAATAGTAAGTTCCGATTACCTCTTGGCACGAAAGCACCCACGAACGCCAAAACGCCTGCTACGATCATTGGCAGACAAACCAACCAGCGTCGTCCGAATCTGTCAATTGTATCAAAAACGAAAAGTTTTAATTTATTACTTACTTATAAATACTACGTAAAGTATATATTTTTCCATTCATTAAATTCAGCCTAAGGCAAAAATAATTCACTAAAGCTTTTACTGTTACAATATAAATTATAGCTTTTGCGCGCTCCTCTATTAACACTTCGAAGATATTAAACAGTTAATCAAGTATTTCATTGTCGATTATAATGCCTTTTAAATTTTTAATTATACAAGGTGAACCTATACACATTTAGAAAAAGCAATGCGATTTACCTATCAAGCATAAAAACCAGTAAACCCACAGCCGGGGCCTCAGTAGCCGACGTCATCGTAAATGTTATGAAAAAGTCCATTCCCAAGCTCTCAGACAATCGGACGAGACCGTCAAAGACCAGAGCTACCGCCATGAAGGACAGCACTAACATAATAACGATGATACACAAAGTTGGCTTCTTGAACACTACGAATATGCTTTGCTGTTCTTCTTTCGTGTTCTCTGCAACGAGCTAAAATAAATAAACGCACTTAGATATATTGAATAGCAAATAAAGATGTTTATTAAAAATTATAGAAATAAAAAGAATAGAAGTAGCAATAAAGAGATTATCAACATGTGTAACGAACTTCCTTACGATGAATTCTCACGACGTTATTATATAAAGCTCTTTGAAAAAGATGCAAAAAGAAGTCTAAAATAATTCCTCTGTCTTTGCAAATGTCAATACATAGGCGACGATGACTACTTTCCGTCTAGTAGATGGTCTCCTTATGAATAGGTTCTTCTACAAAAAAAATATATAAAATGTATAAATGTATATATAAAATGTATAAAAAGTAAACTTACAACAAATTCTTTCATTACTTCATCTGGTATTTTAGTTCGATTCACTTTCTCAAATCGCCGTAAAATTTTCACTGCATCATCTATTCTACCCTTTGTCACTAACCACCTGAAAGAAATCATATCATACTACTACTGTGATTTACTTCTCAAACACCGCATCAAAAGCTGTTATTTATCAAGTTATATCCATCAAAATAATGACCGTGATAATGATAAATGAAGCAAAAAGGATATGTACCCAACGTACAAATACATATGCATGTGCAAATAAATATTGCTATACCGATAAGGTCGAAGTTATTTTATAATTGTGATTAATATACAACAATGTTGTAAAAAGTGCAGTAAAACAATAAAAACACATCGTAGTGCGTCACTAAATGCAACACCTGTGCTATAAGGCAGGGTATCGCAAAGTGAGGTACGCGATCCCCTAGAGGTTCGCCATTCGGTAGGGGTTCGCGACAAGATTCACGTAATTAAATACAAAATTATTCCTAAAATGGACTCCATTTGTGACAACAAACAAGCACATCCATCACATTAATAGTAGTAAAAATATAAGTCTTTTGGTAGTTTATTGTTACCTTTCATTTAAATAAAAACATTATTTCCCTCAACAGTCAATTTTACTGTTTTCTTTGTGGGGGGAGATTTAATTAGTTAAGGGAGTTGTCAGTTAGAAACTTTAACAGGGGTACGTTAAGCTGAAAGTTTGAGAAACCCTGCTATAAGGCATCCGAACATAGCAACTCTTAATAGGTACTGCTGGTATAAGCCAGCTTTGTAAAGCGTACTGCTCGACTATAAAACGTCTAGTAAGAGGGAGAATTGCATAAGCCACTTCGTCCTCGGAGATGACAAAGCATCCTATAATCATATCTGAGGTTCGTTACAGATGTTCATAAGCAGCAAAAGGTGACCCGCTTTTGGGTGCTGCAATGCTTAATTAAAAAACTAGTCACTCGTCGCAACGGTCGAAATTCGACCGTAATTTAAATTAAATAATCTAATCTATAATAATCTATCTAATATCACGCGTGGTAGGGATAAGAAAAAGATGGCGCGTAACGAAAAAATGTTACACTAATTTTTTTTCCAACCCCGATAAAGAAGTTTTAATTAAGTAAGCTGCATTTAAAAGAATAGCGGGTATTTTGACAAAGACATCTGACATTTTTGACGTTGTACGTTTCCATAGTAAGACATTTAATGTTTTATTTAGTTTAATATGTATGTATGTGTTTGTGTCAAATAGTATGTATGTGGTAGTTTTTAGTTGATTTTGTGTATATTTTATGCGTTATTTGAAAAAAATATTTGCAGCTCTACATCAACTATAACCGTACGTAATTTCATACTCTTCCGTCTGCGACAAATATCTTAAAAACGGATCACAAGTTTTTGCTTTACGAATTAATATATAGATATAAGATATATAATCATTTCATTTTGTTACTTACCTTGCACTTTCGGGCACTAAAAAGGGTGTTAATAGTACTAAAAGCATCGGTGATGATACAATAAGCAACAACTTTCTCCAATCTGCGATCCAAAGCGTTATCCACGGCAGCATGACTGAACCTCCACCGAAGTAAAGAGCGACTGACATGTTGGCCACCCACGTCCGATGTTTGGTACCCACATACTCTAATACTGGAAGGATTACATAGTTTAAGGATAAGGAGTTCTAGAGTTTTACTGCCAAGATGTGTCTGGAAAATGTATTAAGTTATATGCAAGGTAGAAACAGCGTAGTTCGACCGGGGAAGTACCAATGCCGCACCTATTTCTATCGTGAAGCATTTCTTGCGTTCCGATAGAAGGGTGTGGTTGCCAGCACACTTTCACATGAGGCGACCATCATAGTCCTCGGGAGTAGCAACGCATCTGTGACTTCAGATAGAAAGTATGTTCTGTATGAGGTTGCTTACAGATGTCCATGGGCGGCAGTGACAACATACCAGAAGGTGGACTGCATGCTCGTTGCTACTTCAGTCAGAAAAAAATCTATACCTACAAGATAACATTGAACTAAAAATTTGTTCGTGCTATAAACGTATGCTTGAAAATCCCACCAACAGTATTTCCACATCTCACCTATTTCTAGCGTAAGCAGTTGCGTTTCGTTGGAAGGGTGTGGTTGCCGGCTCACTTATATACGAGGCGATCATCTTAGTTCTCAGGATAGATTAAGATCCGGCTGCAAAAATGTGTAGTTATCGTGTGCGTGCTGAAATCCACATTTTTACTCATATTTATGATTAGGAGAATAAAAATCTACCAGGTTGCCAATCAAAATGTGGCCGATAATATTTTTAATTAAATTATTATTATTTGATTTCGCGGGAAAAAATTCACTTATCAAATTTTTCCGCCGCACCTCTTCGCAGCCAGGTTTAAACAGGTATGATTTCGATATATTTATTCGTCCGTAACGAATGTTTATTTTTTATACATCAAAATAAAGCTAATTTTTTTCTCATTATTATGATATACGGCAACCTAATTAAATCTGGCCGCAAGTTAGGGTTACTGGCTGTTAAAGATGTTAAATATTGAAGGTGAGTGAGAGGAAGCTAGCGCGTAACATCACCAGTCTAACAAGGATAGAGATTGCCAGCTGTATGACGTTTTAAAGCTGTTGCGCATACGTCAGATGCTAGTGTTCTCAATCACCAGTTCTAACAAATCACTAACTTACGCTTGTCAAACGTGGAAATTCACAAGTAAACTAAAAAACAAGATCAAAACCAGCCAAAGAAGTATGGAGAGAAGCATCCTGAAAATCAAAAAGATACAAAAAGTCCGCCATACCGCCATAAGACAGAAAACTAAAGTTATCGACGCACTCAGTTACTCACAGAAACTAAAATGGCGATGGGCTGGACACATAGCCAGACTTAAAGATAATCGCTGGACCAATATGACAACGTCATGGCTAGGACCATCGGGCCAGAGGAAAAGAGGTAGGCCAAATACGCGATGGACAGACGATGTCATAAAAATAGCGGGTACACACTGGATGAGAGTCGCTGAAGACAAAGAAAAATGGTCATCTTTGGAGGAGGCCTTTACCCTCCGTTGAGAGGGGTTCTTGTACCTATCATAAAATATAAAAGCACCAATTAGAATAAAGCACCTAATTAATGCATGCAAACTATTTCGTTGTTTAACTTTTTTATTTTTTCTGATTTTTTTCTCTTTTGATTTGTTAACTTAAATTTAAGCTATACTTGTATTTGTAACAAGAAATAAAAGGCTTTTTATTTTATTTTATTATTTATTATATCATAATAATTAGAAAAAAATAGCTTTATTGTGATGTATAAAACATAAACATTCGTTATGGATGAATAAATATATCGAAATCATACCTGTTTAAACCTGGCTGCGAAGAGGTGCGGCTAAGTGCGCAACGGCAACTACGATTTTTCAAAGTCTTTATACCTATTTCCGTGAAGTGAACGATATTTTATTTAAAAATTTGATAAGTGAAATTTTTCCCGCGAAATCAAATAATAATAATTTAATTAAAAATATTATCGGCCACATTTTGATTGGCAACCTGGTAGATTTTTATTCTCCTAATCATAAATATGAGTAAAAATGTTGATTTCAGCACGCACACGATAACTACACATATTTGCAGCCGGATCTTAATCTAGGAGTAGCAACGCATGGACTTCACATAAAACTCTTGTTCTATACAAAGCCGCTTACCGATGTCTGTTGGCGGCAGTGTTACTATAATATGTGATGTGTAACAGTAATTAATTTGTCAATCTTTTTACAAACTACAATTTTAATCCAGCTTCGATATAGTAATAGAAAGTCTTACCCAAAATATACATCATGAGGAAACAACTATCGCACGACATGCCGCTGATAAATCGGCAGAGACAGAAATCCCAAAACGTAGTTGTATAGATAGTCGCTATTCCACCAGCGCAACCAAGAATATTCGCCACTGAAACAATAAATGAGAGTTTATAGAATCATTGTAGTTTGACCTTAGGAGCACCATCACACTTATTTCTTCCTAATAATAGCATTGCTAAGCGAAGTTCTGATTTGTGGTGTGAACAAAAATCTAATTAAAAGTCTTGAGGCTAGCAATACTTCTATATTGTAGACAAAAAAACTAGTAAATGCAGCATTAACATCCAAGAAAAAAATTAAAAAAGCTGAATTGACAAATAATATTTCTAAATATCAACTTCTTTTATTTTTCAAAGTTTAAAGGTAGAGTGCTTTAAAATATGACTTCGGGGGCACGACCGCGCAACATCACACTTATTCTTGCCAAATAATAGCAGTGCTAAGCGCTGCTGTTTTCTTGTTTGAGGGGAAAATTAAAATAATTTAAAGTCCTTTGAGCAGTAATAGCTTAATGGCTGAAACGTGCCCTGTGGATCGGGAGGTTCAAGGTTTAATCCCAGGTACACACTACTATTTTTTTTTAATAATGTGCCTATTAAATTTAATTATCACTGCTTTACGATGAAGGAAAACACCTTGAGGAAACCTACACTTCTGAGTCATCTTAAAAGAAACTTCCAAAGCCTAAAAACTCTCTCATTCTTATACCCGTGCCCAGCAGTGGAACAACAATGGGTTGAGTACAAAATCCTTAAGGGTAACAATGCTACTTCTACGAGTATATTGTAAAAAAAGAGACTAATGCAGCAATAAATGCAAGAAAATTAAAAAAAAAAATGTGTGCGTGTACTAGCGTACACTCGTAAGAAGTGAAACTTCGTTATGACGTTATGTTTCAAAAAATAATTTACTATATGCAACTTTTCAGAAATTGGTTAAATAAAGTTAAATTAGAAAAAGTTTAATAAAAGGCTTTTATTAAACTTTATCTAATAATCTAATCTATAATATCTAATCTATAATATCTAAATCTATCTAATATCACGCGTGGTAGGGATAAGAAAAAGATGGCGCGTAACGAAAAAACGTTACACTAAATTTTTTTCCAACCCCGATAAAGATGTTTCACTTCAAAAACTCAACTAACAGAAAAAGTGGTTGTGAATATCAACTTCCCTGATTGATTTTTTGATTTTAGTAAACTTACCTACAAGAGCAGGGACACGTCCATATTTGTCAGCTAAAGTCCCACATAGCACTCCCCCTACGATGGCTCCAAAAAAGTTAATGGTCTGTGCCCACGGTATAAGGTACGCATTATCACACACCCATTCACGCTGCGAAAAAATATTAAGTTTACCAAAACATATTCTTTGATGGGAAAACGGCATATTGTATGTACTAGGCACGTAATAAATATGTCACGTAATAAAATCGCTTCCGTGATAATATTTCATGTTTCAATTTAAGCTGTAATAAGTATATTGTTAATGATAGGCAAGATCGTAGGCACATATTGCCAACGTCCATTTGGGATTACATTTTATTTCCTAGATACCTATTTTAAACAGAGAAACTACTTATTTATATAATTTTAGAAACTTGAAATGAAATTAAATGAAATGAAATGTATTTATTTTGTATAGGCCTACGGGGGCACTTACAAATTGTCAGTTACACTTTTTTTTTTACACTACCACCGGATCGGAACATGACCTCAACCGAGAAGATCCGGCAAGAAACTCAGTGGATTTGTGTTTTTTCTTATGTCGTTTTTTTTTTTCAATCATGTTTTTTTACATTGTAATGAAAGTTAGCTCCGGTATCTTGCCTCACAGTTACTTTTATTTTAAATATAGAACTATGAAACGTTTACCTACCCTAAATAATCAGTAACTAAAACAATTATATTATCATGTGAAACATGTCTTACCAATTCTTAAACCATATATATGATCCCTTACCTCACTTACGACAGTCGGATACGGAATGTCGTCAAACAGAAACTCCCAACCATTTTGACACGGTACAGTTGGAGTCCCAGGATCTGGTGGCATCATAGTGGTCAACACCTCCGTCCAATTTGCATCATACATTCTACACCTATCATACTGCCCTTCTGCGGCACCGGGAATTGATAATAGTCTCCTGTAAATTATTCACAATACTATTTTATTTGAAGGTGATAGAACCAGTGTAGTTCGATCGGGGAAGTACCACTGCCACACCTATTTCTAGCCTGAAGCTATTCTTGCGTTTCGTTGGAAGGATGTAGTTGCCGGCACACTTTGATATGAGGTGACCATCATAGTCCTCGGGAGTAGCAACGCATCTGTGATTGACTTCAGATAGAACCTACTCGTATGTCCTATATGAAGTTGACTACAGATGTCGCAATGCGGCAGTGACCACTTACCATCAGGCGGACTGCATGCTCGTTTGCTGCTACAATCAGATAAAAAAATAGACGGATAATTATTCACTCTTTTAAAAAAAAGTATAACTTTATAAAATGTTCAACAAATAACTTAGGAGATGGTAATTCTTAACGTTGATTACGTCATAATATATAGTCAGAATCAACAAATTCATTTATGATTTCTGGCTGACATTTCGCACAGTCAGATCGAATAGGACTGGCTTCAAAACTTTGGCAATTTGAAGTAAATACTTGAGAATAGGAATTCATAATAACTAAGTCTATCGTTTAATGAATTATCGAGTGACGATTAAGTGCGAAAAAACTTTAAAAACTGCCCAAAATGAGAACCAAATTTTGTTATTTCCTCGTAATGTAAATTTTATAAGAGGTCCTATGTAATCTTACTAAAGGAAGGAATACATTGTTCCAGTATTGTTGATTAGATTAAAATCATAGCGTACGGTCTTAATTGATAACTTATCATCAAACGTCGAACAAAATTCTATTACTTAATATACCATTTAAATTGGAAAGATAACAAAATTAATATCTGTATCTGTAAGTAGTAAAACATGCAGTGATCGTAAACTAACTGAAAGTTAGACTACGCTAGGCGTGGTCATAAGTAAAATAGGCGACTTCAAATGAAATGAGATGAAATGTCTTTATTTTGTGTAGGCCTACAGGAGAAAAAAACTTAAAAAAAACGCTTTCTACACTCATAGCCCCACAGTAGGATTTTCTCCTGTGTCATGGGTGCCATGAACACAGACAAAGACGAATACACAAATACTCAGACCCAGAACAAGAATCTAAACTCATCATTCAGATGCCTGACTGGCCGGAAATCGAACCCGGGACCCACTGCGCGTCAGCCTGATATGGTAACCGCTCGGCCACGCGGGTCGTGAAATTGTCATTGAAAAAATTTTTACTACACTACTTCTGGATCGGAACTCGACCTTAGCTACACGATCCGGCAAGAAACTTAGCAGGTTAGTTGGGGATCAACGGGTGTCAATAAATATCATTTGGCTTCCCTCTCCCTTCCTACTTTGGAGGGCGTATTTTCCTTCGCCGTAAGCAGTGATAATTAACTTCTAATACGCACATATTTTCTTAGAGAAATCAGTGGTGCGTGCCTGGGATTTGAACCTCGGACCTCCCTATCGAGAGGGCAAGTTACAAATCATTAGGCTATCACCGCTCCCAAGTGCTGGCAGTTTAGCTCTAATTGTTCTAATTGGCTCTAGTTATAGCTAACCAATAGACCACTAAATATTTTAAGCGTATGTACCTACTGTATGAAGATATCTGAATCTGCCAATATTCAGTAAGTTACTGCAGTACAGTCGGGACTCTCATGGCAAGTTATCTGCCTTTTTTTACAAGAGAGAAACCTTCTAAATGTACCTCACGCCGTGAGAGTGACGCGGGTTATGTTGGATTCTTGCTCCACTAATACCCCCAGTGACCGTCCTCAGCCCCATCGCTGGGGACTCCGGGATCTCCAACGGAACACAACCGGAATCCTCCGAGCACGATGCCTATTTCAGGCTCGTCCTTCATGAGTGATACGCTCACCGCACCTTCTGTGATTTACGGTGGCATGCAACCACATATGGCACCGTCCTTCCTGGGGATACCGTAGCTCTATTCTGGTCCCGGTCCCGACTACAGGGCCAGGTAGTTATCTGCCAATCAAACATAAAAAAATATTACAGCCGTAAAATAACATAAAATTAAATAACCAACCTTAATTCTACAGAGAGGTCTTCCAACTCAGGTACTCGGCACCAATGCTCCTGAGGAGTTGCTGTCAAAAACATCTGTACCAGATATACGAACGCCCATGCTAGTCCAAAAGGCATAGTTCCCACGAAAAGCAGCCGTTGATATATGCCCATATCCCCGACATGTTTGATCACTTTTTCCAAAACTGAGCTCAGCTCGTTTTCAGAGTCTTCAATCTAACAAAATAACGAAAAATACAATATATTTATTTATGATTCCTAACACCGAGAAATTTAAAAAAATATTATATTATGATACATTTAAGTTACATAGAGCTCTTTGTGATAGCTTAATGGTTGAAACTCGTCCTGACAATCGGGAAAATCCACGGTTTGTAAAAAACTAATAACGGCTTATAGTCTAAAATCCGGCAATCAGTAGGTACATTCATCACGAAATGTACCAAACTCATTTTTTTACATAAACATATCATTAAAAGCATACATTGATAACATGGTGGGACCTAAAAGTATTTTGCCGCAAATATTTTTATTTAAAATAATTTGAATAATATTTAAAAATAAAAAAAACAGCCAAAAGGAAGTTTTGAATAGAATATAATTCATATCACAGCAATGAATTGTAGAAGATCTGGACGTTGTTGCTTGGCCATATACTTGCTGTATATACTTCACAGCCAGGTGCAGGCTGGTAAATTTTAGCTATATTTTTTCGTTTATGTCTTATAGCACCCTATTATTAACCTATTCTCCTATTTTTATATTTGATTGAAGCAACAAACGAGCATGCAGTCCATCTGATGGTAAGTGATCTCTACCGCCCATGGACATCTGTGAGCAACTTCATATAGAACAGAGTCGGTCAGGTCGAACTACATTGGTTGTACCACCCGCAAAAAAATCTCCTAATCATAAATGTATGTAAAAAATTGAGTATGACACCTGATGAATGTACCAATTTTGTTGCCGGTACTTGTACTATTAGGATGAGAAAACATCGTAAGGAAACCAACATGCCTGATAGATCTCTACCTAAAATGTTTTTCAAAGATCTGGGAAGTTTATCAATCCGCAATTGGCCATGAAATTCTCTCTACTGACAGGATACTAGTGCACAGTAGTTGGGCAAAAATGGGTTGACGACATGGAGGTCGCAGTCGTCAACCCATTATTGTCCCACTGCTGGGCACGGGTCTTCTCTCAGAATGAGAGAGCTTTAGGCGCGCCGGCCAAGTGCGAATTAGTAGCACACACCTTTGAGAACTTTTTTAAGAACTCTCAGGTGTGTAGGCTTTCTCACGATGTTTTTCTTCACTATAGAGCCGATAATTAATTAATACGCAAATAATATTAGCAAAGTCAATGGAGCGAGCAGGAGTTTCAACCACGGACCTCCCTCCTCGAGAGGACAAGTTTCTATCATATGGCTAACACTGCTCGCCATAAAACTCCTAGAAGAGATTAATGAAAAAATAAACATCTAGTATATATTTTGAACTATGGAAACTTTTTACTATTGGAATATTTTCTATAATTATTCATATGATAAATACATAAAATGTATCCTATTGTATATTTCTATTACGTATGGTATAATAAGCGTTCATCTAAAAATAAATTATCCAGATGTAAAGTAGACAAATATAAAAAGAATAATAAATGCAAAATAAGACAATATATAATTGCATTATTCTTAAATTAATCTTACCGCCATTTTTTCTTTATTTTTATTATTATCCATATTATTAAATATATTATTATTCTTCCCAAAAACGTTCTTCGTGCGCCAGCCTGGTAATTACTAAAAGTTTTTTATTGTTACGAAATAGCGGTAAAGTTTTATCAAATATCTATTAAATAACTATGTAGGTACTTGTATTTGTTTGTCCATTTATTCCTTTGAGAATCATTCATATAAATATTATACATACATATATTTTTCAAACATTATTTTTTGCTTAGTTCATATTATATACCTTTTGCTTTAATTTTTCGACTTCTATTTTCATTTCATCAGCCAATAATGCCTTAAAAGATGGAGAAAAACAACAATTTTGCAATCTTGCGAACATTGTTGCACATACTCATGTAGTTGTGCCTAATGAAGGTTCTACAGAACGGCCTTTAAGGACGTGAACTGATCAGGCGACGGTTTTAACATAATAATATTATACATATCAATACAGGGACCTAAATACGATAAAGAGACAAACCAGGGTCTAAGGTTAATGTTTTGTTCAAAGCGTCATCACATAAATATTATGGCATTAGATAATTCTTATAACACAATATTTAGATTAAAAGGATTACCTACTCACATTAATCCTTAGATTGTATACAAACGTGTTTATAATTGTGCAATGCTCAAAACGTGCGGTGAAATAGTGGTGGCTTAGGTAAAGACTAGACGGAGCGGTGGGCCCAGCCGCCTATCTGGGAGGAGCCCGATGAGGCAACGCGCTCGGAGGATTCCGGTTGAAGTCGTTTCGAGATCCCGGAGTCCTCCTTTTCAGCGCCGAGGACGGCCACCGGGGGGGTTTTAGTGCGGTAAAAATCCCACATAACCCTGCGTCGCTCCCACGGCGTCGGGTACCTTTTGAAGGTTTCCCCCTCGAAAACAAAAAAAAAAAGGGGCTAGAAGCAAGGACGGAGGTAAGTAGGTATATACGAAGCAGGTTTAGGGGTCTGGACGACCCCTTCCATTAGCATAAAACATAAAGGAAAACTTCATCAAACGGGAGGTCTTATTGTTTCGTTTTTGAGGTCTCTATTTATTCCGACCAATAACAGCATCGTCCAAAACCATCCACCGGCAAAAAAACGCTTATCGTGAGTACCCGTTACGTGTAAAAATAATTATAATAAATTTATTTTCGACAGGTCTACAACAAGTAAACAACAAAAACAAAACAAGTATTTACATTTAAACCCGTAATAGTTCTCACAATTAATACCAGAAAAACAAATACGTGATTTTCGCCGCTAAAAACAACAAATAAAATGTTCCAAATTTTGCACTCAAAATAAACAATGACTTTTTACAAATATTAAAACAAGAAAAATATGTCGGCCTTATTTTAGACAATAAATTGACATAGGAACACCATACAATGAAAATATGTAAAAAAACATTTTTTTTTTTGCAAGGTTGTTTAAGAAGTCTAACCAAATGCATACCAACAAAAATACATATTGTTATACACAATATTGGTCATAAAAATACTTAAAGTAACACTACAAACACAGATTAACTTTGATCCCAAAGAACCCAGTAGTTATAGTAAATATAGGAAAAACCCACAACCAGATGAAATCATGGTTAATTAAACAAAATATTATGATGGAGTTAGAATGTACAACGACTTGCCTGAATGTATAATCAACATCATCAATAATGTATAATTCAAAATATTATTAAAATACATTATTAATTAAACCGAATAAAAAATAATATTAACATCTATTGTAACATGCACTTCTAAATACTAAAAACACATTAATAAGTAATACTATGTCAAGCACACATACATACAAATCACACACACATTCAGACACACACACAAGCGCATACACGTAAGCATGCACCTTGCAAAGAAACATATATACATATATGTACCGAGCATTAGCATACGTCATTATTTAAGTTTCTCATTTTAAGTAACAATGTACTTAATTGTATGTGTTATGAGGAATAAAGAATCTTTAAATCTAAACCTAATAATAAGATTAAACAATACATATAAATTAACCTACTTTCGAATATTATTCTGTGCTATGGTCTATGGAACCCAGCGGAAGTCGCGAAGAGTGTTGCTCGGACGGCTATTAATAAAATATATAGTATAGGATGAAAAAGTATTTCAGACACTAGCCGAATTCTTTTTTCATCAATCGCCCCTGTGAGACGATCGGAATAAACAAGGCTAAATTAGCTTTAGCCTTGTTTATTCCAACGGCACGGCTCTAAGCATAAAGACAAGATTTTTTTTAAGATTGAAGTAGCAAACGAGCATGCAGTCCACTTGATATAGTGATTGCCCCCCGTAGACATTTGTAGGCTACTTCATATAAAGCAAATATTAAGCGGGGATCTGTAAACAATCTCAGATGCGTTCGTAATTCCAAGGACTAAGATTATCGTCTCGTACAAATGCAACCGCATCCTTCCACTGAAACGCAAGAACTGCTTCCCGCTACAAATAGGTGTGGCGGCCGCACCCCCCGGTATAACCATATTCGTTCGACAAAAATGTTTAGTAACAAACAAAATAGACCTAAAAAGGTAAAGTTTATTTATTATTTATTACACATACGACCATACGCTTAAAGCTTTTCCGCGTCCCACCATCATAATCTCTACATTACCAACACGCCAATATAATTAATAGCAGTATTGGATAATAAAATACTCGATAATTTTAGTAACCATAAATGTTTTGACGTCTCCAATACTTATCTTTTATTTTGCTACGATTTAAAACAATTATGAGTAAGACAATAAAATTTTCTGAAGAACAATGCAACCGGCTTCAATATCATTAATAAAAAAAATGTTTTAGTACGTATGTTGCACCTGCACAGTTAAGTTCAAATAAATGTAATTCATGAAAAATAGTCATAATGGTCACAATCCCCGATTAATTTATTATTGACTAGCTGTTGCCCGCGACTTCGTCCGCGTTTCCGTTGTTTTTCGTAAAAAAAAGTAGCCTATGGGCCGGCGCACATATGACGGAGCGCAGCGGAGCGCAGCGCAGCGCAGCGCAGCGCAGCGCAGCGCAGCGCATGCCCGCGAAATTTTCTTAACGAATCACACACTAGCCGAAATTCGCGCTAATTACTGGGAGAATGCGCGCGGATGCGCGCGCGGTCGCGCTCCCGCGCTACCTTTCGCGTGTGGTCGCTTTCATGCTCCTCAGAAATAAATTGCTGTTATTTAATTTTGGATATTATTTCTGAAGGGACAATGACGATAATAGTTTGACAGCAAAAAATGCGCTGCGCTGCGCTCCGTCATATGAGTGCCGGCCCTATGTCCTTCCTCACGGTTCAGTGGTTTTGATGTAACAGACAGATTAACTTTCGTATTTTAGTAGGGAAATATAATATGTCATATCTACAATACTGTTGAAAAATATCGCAATACGGAACCGCACAATATTATTGTTAAAAGCTTTGCCCGCGACTCCGCCAGCGAGTAACTCCTTGTGTGTTATTGAGTTAATGTATTGGTAATATTGTTTAGATCACGTTCACATGAGGCTTAAGAACCTTTTTTATTTTTGTTTTCGAGGGGGAAACCTTCAAAAGGTACCCGACGCCGTGGGAGCGACGCAGAGTTATGTGAAATTTTTACCGCACTAAAACCCCCCCGGAGGCCGTCTTCGGTGCTATAAAGAGCACTCGGGCTCCTCCCAGATGGGCGGATGGGCCCACCACCCAATCTAGTCTTTACGGCGGTATGCGACCACACATATCGCCACCTTCCCGGTATCGCCTGGCTGGACGGTTCAAGCTCCCACTCTAGCCGCCCGCAACCCCGGAAGCCCCTTTTAGTCGCCTCTTACGACAGGCAGGGATACCGTAGCCCTATTCTGATCCTGCCGAAGGCTTAAGTACTTATATAACGAAAATACTTCAATGCAAAGCTTCCGGGTAAACTATGTTGAATGTTGATCCATCCGGCACGTGAACGTAAAGATTTTTGGAACTACTGACCCGAGAAAGAGCGACGTACAACTGACCATGCGAGAAACAACTGACACCGAGATCTACTCCAGCAACACGAAAAGTCTGCCCTTGAGCCTTATTAATTGTCATTGCATAACACACCGATACTGGGAATTGCGTTCTTTTAAATTGGAATGGAAAATTATTAGATACTAAGGGAATTCTGGGAATAAAGACGGTTTCTCCTGCACCGCAACCTGTTAAAATTTGAGCCTCGATTATATTTTGTTGCAACCGGGTTACTTTTAGCCGAGTTCCATTGCAAAGTTGTGGTGGTCTTAAATTTCGGAGCAGAATAATCGGAATGCCAATTTTTAAACAAATTTCATGAGAAGGAAGTCCGGGCATATTTAAAGAATTTAAAAATTCTATCGGGTAGTTAGTGGCGTCTTGTTCATCGACCATTCTATTTATTGAACTATAAACTTTGCTTTCCCCTTGTATATTCGACAGTATTTTACTATTAATCTCAAATGCCTGGTCATTGCGAGGAGTTAAGATGGATCTTTCGCATATCCAAGAATTGTCCCTATTTAATATATTTGTTACGTCACCGTAAACCGACGATATAAGATGTAGTTGGGATTGCACTATACAACATAACTCAGGCGTCAGAATAACTTTTCCTTGGTGTAGTTGTGGATAGGTACCTTCGCCAATCTTTAACAGTGTATCAGAAAATTTACAATCATCCGGGTTATATCTCATTTTTCATTTTTCATTTTTAAAAATTTCATTTTTCATTTTTCAATTTTCATTTTTGGTTTTTCATTTTTCATTTTTCATTTTTCATTTTTCATTTATCTTTTTTCATTTTTCATTTTTCATTTATCTTTTTTCATTTTTCATTTTCATTTTCATTTTTCATTTTTCATTTTCATTTTTCATTTTCATTTTCATTTTCATTTTCATTTTCATTTTTCATTTTCATTTTTCATTTTTCATTTTTCATTTTTCATTTTTCATTTTTCATTTTTCATTTTTCATTTTTCATTTTTCATTTTTCATTTTTCATTTTTCATTTTTCATTTTTCATTTTTCATTTTTCATTTTTCATTTTTCATTTTTCATTTTTCATTTTTCATTTTTCATTTTTCATTTTTCATTTTTCATTTTCATGTTCATTTTCGTACAGATAGATGACCGAGTTATAAACGTAAGAGTAGACAAATATAATCAGAAAGCTTTGCTGCTAAGCTATCGGGAGTTACACGTGTTATTGTGAGTCAACCATAAAATATAGACATATGCTGTCGTAGGATATTTTTTAGATAATTTTAAGGAAAATATTTCCCTCATACATGATTTCTGTGTAGCTTTAACCATTAAGGTTGCACACGCGACAGAAGCTTAAAAAAGTAACTTCTCCCGTTTTCCCAACATTTCCCTTTACTGCTCTGCTCCTATTGATTGTAGCGGGATGAAAAGTATACTATAACCAGCCCAGGAGTATAAAGAATAATCGTACCAAGTTTCGTTAAAATCCACTGAGTAGTTTTTGTTTCTATAACGGTTATACAGACAGACAGACAGACAGACAGACAGACAGACAGACAGACAGACAAAAATTTTACTGATTGCATTTTTGGCATCAGTATCGATCCCTAATCACGCCCTGATAGTTATTTTGGAAAAATATTTCATGTACAGAATTGACCTCTCTACAACTTTATTATAAGTATAGATAGATGACAGCTTGGTGTGGGTGAGAGTTGTTTATTTGTTTAGAAGCCCTAGTAGATTTGGTAGCCTTAATAGATCATCGTGAAATCCTTCGTCTAAATTGTGTAGGTGTCCTTGTTATCAAGTCACTTAAAAATATGAATAATCGTGCATCCAACCGCATGGTTGAACGATCTCATTCATATTGATAAATATTCTATTATTTTTTTATGTTTATAGGGTAATTGATACACATTGCGATCTTTTGATAATTTTTTTATTTCGTCTAGAATATATATCGAATATCAACTGCTCGGCTGCTCGTCGGGTGCACTCGGGGAGGCGTTCTGGTTTCTGTGTTTGTAAAAGAAAAATACTCATTACATAATTGCACTTAGGCTGCGTACAAGTCTATTCTCTCAATCGCGGATGAATGCAAAAGCGTGCCCGTGTTCTCGCCGTACGGTGCGAAGAAAAAACACAGTGGGGATTTTACCGGTAAGAGTCCGGCATAACCCATCTGCTGACCCGGACGGCTGGGTATCCAGGATTACCCACTTAAAAGAAAGGTTAGGTCAACCCCCAACGAAAGTAGTCTAACCCCAAAGGCCCCAAAAAGCTAATAATGACAACATTTACAACGATAACAACCGGAACTGTTACTTCAATCCATTAATCTTGATATATCTATATGTCAGTTAGCTTCGACATTCATATTCTACATACTGTGAACTCTGTCGTGTACAAAATTACAATGCACAGCTCTCTTCTAAGTAAATACAAGGCATTGATATAATATCCCAAACTGCCCAATTACTATATCGATTTACGAGTATATCAATTTATATATTGAAGTTACATAAGAAAATACTGCTTTTTGTACTGAACGTAACGTTATCAAAATTTTCAGTTTTGATTTCAGAGATGCAAAATTGTCTGAAGCTCCATGGAAGTACGAAGCATCCCATAAAATGAGCACCGGAACTAATATTTAATACATTTGTCGTTTTAGCTAGTTGCACCTTGCTTTCTACTCTGTATATCCCATTTGGTCGGCAAAGAAATAATTGGGGAACATCGACTATTTCAACGTTCACCAATCCGCACTTGGCCAGCGCGGTGGACTATAGCCTAAACTCTCTCATTCTGAGAGACGACCCGTTCCCAGCAGTGGGTACGGGTCTTAAGCAATAATGGTTGACGGGAGAATATGCCAACACTACTCTCTTTCTCTGTCTCCTGCTCTGTATCTCCCTCTCCTTCTCTATCTTTCCTGACAGGATCTCACCTGCCAAACAAACGCCTGGTCTGCGCGAGTACAACCCAATCTTCCATTGTCTGCGGCATCCTCTTGCCCATGGTTTCGGGCAGCAGCAACGCCACTCCGCCACCAGCGATAGCCACCACTGCCACTAGAATGAGCGAGAGCCCCTCCCATGCTCTATCCTGGAAACAGATTTTTTGATAATGAAAACAGCAAAATGCAGGAGTTCATCTGATAATAAGTGTCACTTTTTTCTATAGAACTGTCACCGAAAACATGCGGGTAGGTATATAATGGGTATTTAGGATGTTCGCTTCTTCCTTCCTCCCCTAAATATATGCAAGAAAAACATCTTCAAACAAGAGGTTCTATTCTTTTTTTGTTGAAAATTGTCTACTAGTTATAACTCCCTATACTCCCTAATAATAAAGCTATAGATACGCCCATTATTTTACCACTCCAAGATTAATCCACGGACGCGCGCGCCGCCGTCGGCAGCAGCTCCAGCATCCATACATACAAACATAGATACATACACTCGTCTCTCGTCAACCCATTAATGTCCCAATGCTGGGCACGGGTCTTCTCTCAGAATGAGAGAGTTTACGTCATAGTCCACCGCGCTGGTCCAGTGCGAATTGGTCAATTGAACATACACTCCCCGTGACACAGTATAGAGCAATCCTCACCGAGTAAACGATGAACGGCGACGGCATGATGGCCGCGAACCAGCTAATGTGCACGAAGGAGTCGCTGGACGCGCGTGCCGCCATCGGCAACAGTTCCAGCGTCCATACATACATACATACACTTCTCGAGACACAGTATAAAGCAATCCTCACCGAATAGACGATGAACGGCGACAGCATGATGGCCGCGAACCCGCTGATGTGCACGAAGGAGGCGCCGGACGCGCGCGCCGCCGTCGGCAGCAGCTCCGGCGTCCACTGGATCACGGTGGCGTACGACATGTTGATCAGGAAGCGCGCTGTCACCGCCAGTGATACTGCTGCTACGCCTGGTATTGAAATGCTTGTTGATGAATTGTACGGATGAACAGAATCAGTAATTCTAAAAGTTGTAAGAATTGCGTGATATGTCATAGAGGAATAATAGAATCAAGAAATATGTCACGGAGGAAGTCATTTTTTTATAAAATTTTTATGTATAATTTAATTTTAACAAAACGAAGATATAGCACATCTGAAGAAGAGTTTTTAAAATAGCATATGAACATTTTGCAATCGACTTTACATCAGATTAAAAATTATACTTACTAGCTCTACCTTAACGAGGGTCAAACTAGAGCTGGTGACGTTACTTCCACAATCGAACGCAAAATACCATACGAATCTTAAGCATATTTCAACATAGGTGGGTATCATTAAAAAATAAAGTTACCTCGCAAAACAAAAGCGGCTGCAAAAGCCAAAATTCCAGCTACGACCATCGGTGCGCAGACCAACCAACGCCGACCAAATCTGAATACAAAATGAAATATAATGTATGTAGCATTTCTTGCGTTTCGATGGAAGGGTGTGGTTGCCGGCACACTTTTATATGAGGCGACCATCGTAGTCCTTCCCGAGGTCGTCTGATCGAACGGTTCGAGCTCCCCCTCCAGCCGCTCGCAACCCCGGGAAGCCCCTTTTAGTAACTTCTTACGACAGGCAGGGGATACCGTAACCCTATTCTGATCCCGAAACTACAGGGCGAGCATTCAATACCTAGCTAAGCAATAAGCATTAAGTGCTACATAAAATAAACATTACGACACTGATTTCTGAACTAAAGCCTAACTTTACCTGTCAAGGAGCAGCACCAGCAGAGCTATGGAAGGCACTTCAGTGGCTGACGTGACCGTGAACGTGATGAAGAAGTCCAAACCCAAGTTCTCAGAGAGACGCACCAGTCCATCGAACGCCAGCGCCACCGCCATGAACGACATCATCAGGAAGATTATGATCAGCCGGAGTGACGGTGTCTTGAATAGCACCAGAACGCTTTCCTCCTTCTCCTTGTTTGTTTTTGCGACGTGCTAAAATTATCAAAAGTTGTTATTTCAAAAGTAGTTTCAGTTGGTAGAACACTTAAAGGTTATAATCCGGGGTCCGGGAGCAACACTACACGTTTCTACCTAATAATAGCAATATGCGCTTCTGTGTTCTGGTCTGAACAGTGTACTAACAATAAGTGTATTTATCCGAAGTTTTCCAACTTAGTTCTTTTCTTCTAGGTAACAACACATTTGTGATTAACCTCAAGTAAGACTGATCTTATGTCAGGTTGAGTGTGTTCATGAGCTGAAGTGGCCATTTGCCATAAGCAGAACGCATGCTCTTTTGCTACATCCGTAATAATATAAAAATGAACTATAAGTTTATCAGTCATAATTAAAAAATGTAAGACTAGACTATTCCATGGCTTCACCCGTTTCGTTCATGTCTACCAAGGTAATGAGTGTCCTACATGTTAATATAAGTCATAAACTACGCTATAACGTGCCCGTATTCCCGCCGTACGGTGCGAGGAGAGGACACAGTGGGGGTTTAGCCGGTAGAGTCCGGCATAACCCAGCTGCTGCCCCGGACCGCTGGGCGTGAGGATTATCCACTTAACTTAAAAAAACGGTCATAACTATATGCGCCGTCAGGACAGAGGAACACCGTGGGGTTTTCGTCGGTAAGAGTCCGGCATATCCTCTCAGATGCCCCTAACAAAGAGGAACCCATGATGCGTTTCCCCACGCAAAAAAAGGTCATAAACTATGTGTGCACCAAATTTCAGCGAAATCTAACCGCTAGTTTTTACGCGTGAAAGAGTAACACACGCACATACATCCTAACTTTCGCATTTATAATATTAAAAAGATAAAATTAGATAAGATTAGATATTTATATCCGGAAAAGTCCTAAATCAATTCTAATACTGCCTTACTGTTACAAATTTTAGGAAACTAATGTGTCTTCTGTTTCAGTAAGTATTCGTATTTCTCTGCAACAAAACGCTGTCCTATGCCATGACATAACAGACAGAACCATAAAGGTAATCACTTACAATAAATTCCTTCATCACGTCAGCTGGGATTTGAGTTCCATTTATCTTCTCAAATCGCTTCAGAATTCCGACAGCCCTATCCACACGACCATTCGAAACTAGCCACCTGAAATCATAAGATATCGTTATAATTTATAAGGCGCTCTAGGGTTATGAATCAAATAGATTTTTTTATTTTTTATACCTGGCACTTTCAGGGACTACGAACGGCGCAACTACTACTACCAGCATGGGCAGTGACGTAGCGAGCGCGAAGTACTGCCAGTCGGAGATCCAGAGAGCCAGCCACGGCAACAGGATACAGCCTCCTCCGAAGTACATCGCGATGGACAGGTTTGCCACCCACGTCCGATGGCGGGTACCCACGTATTCCAGCACTGAAAGGCCAAGCTAAAATCTAAATTGACGACCATTCTGCTGCTTTATCACCTCGTAAGTATTGTTCGACCAGGAATTAATCATGAGGCTAGTTGCTGACATAGTATAGCACTGTGCATCATGATAGCACTGGACTTCAGGTCTTGACCCAATCGAACACAGACGTTAAAATAATGTTAAAGCGAAAAAACGATCGTTTTCCTAGATAGAAGAATGTGTGTATGCCCAGGCCAAAATAGGTCCTAAAGTAGAATAAACAAAAAGGTTCCATGCTTCTAAAAAAATCTGCCCGTTAAAGTTGTGGAAATTTAAGTCAGTAAATATCAAGTTCACGTTTAAGACAAAGTATTTTATAGACCAATTGTTAAATGAGAACTATGCTCTTTTCCTGCTAATAATTTTATGAAACTTTTAAGGTAATTTTTGATCAATGAAATCAAATTCCGTAGATCATTGTCCGATATACTAATCAAGATGCTCTTACCCAAGATATACATCATTAGAAAACAACTATCGCAGGCCATCCCGACGATAAAACGGCACGCGGAGAAGTCCCAGAAGCCGCTTGTAAACATGGTTGTGATTCCACCCAAACATCCAAGGAGGTTGGCCACTGTAATTGCATGGAAAGTTGTTAACTAAGGACGGATTATGTTTTGTTAATCGTCTGTTGGTTTTGCCCTTCATACAGATTAATTTATTAATGAATTGATTAAGTTATTAGGGAATTTACTTTATTTTGTTGATTATTGATTTTATTTTATTGATTAATCGTCTGTTGGTTTTGCCCTTCATACAGAATAATTTAAAGATGAATTGATTATTAAGTTATCATACTTTATTGATTTTGTGTTATATTATTGAGTCTGATTTTCTATCAGATTATTGTTGCAACTGGTTGCAACATATCGTTTCGAAAAAGTTTATAACGTGTTAAATGTCACCATGTCTAGTCACCAGCAAAGTAACCAATTTTGAAAAGTATAGTTGGCAGCAAAATTATCAGCTCGGCTTTAGAATTAAGATTGATCTCGTTATAAAGACTTAACCTTTGTCCAACATTACATACTTACAAACAAGAACTGGTACTCTTCCGAACTTGTCGGCCAGGGTTCCACATAATATACCGCCAATTATAGAACCAAGGAAATTAATAGCTTGTGACCAAGGAACGAGATGAGCGTTATCGCAAATCCATTCTCGCTGAAAAATTTAAAAAAAAAATATTTCCATTATACATTGAACCATAAATTATAGTTATAAAGTGGTACTAGCTAGCAAATTATATTGGTTTAAACATCACTTAAACACGAGTATACGTTTTTTATTACAGATCTTCCTTAACCTTCGAAACTCATAAAAGGGAACTGTGGCCGTCCTCAGACCTCCTATCAGGAATTAACAAAAATTTTCACGAATAACTCGTCTATGTCATAATGAATAATAGATATGCAATTAAATGCCAATAACGTCCTTCAGAAAAAACAACTCCATTCCAATGTTACCTCATTCACAATTGTGGAATACGGAATGTCTTCAAACAGGAACTCCCAGCCATTCTGGCAAGGCATAACAGGAGTACCAGGATCAGGCGGCTGCATAGTTTCCAAAACTTGAGTCCAGTTCGCGTCAAACATTGAACAATGATCGTAGTCACCGTCAACCGCCCCGGGAATGGAAAGGGTTCTCCTGAAATCATCAGAAAATAAATCATCACGACTGTAATTGCAATTGTAATTTAATTTCAATTTGCACCTGTTTTCTGGTCTTGTCGAGGAGATAAGCCAATATATGTGCATTAAATAACGTTTTTTCAAGATTGACCGATGACGCCAGAGACGATACTTAGGAAATCCTCGGAGTGGTCATTAGGAACAGAAATAAGGTGGAACACAACTCACATCTTATGCTAACGAATCTCCATCTTAGCTGGTTCCCATCAACCCATTATTGTCCCACTGCTGGGCAAGGGTCTTCTCTCAGAATGAGAGAGTTTTAGGCCATAGTCCACCGCGCTGGCCAAGTGCGAATTGGTGGACTTCACACACCTCCGAGAACTTTTTTTTTTTTTAAGAACTCTCGGGTGTGTAGGTTTCCTCACGATGTTTTCCTTCACCGAAAAGCAGTGATAATTAATTTATAATACGCACATAAATCAGTGGTGCGTGCCTGGGTTTGAACCTCGGACCTCCCGATCGAGAGGGCAAGTTTCAACCATTAGGCTATCACTGCTCCTCTTAGCTGGTTAACTTTTCAAAAGCAAATGTTATAACAGGTAAACAAGACTGACCTTAATTCCACACTAAGTCCTTCAAGTTCTGGTACTCGACACCAATGTTCTTGAGGAGTGGCAGTGAGGAACATTTGCCCGAGGTACACGAACGCCCATGATATCCCAAAAGGCAGCATTCCAAGAAACAGCAGACGCTGGTAGAGACCTATCTCACCAACATGGTGGATCACATTCTCTAGAACTTCGCTAAGATCTTTATCTATGGTTTGCTTTTTTTTCTCCTGGAAAATTGTAACAAATTATCTTAAAAATTTAAACCAGTGATGGCCTCCAAACTTTTTTTTCCTTACAATCTACGATGTCTTTTGTTATTAGGAGATGTGTAGTATTAGGTAAATTTCGTATTTTATATTATAAGTGTATTTTTATTATAACTTGACTATTTAAGAGTTAATGTTAAGCTTTACTGTAAGTGCACCCAACCCCTTTACTGTAAGTACTGTATTTAAAAATCCTTCTCTTTCTCATTTAATATTTTGCGTCGCGACATCTCCATTGTAAAGATTTGGCAAGCAAAGTGTTTCAGATTCGATTCCTTAGCGAAAATATTCTACATTAGTTATTAAGATTACTATTATAGGTATTAATGTATGTGAGCTCCTCTTTGGTTATCCATAGTATCCGGGTCGCAGAATCCCAAGTTTGGAAAAATATTTTATAACCACTACTGCGTAAGTTTTATTGACCCGATAAGTAACAATCCCTCAACGCTTACCTGGTCAGGCTGGTCTGAATCATTTCTTGCATGTAATGTTGCAATATCCATTATTGATGATAATCAAAAAAATACGTGCACACGGTATTATTATAAATTTGTTACTAAATGAGTATCAACGGTATTTATCAAAAAAAAATGATTACTAGATAACCGTTAATACGGATATCATTAAAATTCGGTACCTATTCAGACAGAAAGTTTAGAGATTGTGTTGAGTGTAGACAATATCGCACATATTTGGCACTGCAAATTTTCAAGATAGTATATACCTACATGCAGGGCCTGATTAACCTTTAGGCTAATTAAGCTGCAGCCTAGGGCGCGCTGATATCGTGTTTTCCGCATGCACTAATAATCTAGCATCATTGCATCTACCCTACATGTTTCAACTAGACCGAGACAAAACACTAACAAACCGGAGGATGTAGATTTGGCGCCCTTGTTTTTGCTCGACAAGCTGTAGTTAATACTTTTAGGCCGACTGTAACACACCTGGTGGGGGTCCGTCCTTATAGCGTATTAGCCTCATAGCCTAGAGCGGTCAGAATTCTTGATCAGTCGCTGTATACATGTTTTGACTGGAGAGATCAATGGTTATCGCCACACCTGCTTCTAGCCGGTAGTGTGTAGAACACTACATGCTACAGCATGGGTTCATGCACTCCGGGGCGGAAGTAGATTAATTTTTATGTCGGCGAAAAGAAAGTTCGCGAATCCTAGTTACTCTTTAACACTTATGTCTCTGCTAATTGACGACCGAAAAATCTAGATCGTCAAAATCTAAACATTTTGCCGCCCTAAAAATATAGCGCCCGGAGCGGAAGATAATTTCCTAACCAAAAAATAAATGTATAATATATACGAAGTTATATATACGAAGTAATATAATATATGTTTAATATATACGAAGCGCTCTAAGTTCGTCTTTAAGAGTTGTAACGCGTCTATGGGCGACATCCTTCAGGAATGTAATTCTGTCTGGTAATAAGTATTAGATGTCTATATGCCGGCAATGATCTTTATCGGGTGTTTGTCTGCTTGCTACTTCTATAATATAAAAACTTATTTTCCTCTACCAGTCCTATTTCTGATATGAAGCAGTTGGCCTACTAACTTACATTTTTGGTCGGCTTTTGATACCCCCAGTTATATTGTTTCTATATGTATTATTAACTGACCCGGCAACGTTGTATTGCTAAATAAAAATTTAAAAAAATGTTAAGGGTGGACAACCCTTATCACTAAGGGGTATGAAAAATAGATGTTGGCCGACTCTCAGACCTACTCAATATGCTCACAAAATTTCATGAGAATCGGTCAAGTCGTTTCGAAAGAATACAGGAACGAACATTCTGACACGAGAATTTATACATTATTAGATGTACACTATAAAAAGTATCATCTACCTTTTACTTTGTTTTATGTTTAGAAATTATTCTAAATTATTACAATTTTATGATTCATTCTTTTCTTTATTGTAGGCACCTAATTGTCGGCAATACTGAAAATGGTATATATAAATCACTTTCGTAAAAATATTGCCTGCGTCGATACAGTTTAATCCATTTTTACATGCAAATGATAAAAAACTTATACCTACCCATAGGAATTTATAATATACCTTGTTTACTCCCTTTTATACCAGTATTTACTGATAAGACATATCAGCTGATTACGTATATATTTAAATGAGAAAGATTGTTCAATAATGCATATCCCAATTCGGGCATTACGTCAGTCATATAATTCATAAGCGAGCCACACGTTCAAAATTGTATTAAGATTCTTTTAGTCTAATTCTTAAGCCCAAATTTCAATAATTTCCCCTAAAAAAAACCTAGAACACCGATACTACTAGTACTGTGCCGATATTGAGCAACCACTCATTCACCGAGCTACAGTCAAACATTCCTTAAAACCAGACTAATAAAACACTAATATCACTATGAATTTACGTACTTATCGTCACCCATATGATACATAGGTGAAACCCATAATAAAGGGGAATGTGGGGGAAATCGGATAGAGGGTGAAAACAGATAATGACTTTTCAATACTCCGCGTGTAGTTGTATCAGTTTATCTAATGCATTTACGTGGAACCGTTTAGCCAGTGCCGTTGCGAATGGCAGAGAAGGTAACATCTCAATGCGTACTTCCATGAACGAAAATTTAGAATACGGATAAGTTATCTAAGATTTTGATAGTTTTTAAGTTTTATTATTATGGTGAGTCGAAATATATTATAGACAGGTATGTTATTTCAGAAGTGATACATATTGAACCTTCTAAAAAGGTATTCATCGTTGCTATGAGTATCAACTTTTTGGTTACATTTTCAGAAGTAGTGCGTTTGGTCCACTTAGTTATTTTAAAAGCTTTTATTTGTAACACTAAATCTAAATGGAACCTCTCTGGCTTTGAGAAGCAGCCCGCTCCGCTCAATAATGTAGGTCAACAAATATATCAGTGGAGATCGAAAACATGATATCTAGGACTTATGACTGTGTCCCTGTAGTTCCGGCACCAGAATTGGGCTACGGTATACCCTGCCTGTCGTAAGAGGCGACTAAAAGGGGGCTTCCAGGGAGCGGGAGGCTACAGTATGTAAAGCATTTCTTGCGCTTCGATGGAACGATGTGGTTGCCGGCACACTTTTATATGCGGTGGCTATCATAGTCCTCGGAAGTAGCAACGCATCTGTGACTTTAGGTAGAATTGATGTTCTATTTGAAGTTGCTTATGTCCATGGACGACAGTGACCACTTACCATCAGGTGGACTGCATGCTCGTTTGCTACTTCAATCAGATAAAAATAAAAGATCCCGGAGTCCTCCACGAAGCATTGAGGACGGCCACCGCGGGGGTTTTAGTGAGGTAAAAATCCCACATAACCAACATTGTTCGCACGGCGTCGGGTACCTCTTGAAGATTTCCCCCTCGTAAATAGAAAAAAAGATTATGACTGGCGTTGGATTTCCCCGAATCTGCCTTCATGGGCTCATGGAATTAGGAACGAAAGACTTTAAGACTTTTAGCGCAATCGTGTTCCCTGGCACATTTATTCGCCTCCTCTTTAACCATCAGTGCTTCGTAGAAGGGTCGCACTGCCTGCCATGTAAAGCGCATCCTATGTAAACTTTAACTACCCATCTGGCAATCGTCGCAGTGCACCAGGCCTTACACTCCCGACTGTTTTCACACAATGTACTTCCGAAATAACCATGTCATAAGAATGCCATTCAAACGGAATGCTAAAGGTATTCTACTAATTAAAATTTAACAACCACGACATACAACGTGCGTAAAAGTCCGCCTAAAGTTTACTAGTGTATTAATGCTATAAAAATATGACAGGCGCTAACAAAACAAAATGATTTTTTTTTATAGTTAGACCTAACGATAAGGCTGACGGGCCACCTGATGGAAAGCAGTCACCGTGGCCATGGACATTTGCAACACCAGAGGAGTCGCCAATGCATCGCCGGCTTTGGAGGTTAGCTCTTGAGCAGATTATGATTATGTAATTGTTTTCTTGTAAACCGCTCTAAAAATTTAGCTAATGTTTTAATAAGTTGTTTTTAAATCATTCAAAAAGTATATGTAACAAAATACCTGACGACACTTCATTGAAATAGAAATACTCGTGTATTGGTAATACTGCATACAATGCACTCATGTGCTATGAGTACGCCGTGCTTCGAAATATTTCAACATTAATTTTAATAAAGGGATATTACGGGTTGAAAGAGATGTCACACGTTCTGAGCAGTGTGTAATGTGTATCTACACGTAAAGTGAGATTGTTCAGTTTTAAAACTGAATAATCTCACTTTGTAAATATGACAGTGTATGTAAATCTATGTGTGTACACAACTGGTATGCAAATATCACAAAAATATATGCAACCCTTTTCCACATTTTTATTGGAGGATTTAAGTTACTCCGTCCTGAATCATGCCACTCCAATTAGAATTATTTGGAGGTATATACGATATATAGGTATAGGTATAAATATGGTAGCCTACCTATGTTAAATAGTCACAAACCACCTATTAGACCTATTAGGTCTCACGGTGTGTAGCGAACGTCGTACAATGATAGCAATTAAATTAGCAAGCGAGACTAAAGTATTAATTGTGCCTATTAAAACGAATCATAATATGTAGTCTTTATCCATCCGATCCAACTTTTAATCGCTCCCAACGTTGTTTAATACAAACAATAATGAGTCTGAGCTGAAACACAGTTAGGCATAATTTTTTAGGTGTTAACGACATTATATGAATGATTGCTTTGTCTCGGTAACGAAAATACTGTGTTTATTTAAAACTGTCGTAATGTAATTCCGAAACTTGTAACTTGCAACATTCAAATATTTAATATTTCTACCATTTGGAGTCACGCACCCCATATCACGTGAATAACTTTATTTTTATCATTAATACAAATAAATAATTAACATCCCCGCAAATATGTGTGTTATATGAAATATTTAAAAATATTAGAACATAATAATTCAAATATAGTGTACAGATACGTGTGTTAGGTTTTCGAACGCACCTCAGCTGACATTTGCTAATTTGCTTTGACATGATTTTTTCGAAGAGTGAATCAGTCGTAATTTTACTTTAGCGAATTGTTTCTTTATCAAAATCAAATGATACGCAGTGTGGTTGACAAAATTGTTCATAGCATTCTGTCCTGAAAGTGTCCAATTGTTATATTTGTACATATGTAAATTCCTTGTAGTGTGTCATATTAGATGAATGTGGTGTTTGTATTGGAGACAATACAGAGCTTAAATTCTAATATTATTGTTAACACGTGATCCAAGGCCGTGTGGTGGTTGTGTTGACAATTAATTGAATTAATCCAATGGTAAGTTATTTTTTCTTCTAATCCCTCTGATGCTGTGTTTGGTTTAGATTCAGCCATTGTTTTGATTACGAAACTTCAACCTTATCAATCGCAAAACATGTTCTGTATTGCTCTAGATATGAGATAAAAGACCCACTGTGACCTATCTGTGCCTAACTTTAGTAAAACAAGATATTGGTTTAAGATACAAAAAATCAGGAATGAGTAGGTAACCAATTTGTTATCCGAAACAAAAGTTAAAAAGTGTGCTAAAGGGTGGCATTTCAACACCCCACCCCATCTAAATGCAAGTACTGTAGTCCATCCATCACAGCATTGTTTTAAATATAAAAGTGCCCAAACCCTCAAATTCTAAGCAAATTTTTTGCCAGTAAACTATAACTTACAATATATGATAATGACCATAGTGGTTACCTACACATGAAAGAATGGTGGTAAAATCAAATAAATTATATGTACCTAAATGTTAAAGAAATAATATATAATGTCTTAAAACCTTTTATGGTAACTCACACACCGGCAGATTAAGTAGGCCACAATTTTAATCATTATTTTAAGAGATATGACTACTCTTACTTGATATGACCAGCCCTTGCTTCCATAAATGTATTATATACATTCATTCAATGTACTTTTCTTGTTACATGTAACACATTTTCTTATATCTGGCATTCAATCAATCAATTTTGGTAGATAAATCAATCAACATTGAGAAGATTATATGAACATTATCAAGTGTATAGGTTACATTTTTAAAATTTTTCTCATTGTTTTATTCTTGTAATTAATTAAAAATACTATTAATTGGGTGTTAATAGAAGTTGTTACACTATAATAGAAATACTAATTAATTTTTTCATGCTTAATGGCCCCTAGTTTTTGCACACTTGAATGATGAAACAGGGCAATTTGATAGGGATACAAAAAAGCTGTTTTATATAAGTATCAAATGTGTCTGTGTTAAATTCCAATAAGCAACATGCATATATTTTTTTCTTTAATTCACTTTTCACATTGTTTTAATGTAGTAAAAATTTAAAAAAATGTGGTTCCATTGCATCCATTATTTACATTTTTTGTCATGTCACAGAGCATTCAGCTAAGGATGTAAAAAAATGTATTGATAAATCACATGATACAGGCAGTGGAAATCAGACAAGATGTGACTTAATGTGACTTAATTTAATATCTTTTCATCACTACATAGTACAAAACAAAGTTGCTTCCTGCTACAACCTACCTAAACTATGCTATGTATTTGTAATGCAATGTGTAATGCAGTTTTTTTAATAGATTGAGAGATTCAAGAGGAAGGTTTTTATGTATAATAATGCATAATATAGTGGAGTGACTGATAATTTTAGATTTTTGACTTTTAGGCGGAAAAAAGTTTGCCGGGGCAGCTAGTTAATACTAAAATAAAAACCTCTTAGATGAGATGGTACTTGAAAATTTGATACAATTCTATATACAAATATTAAACATAGTTTATAAAAATGTTTATCTATCGGTTATCAATTGAGGTGAAGGCAACTATAAATAACTTCCTTATAAGTTATCTGATCAAATATAGGATATTTAAGATTTAATATTATTAATAGACTTTAACCTATTTGGTGAGTGACTACTACCAAACACCAGACACCAAGATTAAAGTTGTATCTGAGATCAGCCACAGATCCATTAGTATCCCTAAAGACTAATTTGGAATGCCTCTGATAAGTATGTCTCCTTTACTAGAAGTTACTCCCAGAAGAATCACTGCCTGTACCATTTTGTGCCTGATATCTAGACATTAGATTGTATCGGACATCGAACATATGCAAATGCTCATTATGACAGTTTTTAAGCATTATTGCATATTTTGGCACTTTTCATTAGTTTTGGACAAAAAGGTTCACTTGGTGACCAAAAAAAGTTCATCAAACGTATACTGGTTTATTTAAGTTTGACGACCAAAAAAAAGATTCATTGAATATATACCAACTTCAGTTTGGCAACCAAAAATGTGATAAATGTTTCTTTTATTAAGAATTAAGAATATTCAATAAAATTAAGTATTGTGACAATCTGCGTGGTGGAGCGGTTACCATACCGGTCTGACGCGCATTGGGTTCAGGGTTCCACTCCCGGCCAGACAGGTATCTGAATGATGAGTTCAGATTTATGTTCTGGGTCTGGGTGTTTGTGTATTCGTCTTGTGTGTATGCATGGTTCCCACAGCCCAGGAGAAATTCCTAGTGTGGGGCTTTGAGTGTAGAAAGCGTGTTTTTTTTTAAATTGTAATGTTACTATTTTAATATTTCAGTACAAACAATGCAAGACACTCAACCACCTGCAGAGTTGAGTGTAGCGTTGGAGACGTGAGAGTCAGTGTTACACGGGGATGCTGTAGCGGTACCATGTGGCGCGCGCTCACCTACCTGATGGGCCTCGTGGCGGCCGTGCACGGGAACATCATTGTGTACACCCTGGATAAGCCACACACAGTGAGTAAATTGTTGGATACATAGCAGTTTGTTAATTTTATTTGACATCGCAACAATATAACTTATGCATTTATATATATATACTAGCAGACCCGGCCACGCGTTGCTGTGTTATTAGGATTATATAAAGCTAACAGCTGAATCTAAAAAAAATATTTGCAATTAAACCTATAAATTAAGATATAAACTATCCTATCTTTCAAGTTGGATCAAAATGCACATATTGTGTAAATTTGATTATAATCGGTTCAGAGGTTTAAGAGTCCATTGCGGACAAATAAAGTGACACGTAATTTATATATATTAAGATATATATTTTTTTTATCGGACTGAAGTAGCAAACGAGCTTGCAGTTCACCTGATGGTAAGTGGTCACTGCCACCCATGGACGTCTGTAATGAACTTCATACAGAACATGACAGTCGCCTCATGAGAAAGTGAATATTTAGTGTGATACTATTTGCATGCATTGTTTACCTGTTATTAGTAGATCACTAAGCAATTGTACTGTGCTTGCTCATTCCAGAGCTCACACCCTGAGCATGAGTGTATTATGTTCCTTCAAAACTATCATTTTTCAAGTTTTCACCATTTTAAAGTACATTGCAAGTTTTCTATTATCTGACTGAAGTAGCAAACGAGCTTGCAGTCCGACTGATGGTAAATGGTCACCGCCGCCCTGCGACATCTGTAATGAACTATATACTGATCATGGGTTCCATCTGAAGTCAATCACAGATGCGTTGCTACTCCCGAGGACTATTATGGTCACCTCATGTGAATGTGTGCCGGCAACCACACCCTTCCATCGAAACGCAAGAAATGCTTCACGCTAGAAATAGGTGTGGCGGTGGTACTTCCCCGGACGAACTACACTGGTTGTACCACCTTGAAAAAGTTCTGATTATTTTGCGGAAACGTTATAAACGAGTACATAGGGTACAGTAGTGATACTACAATAAGTTGTATAAGGACCTAATATTACAATTAATCGCAATCTTTAGTTTCACTCTCTATCTATATCGGTTTAGCGGTGCATGTCGTGTGCACACGTTGCCCAATGCTTTCCAACGTCACACGTCATTTAGCTCGATTACGCGCAAGCGCATCGGTAATTACATCTATTCGCAATATTTGTACAACATTTGATACTTACAGACATGGGTTAAACAATAAATAGGCGCACTTATTCTTTTTCATTGTATATTTAGGATTGAACAGGATAGAACGTATTTAAGGGCAAATTTATTATAATTGATCTCCTTTACGTCAGAAACGCTATACAGTTTTGAATATTGTGGAACATTTTGTGGTTCAATTTCCACGAACCACGGAACTGCCACACCTATTCCTGAATAATAAAAGCAATGTTAAGCGCTCCTGTAGTCTGGTTTCAAGGGTGTGGTAAAGAAGTCTTATATGAGGCATTTCAACTTAGTTCTCGGGTGTACCCGTTGGTACTCCCGAGAACTACTGTACCTGTAGTCGGGGAGTAGAATACGGCTAAGGTATCCCCTGCCTGTCGTAAGAGGCGACTGAAAGGGGGCTTTTGGGGTTGCGGGCGGCTAGGGTAGCAGCTCTAACCTCCTAGCCAACAACCCCTGGAAGGACGGCGGCATGTATGGCTGCATTTTGTCGTGCACTGGAAAGCGTAGGGGACAGTCACGCTCCCCTAAAGATGAGCCCGTAAGGAGCGCCGCGCTAGGGGGCACCGGTGTGTTGGAGATCCCGGGGTCCCCTGCTAGCGCAGACGAGGGCCACCGAGGAGATTTTAGTGGGTAAAAATCCCACGTAACCCAGAGTTTCTCCCAAGGCATCGCCTTTTGCAGGTTTCCTCCGCGTCCAAAAAGTGTTCCAACGGTGTTCGAGCTCAGATTTCAGGTCAAGGTGCTCAGGTCTCAGGATTCAAAACTTATGTGCATGTATTAAATCATTTATTGCATCGTCTGCTAATACAAATTTAATATAATCTTAAGAAGCAAAAATAGAAAAAAAAAACTAAATTAAAAAGGCTTCAAAATTTATTCTGTGCGAGCTTTTTAATAAAAATATAAGTTCACGTTGTCTGTACATTTGTCTAATTGTTTGAGATCACATTAACCCAAAACTACAGATTATTTTATAAGATTGAAGCATGTAACCACTTGGTGGTTACTGCTGTCCATGGACACCAGTAAGCGCCTTCATAAAGAACGGTTAAATCTAAGAACCATATTCTCGGTCGAACCATCATTCTACCACCTTAAATAGTTTAAAGGAAATATATTAATTATTAGTCCTTAACTTCATATAACATTTGGATTATGGTCCATTAAAATCTATGGACTCTCGATATGAATATAACCCACTCTCGATGATTGTAATGAAACAAAGACCTAATATAAAATGCTGACATAATGAAAACTGACTACACTTTATTGTTGATACATTTAGATTAAACACGGGTGAAACTGGGGGTTACTGTTGTACATAACGACTTAATGAGATAGTTCCGATTGCGACATCATGACTCACTTCAAAATTATAAGCACTTGATAATTTCCATGCCGCTTGTGTTCAGAACATTTACAAAGCAGGCAACAATGTTAAAATAATACTGCTATTATTAAGCAGCAGGCTTGTAGCTACAGCGGTATCAAACATATCAGACATTTAGGTGCGGCAAAATATTAATATTGATATTTGGCGAACTTTTTTTGTAGGTTTTCATTTTGTAGACTGAGAAAATATAAAACTGGACGATGGACGGTCTTCATTGGTGTCTCGCACCAAATTTCGATACGGAGCCCGTCCAATACGCTATGGGGTACCCCACTGTTAAGCAGAGATAAGTTTAGTGCTGGTACTTCCGTAGAGGAACGCAAAGAGATTTATCACCTCTGAATAAATACAATTGAATTGTCACGGTATGCCATAACGTACTGTTAATTACATAGTATAAAGCAAAGTCGCTTCCCGCTGTCTGTCCCTATGTATGCTGAGATCTTTAAAACTACGCTACGGTTTTTAATGCAGTTTTTTTTTTTAAATAGATATCACCGATAATTTCAGATTTTTGACTTTTATTGCGTCATCTATTCAAGACACCCTGTCCGTAGTAATACACCCATTTTCGATTATACCGAGAAGAAAAGATGAAAACATATATTTTTTTATACGCATAAACTAGCCGTGCTCTGCGTGAAAAAATTAACGTAACTTCAAATTGTAATATAGGTACATACTTTGTTAAAGTAGATGCACTTTAATGAAATGAAGCCTAAACTATACTTGTTAATAAACACCGAAATCTTAATTCATTTGTTTCGAGTGACTACAAACACACACAATAATAAATTCACACAATAAAAAAAATGAAACTTTTATTCATACATATTCTCAGCCCACAGTCCAACACATTTTTTGCAATTATATGCAATGTAGACACGTGGAGTTCTATTTTTATCATATGTCGTATGGATAATATAAGATTATACAAAATGTTTACGACCGCTGGAATACACAATGCCACAGTTCTAGTAATATCTTTGTATACCACATACCATGTATCTAAAACAAACATTGTTGAGTCTTGCTCAATATGTAAAGGTACTTGAAAGATAGCTTATCGGCCCTAAGGAATATTACCACACAAGATAGTGCCCAACTACCCAGACGACCCTCGCTCATTATTATTGCCTAATTGAGTTTGTTTTTGAAGGAGAGTACGCATTTTTGAAGGAGTCCGCTAGTGAAAAAAATATTTTAATATTAAAAATTTATTAGTGAAGATATACTAATTTTCTTTCTGAGTTAAACGGTTGAATAAATTCAGGTTTTGCGCATATTAATTAATTGTTAATTAAACAATCAAATTGGAAATAAACACGTGTCTAAATAGAGTTCCTCTGTATATGAGCAAATTCAGAAAATTTAGCCAAAACAGAAGCGGAATTGGATGAAATGTGACAGTGGAAATTTGAGAATGTGACTGATATATTATTGAGTGACTGAGGTTCTAGTGTTAACTAAAGTTGGATCCTTTAGAGAAATAAAGGACTTAACCATGAACGCCATTCAAGTTCTCTTTGCAGTGGGCTTTCAACATTTCGTTAGTATATTACGTGTAGTAATTTTTAATTTAATTAAGAGCAGTGAGTTGAAACTTGCACTCGCAATCGGGAGGTCCGAGATTCAAACCCAGGCACGCACCACTGATTTATGTGCGTATTAGAAATTAATTATCACCGCTTTACAGTGAAGGAAAACATCGTGAAGAAACCTACACACCCGAGAGTTCTTTAAAAAAAGTGCTCAGAGGTGTGTGAAGTCCAACAATACGCACTTGGCCAGCGCGGTGGACTATGGCCTAAAACTCTCTCATTCCGAGAGAAGACCCGTGCCCAGCAGTGAGACAATAATGGGTTGACGATATATAATTTTTAATTAATAGCGATTGCCAATTCAAGCAGTTACGTGCTTTGAAATTTATGTCTAATGGTGGGAGTTGAAGGTGGGATCAAATACCAAAACACACACTCGTAATTTTAGGGAACTGCGGGTGAAAAATAACTGTTTATCAAACGCTTTAACAGTAAAGAAAAACTTCACGACGAAACGAACATACCTACAAGAGTCCTAAAAAAATAATAACAGTATGTGAAATATACTGAACTGCTGGATACAGGCCTCCCCTGATGAGGTTCTACGGCAAGGTTCTGCTGCCCATCTACTAGATTTTGCCATTCAAAACCTCTACACGGCATGCATTTCACCCTCCGGGAATATCCATTAGATAACCGAGATATTTATTATGACTAGGTGTCTCTGCTTAAAAACACATATTTTTTTGTGCAAGAAACTGTGACAAATGTCACGCTTTCTCACCAAAAGGAAAATAGGAGTCGAAAAACAAATTCACCTCACATAGTAACTCTATGCTTACTACTTCTATTTTACAAAAAAAATAAGACTTAGCAAAAATAAGTATCCTCCATACACTTGTCCCCAGATCGAAGAAGAGTTCCGCGACCTGCCGGCCAGTTTCGGTCCGGAAATACCGCCGGACGGACTCAGCGGGCTCCTAGTGGCCGGGATCCCACCGGACGGCTGCTCGCCGCTCGCCAAGCCGCCCGCCGACGACAATGTTACCGGGAAGTGGATCGTTATAGTTGCTAGGTAAAAAACTCAATATAATTTCTTAGTAAAATGAAGGACCCACGTAGCGGAGCAGTTACCATACCGGTCTGATACGCAGTGGGTTCAGGGTTTGATTCTCGACCAGGCAGGTGCGTGAATGGTTAATTTAGATTCTTATTCTGGGTCTGAATGTTTGTATTCGTCTTGGTGTGTGTAAATGGTGGTAGAGATAGAAGATTTTTTTTTTATGTTGGTAGCTCGTGGTCATAGCATCATACCATTTTTTGTCGGATTGAAGCTGCAAACGAGCATGTAGTCCCGGTGGTAGAAGTTCACTGTTGCCCATGGACATCTGTAAGCTACTTAATATAGAATAGAAGATGTATCTGAAGACAATCACAAATGCGTTGCTGCTCTCGAGGACTAATATGGTCGACTGATTCGAAAGTGAGCCGGAAATAATTATTTTTAATTCCATTCAATTTAATTAAATATATAATTGGTACCTTGTCCGATGTCCAGATACAACTGCAGTTTCGAGATGAAGATACGGAACGCGCAGGCCGCCGGCTACGACTGCGCCATAGTCCACAATGTCAACTCTAGCGAATTGGGTGAGTGATATATATAAATTGAAATAGCGAACGAGCGTGCAATCCTTCGGCACGCGACGTAAATAAGATCCTTTGTATATCTTTGCAAGGTAGAGCAATGGTTCGAGGTATCACACCCACACCTATTTCTAGCGTGAAGCAGTTCTTGCGTTTAGGTGGAAGGATGTGGTTTCCGTCTCAATTTTTATATGCAACTAGTTGAAGTCCGCAGCTTCGCCCGCATTAAAAAAAAATATGTATCGATTGTCCCGTGGGAATAAGATATTTTCCCACAGTAAAAAGTAGCCTGTATGTAAATCCAGAGTGTTAGCTAACTCCCTACCATATTTTAGGAAAATGGCTCCAGCCGACGTTCTCATTCTTAGTTTAGTCGAGAAGAAGTAACAAACATACAGACACACAAACTTTGGCCTTTATAATATTAGTATGGTATGATGTACTCGATGGTACTGCCGCCCATGAACACCTGTAAGCAACTTCACTTAAAATAGGAGTTCTACTTGAACTCAATTAGTTACTAAGTACTAAGACATCATCTTAACACTTCATTAAATTATTAAATTGCATATATAATTGTAAGATTGCCTTACTTTCAATTGCATTACAATGTTATGATCGGCAGCATATAAATTATAGTATGGTCATAGATTTGTCGAGCAATATATAGGCGTATACATATAACCTTCCTCCCTCATGAACATAGGTATGAAGAAGATATTTTTTTGACAAATTTCGGAGTAAATTTATTTCAAAACTCCCTTAGCTTAGGTCCTAAGCTATCCCGAGCCTTAGGATTAAAAAAGCAGCCACTAGCCAAACTCTATTATCGCCGGCAACTGTTGCACGCCCGTCCACTCCCCCAAAGCTACAGTAACGCCCATAACTGCGATATTATCAATAGAATTGAACCTAGACGTACTATCGATCGATATTACCGATAGTTAGTTCTAGCTACATAATGGAATTTTAAGGTCAAACATCTAAATGTCTAACATTGATACTACTAGGTTACTCCGGCGACAGAATTATAATATAACCATAACCATTTTAACATAACCTACTATCACGCGGCTTCGCTCGCTTAGTTCATATCTACGGTAATGCGTATCCTCTGCGTTAATCTAGCTCAGCGGTACTCAACCTTTTATTGTAGGGGCCACAATCATGTTTCAGCAGAATGATCCAGGGCCGCAAGCAGTAACGTGGGGTTAAGTTGCCCGGGGCGAAACAAAAAGAGTAAAAACAGAGTCGCGGACCCTAATTACTCCTAATTGTCGACCAAAACAAAAAAATGTTTCTGTACTTATGTACACGCGTTAGAAGTTATACTTCTTTGGCGTAACAAGATAAAAATCTTTTTAAAATTTTTATCTTTCGCCTTATTATCATCATTTTTTCATAACGCGCCGAAAGAAGTATAACTTCAGAAAAAAAACGTGTGGCTTTCGGAGAACGCTCCGCTAAAGCTATTGCATAGCATTTTCATTCTCATTTTCATTTCAACTTCACACTGTGACTTTTGTGTGACAAATGTTAAAATTTTACTCTCATAATTTTTTCGTAACGCGTCTAAAGAAGTATAACTTCAATAACAATGGTCGCCAAATATAAATTCGGCTGGGCCAATCAAAAGGGCCCGGCGGGCCACATTCGGCCCGCGGGCCTCAGGTTGAGTATAGCTGATCTAGTTCATAAACTTTGTTCCTGCCTCCTGCCTTTAAAACCAAATCCGACCATTACTTTCTGCGTGAAAGACTAATTAATTAATAAACAACATGTATTTACACAAAGGTTCGAATTAATAATTTTAACAAGATGGTTCACAGCGCACATAATACGAGATGGTACTAATAAACAAGTTACCTGTAAATCTAACTTTACTAGAACATTTTTTTTAAATCGATTAAAAAGGGTGTTTTAATTGTATGGTGCCTGTTATAACATGCCTGCAAATATATTTGAACTGACCTAAAACATTTCGATAAAACTGCTGGAATATAATATATAACTTGAAGATAACAGTTTAATTGTATTGAAGTGAATTAGTCATAAAAACACTGTTAAACTGTCGATGCTTACCCTATTAAAATAGTTGATTGTATTCTTCATAAACATATACTGACAGTTGCCCGCGGCTTACGCGAAAAATATAATACATAATTATATTGCTTTGCATAAATAGTAACACCACAAAAACTCTAATTTTACAGGACAGCTAAATAATAATTAAAACGTGTTTTTATTAATGAAGTGAAAATAATACATAAAATTCCTGGGCCATTCATGATGACTGCCGCCAGAAATGACAACTTAGAAGAAAACTTGAATCTAAATTTATAAAATATTTTAACATAGATTTAAGTATAATTATTGGATATTATTCACTAAATATTTTAAAAATCCACAGTCACAGATAAATATCGCGTACTTATGACCACGTCACGGCATGTCGGTAACGCCAACTCGGAACATTTTCCTGTACCAAAAATCGTTCAACGCGCCTAAAAAAGTTTTCTATTAAAAAACGTCTATTAAGTACACTGATATACAAAACATCTTTATTGCACAGCAAAATAAACAACAAAAATAAAAATGTGTAATACCTAATTATCTTTATGCTTATAACTTTTTACCCCCAAAATATTACGAAACCTCATGTAAAGTTTAAAAGACCGAGCACGTGGAATATCCCTTTTATGACGCACACGAACAGTGCTTGTGAAAGTTCGTGTAATGATGAACCCTCACTTGGCGTAATATTTCTATGGCAGTAACAATTAAATTCTCCGAAAGTATGTTATATAATGTGTAATATTTAATGTCTGTGGCAATGTACACGGGCGCATATATTTGAACGTACCTTATCAAATGATGATCCTTAGATACTCTAATCAAACCGATGTAGACAATTCTCATACTCATCTCATAGCCCCACACTAGGATTTTCTCCTGTGTCGTGGGTACCATGTACGAATACACAAACATCCAGAATCAGTGTAAACTCATCATTCAGATACCTATCTGGCCGGAAGTCGAACCCGGGTCCCATTGCACGTCAAACCGGTATGGTAACCGCTGCGCCACGCGGATCGTCAAGACAATAGACAATAATACTATTCTTGCCATGAAATAACAAATTGTAAATGAAACTAACTTCGGAAGTTGGGTACCGCATATCGTGAATACCCCGTTGCATATTAAAACCTAAATTCAAGACATGCATGTGCAATGCAAATAACTCACACAAGTGAAGCCGCGGCATAACAATAACGTAATGTCAATGTAATGCACTCCTCGTTACCCGGTCATGCCGCCGATAAGTAGCCTCGCCGCCTCGGTGCAAGTTCCCGCGTTGTGTTCCTATAAATAGTGATAATGGAATACGAAATAACAATTGTGTTTTTTCGAATGGTATGTTGGTTTTGTGTTCTTGAGTCGCTTTAACTTTCGGCCGAATACGAGCCGACGAACGACATTTATGAATCTTTGTTTTTTCTAAGATATTGCAAAATGATAATGCAATTCTAAAGATGCCAAATGTCTTAAGATCGTCTTATTTATTTATTTATTTAAACACCAACATAATTTACACTAATTACAGCATGCAGAAGATAACATTAGAAAGACAAGTGTCATTATAATTAAAGGTGTAGACTGTATGCACAGAAAGCGAGTGTAAGCTAATGAAAAAAAAATATACAAATTATTACTTAACACGATACACGTGGTGGAAAAAATTGAATATTTTACTATATCGTTTTTTATTTTTATTTTTGAACACTTGAAGTTAAATCTAACTTAACCGCAATAATGCAAACAAAAATATATTTGAAAGAAATATATAGTTTTACACTCATAAACCTACATTAAAATTTCCTGGGTTACGACATGCAATGGAACATGAGTACACATAAACAGAAATTTAAATTAAAAAGTGACCTGACGTTACTCAATCATTTATTTTTGTATTCTTCCCAAGGCGACAGGTATCTTTTTTTTATTTATTTTTTTATTTTATTTATTAACAAAATCTACAGCTTATTACAATAAAATTACGCTCTAAACTTATAATGTAGATCTTGAAGCCAATTACGGATTTACAATATACTTATTTAGCTAAAAAAAAACATCACAAAGTATTCATCACATTTCTTACTAGTAGATGTATGAATATAAGAAAAATATATTTATTATAAGTAAAGAAAACGCCCTTTTGAAGGTTTATCATCTATAACAAGATAAATATACACAATCTCGTACCTTACGACTAATGATGTTATCATATAATTTCTCCGTCTCATGTGCAACGAATGCGATCGAATTCTCAATCTCAATCGCACCGAATTGAATAACACTTGACCGAATCGCAGCAGACGCGTTGCAAAATGACGCATGGAGTAAACAGCCTTATTTTTTATTTCTTCACAGAGACGATGTCAGCAAAAGACCCCGATGGAATAGAGATCCCATCGGTGTTTGTCAACGAGATCGACGGCCTCATACTCTCTGAGGAATACGTGTATAGTGCCACTAAGAGGTACGCCCGGGATAATAGCGTTGAACTTTATAAAACCAATTCTGGATATCGTACTCGTTAACGCCACACACATATACGCGGCGTAGGATATCATTTGTTTAGTCACTGCTCCCTTATTTAGTACTTAAATATTATAAAAAAATATCAGCTTGCATTTGGCCAATGTAATAAATCGACGGGCGCCTAGAACAAAATCCTATGAAAAATTAATAAATTTACAGTATGAAGCTTTGTTGATTGTAATAGCTATTTAGGAATATTAAATAAGTACTATTACAATGATTTTCCATAGATCGCCTTTCTTGGCGTAAGTAATCAATGTTTGCATGTCCACAAAACTTCTGACCTTCATACTGTAAGTTAGAAATTATTCTTATACGATTTTGTTCTAGGGGCCCGTCGATTTATTACATTGTCCAAATGCAAGCTGATATTATTTTTAATTTTGAAGTACTAAATAAGGAAGCAGTGACTAAACAAATGACATCCTACGCCGTGACGGTGATGTCACAGCGTGGCGCAGGGTCTACGGGCCTCGAGGAACCAGTCCTTGACCGGGCAAATCCCACAGCCGGGGGGCAGTGTACCCAAATGCCCATCGGGTTTGTTGGCTGCCGTTGGGCTGCTCCAACAGACTTAGACGCAGTCCCCCGAGTTCACGAGGGGAAGTAAGCGGTCCCTCAGATGATTAGTCATTGCCGCGCATGGACATAAACATAAGAACTTTAACTACTTGTTACTATTTAAAAGAACTAACATAGTCGCTTCATATGAAAGCTTAGCTCTATTCTGATGAACTAAAACTTTTTCTTATAATTATAACATTTTTGTATTAAAGAAAGTCTTTTGTATATCTTTCTGATTTTCCTATTAAAATGAACAAGATGTACAATGTCGTCAATTAGTTATACGGCTTGTTAATTTCTGAATGGTATCCACAGATTCTATATAATGGTGAACGGTGACCTGCCGTTCAACATCAACACGCACCTTCTGCTGCCGTTCGCTATCGTCGTGGCGCTCTGTCTCATCTTCATACTCATATTCATGGTATGTACATTTTTTTCTACCCATTGTAGCACATAATTTTGGTAAAAATAGTGGTGCGTGCCTGAGATTTGAACCTCGGACCACCCCATCGAGAGGGCAAGTGTTAACCATTGGGCTTTCACTGCTGATGTATATGAATATAAAGCATACATTGCTGTATATTATAATTAGTTAACCGGGCGAACTTCGTTCCCCCTAAAAGTAAAAAATCTGAAATTATTACGGAGAAATTGTTTCTCCACTATAACTATTATAACTATATAAAACATTATACATGTATTATACAAAAACCTTCATCTTGAATCACTCGTATCTATTAAAAAAACTGTATTAAAATCCGTAGCGTAGTTTTAAAGATTATTAAAGATCTAAGCATACATAGGCATCCCTATGTATATAGGGACAGACCGCGTGAAGCGACTTTGTTTTATACTATGTAGTGATAATCGTAACTATTATTGTTTCTGAGCTGAAAATCTGATTAAATATTCCATCTCCGATTAATTAAGCTAGTTTCTCGATTTTCTTTAACAACATACTAGAGCTAACTTTTTTTCCGTGTTAAAAACGAGGTATTATAAAAAAAAGCGTAAAAAGGCGGATATTCTCAATTGAGGTCGTGTCTACTTTGGTGGTAGTGTAAAAAATGATATTTATTTATTAACAAAATCCACAGCTCTTAAAATTATAGAGCTACAATTCTGATATAGTTACAATTAGAGCCAATTACGGATTTACATTTTGTAATTGTTGCAGATAATAATATGATTCAACCATCACTTGTATTAACTGATGATGTGTAGTTAAAGAGTGTGTGTGTGTGTGTGTGTGTATGCACATAGATATATCAACAATTTGTAAGTAGTCCCATAAGCCTACAAAAATTCTTTTTCAACACAGATCGTGAAGTGCATAAAAGACCGTCGTCGCGCCCGGCGTCACCGCTTACCGAACCGCTCGTTAAACAAGATCCCTACGTGCAAGTTCAGCAAGGGCGACCCGTACGACACGTGCGCCATCTGCCTCGACGACTACCAGGAGGGGGAGCGGCTGAGGGTACTGCCTTGTGCTCATGGTGAGTTGTACTTGGATGTAAGGGTTTGGAGACGTCACTATAGTTCAAGGTCATTTTTCTCGATAGGTAACCTTGAAAAGGTACCCCGAACATGGGTTAATTCTGCTAAAACCTCGATGATTGTCTTCGGTACTAGGAAGAGGACACCGGGCTCTCCAAAGTAACGCAACCGGATTCCTATGAGTGCGCTACCTCTTTGACCTTTTGCCCATGTGGGCGTTTGTCAATGACGATTCGTGGCTACAAATATCGTCGTACTTCCGGGATCGCTGGCTGGACGGTTTGAGCTCCCACTCTTGCCGCTCCCAACCCCGAGAACTCTTTTTTTTAGTCGTATTAACCTCCGATAAGATTTCATAACTTTATCCACTAATAATTTCAAGCAACCGACCAAAGTCTCAACTGTATCATATCATGCTTAACTATGACGGTCTATATAAGGCTCATTGCTATGCGATGTAAAAATGACGTATTTTGTTTCAGCGTACCACGCTAAGTGTATCGACCCGTGGTTGACTCAGAGCCGCCGGGTGTGTCCCGTGTGCAAGCGACGCGTGTTGGCGGCCGGCGAACGAGCGCGGCACGCCTCCGACAGCGACGACACCGAGCCGCTCGTCGCGGACGCGCCGCCGCACCGCCACGAAACCGAGGTACCGTCCCCCGTACCCCGCTCCCCGCCTCCGACAGCGACGACACCGAGCCGCTCGTCGCCGACGCGCCGCCGCACCGCCACGACACTGAGGTACCGTCCCCCGTACCCCGCCCCCCGCCTCCGACAGCGACGACACCGAGCCGCTCGTCGCCGACGCGCCGCCGCACCGCCACGACACTGAGGTACCGTCCCCCGTACCCCGCCCCCCGCCTCCGACAGCGACGACACCGAGCCGCTCGTCGCCGACGCGCCGCCGCACCGCCACGACACTGAGGTACCGTCCCCCGTACCCCGCCCCCCGCCTCCGACAGCGACGACACCGAGCCGCTCGTCGCCGACGCGCCGCCGCACCGCCACGACACTGAGGTACCGTCCCCCGTACCCCGCCCCCCGCCTCCGACAGCGACGACACCGAGCCGCTCGTCGCCGACGCGCCGCCGCACCGCCACGACACCGAGGTACCGTCCCCCGTATCCCGCCCCCCGCCCCCCACCTCCGACAGCGACGACACCGAGCCGCTCGTCGCGGACGTGCCGCCGCACCGCCACGACACCGAGGTACCGTCCCCCGTCCCTCGCCCCCCGCCACCGACAGCGACGACATCGAACTTAGCCTAGCTATTTATCACTCAGCAATTCACATACATATCTAAATCTATTAAGTATGGGATACTCATTGGAGCATTTAAGTCAATCAAATCTAATTATTCTGATGCATGTTTATACGGCCTCACAATATACCAATTTTGTCATAAGGCATTAACATTGAAATTTTCATTTTACATTAGTTACATCTGTCTAAAAACCAATTCACTAACATAGTAAACGTTATAAAACATCATTATCTCCCTCAGGGCGGCACGTTCGAGGAGCAGCGCGAGAACCCGTTCGTGCGCGCCGCGCGGTACGTGGCGCGGCTGCGGGCGCGCCGCCGCCCGCCCGCTGACGACGAGGTACGAGGCTTTCTATCCATAAAATCCAATATTGTTATTGTAATAGGCTATTTGACAGGTTTTTAAAATCAATTTTATATTATCTAGCAGAGGTTAAGGAACCCAGTGAAAGTTGTTTTCTTTTAATTTTGGTACATATTTGCCAATCAGGAGCATTTTGTGTCACGTGACAAACTTTAAAAAAAATGCATTTTTATTTAAGGATTTTTAAATAAATTTAATTATTATTTTCAACGTATGTTAATAAATAACCATTCTTAAACTCATAATATATACTGATAACAGTAATTGACACTTAATTTTTCGCATTGTCAAATAGCCTATTGTTACAATTGTGCTCGCTGTGTGTAGGTGTGTATAGATGAGGCGTCGTAATTGAAGCAGCCAATAGTGCGTATACATTGGTTGCGAGCAACTAACTGGGTGACTTAAATATTACGTGCGACATACATATATTAATTGTGCTCGGCACACAATCTTGGATTTTATGGGTAGAAAGAAAAACTTGGGAAAGAAAGAACCGAGTTATATGAAATTATTGGTTAATACACCATAATAATTTCATACACCTCGGTTCGTAGTTCGTTCGATACGTGAAGCAAAATCTAGGGATTCGGTTTTAAGATTGCCGCGGACGTAGTAGTATGAAATTAGGCACGGTTATAGTTAATGTAAAGTAGGAGGTAATAGGAGTAAATACTATTTTTTTTTAAATAATGCATAAAACACACTTAAAATCAACTAAAAACATTGCGTAATCTTTCTCTACATCAACTATAACCGTGCGTAATTTCATACTCCGCCGTCTGCGGCAAGTATCTTATTAACGAATCACAAGTTTTTGCTTCACGTTTAATATATAGATTATTTAAAATAAAACAAAGCAAATTGCCTATTGTATATAAAAATGCTTTTATTTGTTATTTTTCTATCATTCTTTCTTTCCTTATCACTGGTAGCAGGTGGTAGAACCGTCAGAGGATCCTGAAGAACAAATCATCAATGAGGGAACGTGAGTATACATTATATATTACATTACATATATTATATTACATTTTATATTGTTGTGAAATACTTATTGATAGTATTATTATAGTTTGTCATTTTTTTAACTGGGAGGCTGTCTAGTATAATATTCATAAACGTCGTTATATTATAGTGTAATAACACAAGATTTTTTTCTCCAAATGAATTTGTTTAATTGGCAATAATTATATATTTTTTTCTTTAATTATATAATATTAGTTTTGTAGTTACATCTGGAATACCATCATTCAATCTTTTTCGTAGATTTCGTAAGGAAAGACTAGTGGTTGCCTGCACATTTTTATATGAGGCGATCATCTTAGTCCTCGGCAATGGCAACGCATCTGTGATTGACTTTATATAGAACCTGTATTCTATATGAAGTTACCCATAGATGATGTCAATGGGCATGACTTTCACATTACCTAATGATAAATCAAAAAAGTAACTTGAAAATAGACGATAAGTACTTAAATGGTAAATTATAATAGTGATAGACTCATTCAAATTCGAAGGTGGTAGAATCAATGTAGTTCCACCGCGGAAGTACCACCGCCACACCTATTTCCAGCGTGAAGCATTTCTTGCGCGAGATAGAAGGGTGTGGTTGCCTGCACATTTTCAAATGAGGCGACCGTCATAGTCCTCGGGAGTAGCAACGCATCTATGATTAACTTCAGATGGAACCCATGTTCTGTATGAAGTTGATTACAGACGTCCATGGGCGGCAGTGACCACTTACCATCAGGTGGGCTGCATGCTCGTTTGCTATTTCAGTTAGATAAAAAAAATGTATTGATTTGAATGAATCTGAAAACGATAGTAGTTTGTGCTACGAGAAACGTCGTGCGCCCGACCATAATATTTCGATATTATATGTGAGAAAAATTGTCGGTCCTTCGGGGCCCTGAGGATAGGGGCACTGACCCCGAGTGTCCTTATGGTAAAGACGCCATTGGATATGTAACTATATTTATTTATTTATTATTTCATTGCAACTTTTAACAAAAAAAAGTTACTATAGGGTAAACTCAATGCCTTATGGCATTCTCTACCAGTCAACCCTGGGTAGCTGAAAAATATGTGGCAGGTGTTAAATTAAAAAAACAATAATATTGATGATCTACTATGGGTGCGTTCCATTACACGATCACAAAGCGTACGCTCACGACCGCAGTTTTTTCCGTTTCATTGTAGATTAAGATCCGGCTGCAAATATGTGTAGTTATCGTGTGCGTGCTGAAATCCACATTTTTACTCATATTTATGATTAGGAGAATAAAAATCTACCAGGTTGCCAATCAAAATGTGGCCGATAATATTTTTAATTAAATTATTATTATTTGATTTCACGGGAAAAATTTCACTTATTAAATTTTTAAATAAAATATCGTTCACTTCACGGAAATAGGTATAAAGACTTTGAAAAATCGTAGTTGCACTTGGCCGCACCTCTTCGCAGCCAGGTATAAACAGGTATGATTTCGATATATTTATTCGTTCATAACGAATGTTTATGTTTTATACATCACAATAAATCTAATTTTTTTCTCATTATTATGATATACGGCAACCTAATTAAATCTGGCCGCAAGTTAGGGTTACTGGCTGTTAAAGATGGTAAATATTGAAGGTGAGTGAGAGGAAGCTAGCGCGTAACATCACCAGTGTAACAAGAATAGAGATTGCCAGATGGGTCGTCGTGAGCGTCGCGTGGGCGTAAGTCACGACGTCATGAGTGACGTATTCGCCGCGACCACAACGACTGCGGTCGTCTTGTGGAACGTTTTTGGCGTTTGGGGCTTTTGTGATCGCGTTCTGGAACGCGCCCTATATCGACAACTTTAACTGAAAACGCGTGATTATCCCATTCCCCCGCAGCGCGGACGAGCGCGCGCCGCTGGTGCGCGTGGTGGCGGAGCGGCGCAGCAGGCCGCGCGCGCGCCGCTCGCGCCCGCCCGACGCCGACCGCGGGGAGATCGGTACGTGCGCACACACACTAACACATGCACAGTACGAGAGAATTAGAGACGCACACACATACACTACGCATACAGAGAGAGAACAGACAACGCGCACATATACACACTACGCACAGAGAGAAGGACACATGCACAGAGGGAGAGAAAAGAAGCGCGCACTCTTACACACACTCAGTGGCGTAGCGCGGACCAAGTAAACGTGGGCAAACTCCTATCAGCGAAGCCCCTTCGCATGATTCCATTGAATAGTGCCCTAGAAAATGCCCTTCCACCTCCTCCAAAGAGGCCTCATAAGGCCTCTTTGAGTGCGAGGCCGTGAGCGACGGCCCACTGCGCCCACGCCTAGCACACACTACGCACAGAGAGAGAGAGAGAGAGACATGTGCATAGAGAGAAAGAGAGGCGCGCACATACACACAAAATTGTGTGTATGTGTTTGCACAGTACAACCAAACTACGTGATGCGCACTTATTAATACATCAGTTACATGCAAATTGCAACCACACTGCACTTATATACTGACCGATGTACAGTATATACTATTCTGTATATGCGCACAAAGCTCTCTCTCTCTCTCTATAAAGAACACGTGCCCGTATTTAAACATTAATTTTGATAGAGTTTTAGGTTTTGTAGCACATCAAAATGTAGGAAGATTGGTTTGGGATTCTAAACTTATCGTTCCATGTCTCAAATCTCAAAGTCATTATGCCTTAACCCATCACGCTGACGCACGTCTGAGAATTTTTGTTTAAGAACTCTCAGGATTCCTCACGATGTCTTTCTTCACCCGTAAAGCAATGATAATTAACTTTTAATACGCACATCATTATATAAAAATCAGTGGTGGTGGCCAGAAATTTGAACCTCAGACGAGACCTCGATTGAGAGGCTGAGTTTCAGCCATTAGACTGTCACTATACAAAACCAAACAAATAAACAATTATTTATTATAAAATTTTCAGGTGTGGCCGCCCTCCCGGCGCCGCAGCCGGACGCAGATCCAGACTTGATGAACTTATGAATGTACCACTTTACATAGTCATAATTATAGCCTCACACCCCTTAGGCCTACATTATTCCAGTTATTGACTTATCATGAGGCCTGAACAATCAATTGCAACTGTCGATATTGATTTTAGATTAATATTATCATGGAAAATATGTTTCATAGTGATACTCGTACATATATTTCGAGCCAGTTCCGTGTGTGACTGTCAGAGCGTTTAGGTAGCTATGAAATTAAATATAATAAACAGTTAGGTGACAGTAACGCAACAGTCACGGTGACAAAAATTACCAGTGCGCCCTATCTTTATAGGGTGCGTTCCAGAAGGCGCTCACAACGCTCCTTTAGTCGTTCCACAAGACGACCGCGGTCGTTGTGGTCGCTGGAAAAACGTCACTCACGAGGTCATGATTTACGCTCACGCGAAGCTCACAAAGACCCATCTAATAAGATACATATATTGACAGTTTCAATTGATCGTAATGGTACCCTGTAATCTCCTGACGTACATACGAGACGCACGAACGCGCGTTATATATAGATACCATAAATGTGTCAAAATGTGACGTTTAAATAAAAACAGGTTTTTTTGTACATAAAAATCAAGTGGAGATAAGACGTTGTTTTATATAAGGGTGTTTCCACACACGCTTTAATTTAACAAGATAGATGCAACGCGTTAATTTAACAGTCTATCTGCGGTCGTAATATTTATATAACGATTTTGTTTTGTCAAATTCAACCGTCACTTTTATAAAAAAGAAACCGTTAAATGTGGCGGCACCCTTCAGTGTGTTAATTACGACTACGCAGAAAAAGCGCTTTTTATATTATCCCACGAAAGATACTAACAATATTATATAATAATAAACACGTTAAAAATAATTACATAGTATATTTTTTCATAAAGAGCGTTGATGGAAATTGTTATAAAGGTAAAAGTGCACACAATATTGATCAATAATATGAAGGAATTAAATACGCTATTAGCTTGTACGTGACGGAATTGGATGGCAGAAATTTATAGGAATAGGATTTTTTTTGTTACATAAAACGTAGGGGTTTTCTCGTTGTATCATTTTATTTCTTATATTCTTTAGTTTCGTTACTGTTTATCAAATTATGGCTGTCTTAATAGCTTTATAGCTTGTATTTAATATTTTGTATGAAGATTGTTGATATTATAAACAAGTAGGTATTTATATATATCTGAGATAATCTTACAGACTACTGGACTTATTACTCGCTACTCAATAACTGTGTTACTTAAACTGATTGCAAGAAAAAGCGAATTAAACAGTAAAGCTGATCGCCTTTGGCGTCTATCGCTAGAGCAATATCTGCTAAACCTATCTTGTCCTTTAAACAATAAAAAATTGTTAAAGCCGCTAAGGAGTCCACATTGTCGTTGTGTGAGCGACGAATGGTTATACGTTTGAGAATTTGAAAAATCTGTCAGCAGTGGATTATAGATACATTAGCTACTAAATAATTACGGAGCAGTTTGACAGCAATAAATGCGGCCATGTTGGCTACAGTCAAGCGATAGTGACCAATGGGCAGTCAGCTTAAAGCCCAGTCAGAAACCATGTACCAGGAACTCGTATCCGATATAGAATAACGTTACATTCGCCATTATATACAACTATACTGTACCGATATTCTCTAGAATACTTGCTTATGGCAGCAGCTTTTCCCTCCAGAGGAGACGTGGAGGGCACTACCAGACATACTACCAGATAATGACCAATCCGTGTTCATTAATTGTTTATAATATAAATAGTTGTTAACATTTGTTCAAATTGTGGTGCTCAGCTACTGTAGCATGCTTTTCCAAATATTTCGAACATAAAATTAAAAGATAAACACATTATTTTAATGGGGTTAAATATGTGGTACAATTTCGATTTAAAATCTGTCACAGATTTATTAGACTTAATATTGGGTTAATATGGTACATAAATAATCGATATTCTCTTTTCGATTTTCTTTAAATACTGCGTTCTCGAATAATACGTAAATTATAATATTTACAACCCTTAAAGGCGCATTACACGATGCAACAATTAACGATATACCCATAATTTAAAATTACAGAAATAGCTATGTGTACATCAGAATAATTGTTATATTAAGAACAATATTAATTTATATTTATTGCTCCGTTAAATGAAACACGTACTAAGTACTAAATCACAAAAAAATAACTTGGACAATAGACTTGATTCTGTCGCTTTCGTGTGATGCTATGCGTGCCCATTTTAAAATTTCACTCTTTCTCCCGAGACGAGCAAGAACTCTGACCTATTACTTTACGAAAAATCTTTTAATTTGTATATAATTTTAATAGTGATCGTATTTTTTAATATTATAATGAAAACATTTTATTTCATTAGTTTACGTCGCACTGCACCAATTATAAAATTAGGAGGGGAAATCAAACTTGCCTTTGTGTAAGTAGCATAGAAAATAGGTAAGTTTATGCAACGGAAAATTCTTTTCATTTTATAAGACTATCCAGTTCTTCGAAATATATTTAAATAAGGCAAGTGCAATATTTATTGAATTAGTGAGCATTAAGTTAAATTTTATACGGCAAATTTGCAGTGAATAGCTATCTATTTATTATGTATAATTGTTAAATCAACATAATATATGTATAATTTTAGCTATAGCATCGTTTTAAGGCATGATTATTATTTTGTTTATATCGAAATGTATTCGGGTTTATTATTTCTTGACCATATTTATATAACTAACACTCAACTTCTCATTTGAAACATCACGGCATAAAATCATTAAGTATAATTTAAATAAAATAATATAATAGGTACATAATAGAAATAAGATTAATTACTACTCTTCACTTTGTGCTATACGATGGTTTTAATAGCATGCCAGTTAAACAAAGGCAAAGGCAGTGATTGTATTCGTATATGCTGCCATACATGTATATATTATGTAATAAATATTTACAGTTAATGTGTCTTGTCCATATTTATACAACACATCTTTACCACTATTCAAAGGTACAAATATCCGAATTTGAATATTTACTTGACAATATTTTACATTTTGTACACAATGCGCAGGTAAGACCTCATGGAGCCGTGCAGAAAGACAGGTTATTTACCATTAACTATTCATACAAAGGCAATCGCAAATTCGTAGGATATTATTACTGTGGATTGAATGCCACTTAAAATATACGTAGTGGTATGAAATGGTGTGGATGAGGTCAAACCCTAAGCGTACGATCTAATATATATATTTGACGATATACCTACTGTCAAATTATCTGTGATTAATATCACATTTAACCATTACAATCATTAATTACTCTTCCATTTCTTCTCAAATTCTTCCATTGGTTTTTGTGGTGAACGTCGCTCCAGCAGGAAAGTAGCACGTAGAGTGATATGAGTGGGACGTATAATTAGTGCCCAATCTGCTGTAAATGTGCGCCAAATAAAAAATTTGTGCGTGTTGTAGTTTTTGAAATAAACGGAAAAAACGATTCCTGCTGGGGTAACGTTGTCACAGCAGGAAAATTCTAAACGAAAGATCGGAGAGTTAAAAATTGCATATGAGCAGAGAGCTTATATTTGTGCAAATTTGTGCGCTAAAAATATAATTTGTGCGTCTTCAGGTTCTCGAGATATTGCGTTTCCTGCTGCGGTAACGTTTTGCAAAATCGCGTATCTAAAAGACTATTGTATGTGCGCCTGTAGAATAAACATGTACAAATAGCTCTTAATTTGTGCGTATTTGTGACAAAATTAGATTTAAAAAAATACTTATAGTTTTCGAGTAATCACGGTTTTTTCAAAAATCCAAACAGTGTCATAGCTCCTAAATAAGAAAACATATAAGGTCACTGAAAACTGCATTCGGTCCGTCTTGGCGTGGCTAATTAGCACAAAAAAAATCAAAAGTGCACATACGTGCGTTTTTGGATAATATGAATTAAAGTCAAAAAACGACGTCCTACCTTTGACGTCACCGTTCAAGAAACTGGCTCAACCTAAGATGTTTGGGCATTAACCAAAAATTAGTGCGTTTAGTCAAATAATATGTAAGATAAATATCCAGTGAGAAATACTTCGCATTAAGTAAATATAAACAAAAAAACAAAACAGACACAAACGCTGGTACCAAATTCGAATGACTATAAAAAAGCGGCGATTTTATACATGCTAATGACCTTCTTAACTTTACACACTAACCGATTAAAACTTAGTATACTCGAGTACACTGAAGTAGAAAATAGAAAATAAACTTTTTATTTGTGCGGTAGATTTGTACACGATGAAGTACATAATAAAAAAGGAGCTTAATTGCTACTTGGAATATTATTAGTTATCTTCATTCCAAATTTAATTAAAATACATTCAGCACTGCAATTCAACATACATTAGGACATTTACATTAATAACATGATAATAGTCTTAATTTTTTAATTGGAAACTGATCTGTGATTTTAAATTATACAAGATACAAAAATATAAAGTGTGTGTGTGTTTATGTACACGCGTTCGAAGTTATACTTCTTTGGCTTAATATAATATAAAAATCTTTTTAAAAGTTTTATCTTTCGCATAATTCTACGCTTGGAGAAAAAACGACATTAACAGTAGAAAAAACTAAAATGTTCGCTATAGTTAACTTCAGGGTGTCGGATTTACTTGTCGGTGTGCGCGCACATCGTAAGACTCTTCGTAAGACTCTATTTACTCTCATCATTTTTACCTAGCGCGCCAAAAGAAGTATAACTTTAATAACCTTAAGGAACTTTTTTCGTTCGAATATTTTACTTAAGATTTTTCTGTGATCTTATTTAAGAAAATCAAAATTAAAAAAAATATAAATAAGAATTTTCACACATACTAGGTCTTTCATTTGATAATTACACGATCCATTTATTATATTTTGTAATTATTCCCTAAAGGTCGTATAATTAATCACCAATAAACGTTTGAGCGTGACAGTACCTGCAATAATACGTTCAAGAAAGAAAGGTCATTAGTATATATGAAACCCCCGCTTTTTTGTAGTCATTCGAATTTGGTCGTATAACCAGCGTTTGTGTTACTGTTTTGTTTTTTGTTTATATTTACTTAATGCGAAATATTTCACACTGGAATTTTATCTTACATATTATTTGACTAAACGCACTAATTTTTGGTTAATACCCAAGCAGCTTAGGTTGAGCCAGTTTCTTGAACGGTGACGTCAAAGGTAGGACGTCGTTTTTTGACTTTAATTCATATTATCCAAAACCGCACGTATGTGCACTTTTGATTTTTTTTGTGCTAATTAGCCACGCCAAGACGGACCGAATGCAGTTTTCAGTGACCTTATATGTTTTCTTATTTAGGAGCTATGACACTGTTTGGATTTTTGAAAAAACCGTGATTACTCGAAAACTATAAGTATTTTTTTAAATCTAATTTTGTCACAAATACGCACAAATTAAGAGCTATTTGTACATGTTTATTCTACAGGCGCACATACAATAGTCTTTTAGATACGCGATTTTGCAAAACGTTACCGCAGCAGGAAACGCAATATCTCGAGAACCTGAAGACGCACAAATTATATTTTTAGCGCACAAATTTGCACAAATATAAGCTCTCTGCTCATATGCAATTTTTAACTCTCCGATCTTTCGTTTAGAATTTTCCTGCTGGAACAACGTTACCCCAGCAGGAATCGTTTTTTCCGTTTATTTCAAAAACTACAACACGCACAAATTTTTTATTTGGCGCACATTTACAGCAGATTGGGCACTAATTATACGTCCCACTCATATCACTCTACGTGCTACTTTCCTGCTGGAGCGACGTTCACGTTTTTGTGCTTGTAATATTAATTTATAAACCTATCACTTTAATAAATTTTCAAAGTTTTTTTTAGTTTCTGACAGAGTAACTTACAGATTGTGATACATGTAAATTCTCCAGTCAATTTGTTACGGTTGCATATAATTTAGGTTAATATAATTATACTTATTCAACGAGGGTCGTTTCTGCGGCGATTCTTAGAATCCAAGGAAATAAATTGATTTGACACTAATTAATGGTCTTTTATTTAATCCTTTTGTGTTATTAATAAAAACTGAATTTATAACAAAGATACATTTTATTATTAACAGTTCTTAAAATAATTAGGTACGTATAAAGTTAGGTAGTTATTTTTACTATACACACATATTACGTATGTTATTAACTATAAAAAGCCAAAAATGTATAACAAAAATAATAAATTAAGCTCTTGGCTCAAAGAAACTATCATAGATTAAGATCCCACTGCAAATTTGTGTAGTTATCGTGTGTGTGCTAAAATGCACATCTTTGCTCATATTTATGATTAGGTGAATAAAAATCTACCAGGTTGCCACTCAAAATGTGGCCGATAATATTTTTTATTAAATTATTATTATTTGATTTCGCGGGAAAAATTTCACTTATCAAATTTTGAAATAAAATATCGGTCACTTCACGGAAATAGGTATAAAGACTTTGAAAAATCGTAGTTGCCGTTGCGCACTTGGCCGCACCTCTTCGCAGCCAGGTAAAAACAGGTATGATTTTGATATATTAATTCGTCCATAACGAATGTTTATCATGTTTACATCAAAACAAATTATGATATACGGCAACCTAATTAAATCTGGCCGAAAGTTAGGGTTACTGGCTGTTAAAGATGGTAAATATTGAAGAGTGAGTGAGAGGAAGCTAGCGCGTAACATCACGAGTCTAACAAGGATAGAGATTGCCAGCTGTACGACGTTTTAAAGCTATTGCGCATCACGGAATTACAAGATATTTTTTTTAATTTTCCATACACTTGAATGTTTAATTTATATGTAATAAATGATTTCGAGTACTTGAATAAAAAAGAAAACTATTTCATACGGTACTTGCACAATATAATTTTCTTTACATAAGTAACCTTGGCTTTATTTTGATCAATATTATCAGTATTTATTTCTTAGTCGTTTTTGCTATTGTTGGAACTGGTGATTGAGAACACTAGCATCTGACGCATGCGTAACAGCTTTAAAACGTCGTACAGCTGGCAATCGCTATCATTGTTAGATGGGTGATGTTACGCGCTAGCTTCCTCTCACTCACCCTTCAATATTTACCATCTTTAACAGCCAGCAACCCTAACTTTCGGCCAGATTTAATAAGGTTGCCGTATGTCATAATAATGAGAAAAAAATAGCTTTGTTTTGATGTAAAAATGATAAACATTCGTTACGGACGAATTAATATATCGAAATCATACCTGTTTTTACCTGGCTGCGAAGAGGTGCGGCCAAGTGCGCAACGGCAACTACGATTTTTCAGTCTTTATACCTATTTCCGTGAATTGAAGGATATTTTATTTAAAAATTTGATAAGTGATTTTTTTCCCGCGAAATCAAATAATAATAATTTAATTAAAAATATTATCGGCCACATTTTGATTGGCAACCTGGTAGATTTTTATTCTCCTAATCATAAATATGAGTAAAAATGTGGATTTTAGCACGCACACGATAACTACACAAATTTGCAGTGGGATCTTAATCTATCAGTTCTAGATTGCTTCGCTTCTTGTTATCATCCAGGTAACACTGATAGGCCACACACATTTTAATTACTATCATTAAAACTTCTCCCAATGTTAGTATCATTTTCATTAAAATTATTCATACGTATCATATGCATAGCATAATCCAAGCTTGCAAAGGCTGCAGAAAGTTTTTCTAACGTCAGTTTCTGTGTTACCAATAGAAGATGCTATCAGGGGGAAGCGACTTTGTTTTATACTATGTAGTCATGACGTCTGCGATTAGAAAAATGTGGAAGAATCTTTTAGTTGTTATAACAGTATGGGTATTCAATTAAAGCTAATAAGAGTACAACAACCAGAAATAATGTAAGGAATGTCCATACATTTCATTACTTATCGACCCACGGCGTGACAGAGCGGTCGTGACGCAAATGCAAATCCAAAACGTAACACAGCGTTGACGTAGTAGTAATTCTGACATTTCATAGTCATTTCAAGCACTCATAGTATTTAAGAACAAGTAACATTATTAAAATATTTAATTAAAATTACCCAACGATTGAAGTCCAGTCGGGGTTTCTTGTTATATATTTCATTTAAACTCAACTTTGATTATCGTTTATTCATATAAGATTTTGATTCAACTTACTACGAATCAAGTAAAAAAATAATCACTAAATTAAGTACAAAATCGGAGTGGTCGTGAGTCAGAAAATAAAAGCCAATATGTTATCAAAGTAGCTTTATTCTAGCAAACGCTGTTTTACGAGCCGCCATATGGGCGTCCAACCCGGCGGCGTGACGAGCAGCGTAGCCAGCAGCCACAGTCAACGTAGGAAGGAGATTGGTTGGTAAATTGCCGAGATATTTTCCGGCAAGACGGGTGTACACGAGAAGTATTCCGAATAGACTCTCGTGTAAGACGTAAGAGTGGTAGGAGAGTGAGTTTAGTCGAACAAGCCGAAGCCCATGTCGTCGTCGCTCTCTTCTTCCTCCTTCTCCGGCTCCTTCTCCTCCTTCTTGGCCTCGGAGGGCGCGGCGGCGGCGGGCGCGGACGCGGCGGCGACGGCCGCAAACTTGGATGGATCCTGCAAATACAATCGGTGTTATTTGAACTTGATATAATATTCTTTCATGTAATTCTATGCTTAATAAAACAAAAAGTTATTCGTTATCGGTTCAAGAAGTAAGAGTTTACTAATTGCATATCGAGGGGTTCCGGTCTATTTGTTTCAAGCGACACGAAGGGCGAAATTGAGATATATATATATTCGGAATCGTCAGATTTTTCTGCGTCGTTTGGGCCCGGTTTCGTGGCGATTTGAGCACTTTTTTGGCGCTTGAAACAACAGTAAATTAAGATGTAGTTTAAAGTTGCTTTGATTGATGCGACACAAATTTAGGACTATTTTAGAAAACATGCACTTCAAACATACAAAATGTTTTGATTGTCGACTTAAGCCATTTTTAATGACGGAGAACTTAGTAACACAGGACGTTTGATTCATTTTGCTTATACCGGAAAAACATGCTCAATGTCGCTTGAAACATTTTACCTCCAACTGTAATATATACTTTATGTCGCTTAAAACATTTAAACTGCATGTAAAAACTATACATTCATGTCGCTTAATACAATTAGTCTGCAAAAAAAAAAATACATATATGTCGCTTAAACCACTTAAACTTCATCTAATTGTAATATACACAGTCGGTTAAAACTTTTTGTTCTCTACTCCAAATTATCTAAATTCGGCGGTAAAACCATTTTCACTTAATCTATTTAATAAAGGACTGACGCTTCACACATATCGTAACTGTAAGTAATGGATGTTAAATCATTTTTCCTTTACTAAAACTGGGAAGGCTACATCGTTAAAACAGTACATATTTTGTATGTATTGGTTGGCCGTTGTTGCATAAGACAAACCGTTTTTGGCGCCAGCGCATTTGAGCCGCTTATGTATAAATACCGCGCGCGCCCTCTGTGGCGCTTCAGTTACGTTGAAACGTGAGTGAGTGAGGACGTATCGCAGTAATTATTGTGTAGACAAATTTTGTTTCTGTGAAAAAAACTGTAACAGGTGAGTAATTTATTTGATTATTATTAAATTACTGTCATAAGTAACGAATATTAACAAATATACAATGTAGGTAGGTGTTCAGTTATTTAGGTCCATTATTAATTTCGCATCAACCCATTATTGGCCCACTGCTGGGCACGGGTCTTCTCCCAGAATGAGAGAGTTTAGGCCATAGTCCACCGCGCTGGCCAAGTGCGAATTGGTGGACCATTATTAATTTAATTGACAATAATCTAAACATTATTACGATTACTATTAAACCGCTATTATAAATATTATCGTTGTAGAAAGACGCTTGTAATTCTTTTTTTTATAATATAGAAGCAGCAAACGAGCATGCAGTCCACCTGATGGTAAGTGGTCACTGCCGCCCATGGACCTCTGTAAGCAACTTCATATAGAACATAGGTTCTATCTGAAGTCAAACACAGATGCGTTGCTACTCCCGAGGACTGAGATGGTCGTCTCATATAAAAGTGTGCCGGCAACCACACACTTCCATCGAAACACAAGAGCTTCACGCTAGAAATAGGTGTGGCGTTGATACTTCCCCGGTCGAACTACACTGGTTTTACCACCTTCAGAAATTATTATTATCTTAAGCAAGGTTAATAAAATTGTTAAAAATCATAAATAAGTATTATGGTTTCACTTATTTAGTTGCTTTTGCAGGGATTTGCATAGTTTACTATTAAGTTTCTATGACAAAAATTAGTTCTCATATAGTATGAATGTCCAGTTATCGAAATCTTTTATAATTTAGTAGAGGGAGAGAGCGGATTTTATTTTATATTGTAGCCATAATGGCATTTCAAGTATATTGCAATCCTTACTTATTTACTTGCAGTGACGTGTTTGCAGCGACATTAATTACTTTGAAATATGGAAACAAAAAGACAGAAACTAATAAAACAAAATACAAAGCGAATATTATCAGAATCTTTCAAAACAAATGAATACCAAGGAAAAGCACCTAATAGGTTTAAATTACCTATGAAAAAGAAGACTACAAGACCTAGTTCTTCTGGTGTAGAAGTTACACTATTAGGTAGTCCTTCTTATCACGAACAGAACAGAGATCTGAGGCTACAGTCAGATTCGATGGAGAAAAGCGTACAAATAACAAGCGAGGTATCAATCGAGACGCGAATTGAAAAGGCAAATGTTCTTGAGAATAGAAATGTCTATGAAAATAAAGAAAATTCTGCCAAAGAAGTTCAGGTTACAAATGTAAATAATTTACTAAATTTATCGTCAGTTTGCGTGATATTGATAATTTTGGCATACTAGTTATTGATGGTGTATTTTTTTTACAGAATCAAATTCAGAACGTACAAAACAAGACAAGAGAATCCAAAGAATTTATGGACACAGATTTGGAGGTCAAACAAGAATACGATAACGACGATAATTTTGAGATTTTTGAAATAAACATTGAAATTGAAGCAGAGGTTAGTCCATAGGATTACATTTACAAAATAAATCAGGACCTAGATTTGTGTTAATTTTAATAATGATAAAAATATTTTTATTATTATACATTTCAGACTTCATGTGACAATGGAAATATCTCAGAAAACATGGACACAGTAGAGCTAGAAAAACAGAGTCAAGAACAAATAGTAGATAAACAAAATAATATAACAGACAAGAAATTTAATAATCATCTGCAATCAAAAGTTGACACTGAAGAATATCGACAAGCGAAAAGACATGAGACTGAAGTAAACGAGCGTCTTACACCATCGATTAGTGAGGAAATATCGGAGACAGAATTGACTGAATTGAGGAAATCCTTAGAAGATGGGAATTCAAATGAAATAAATATCCCGCCTCTACACGAGCCTGTTGATATGCTTGACGCCAAAGTGGCAAATGACATAGAACTTCCTTCAAAAGATGCTGAAGGAGTGGCGCTTGAAAAGTATAATAATATAGCATTTTCAGGAAACGTTAGCAATGTAGCAGCCAATGACGCAACGCCTTCTGAAAAAGCTAATGATGTAGCAATTCTCTTCAAAATGAACGATAACACAGCACCTCCTGATAATTGTGATGACGCAGCAGTTCTAGAAAACGACGATGACGTAGCTCTTTCTGAAAACGGTAACGACGTAGCAGCTCCTGAAACAGACCAGGTCGAAATATCGGCTAAACAAAGACGAAATCGGCGAAAAGTTACATTAAAAAAAAGTTATGTAGATTTTTTATCTGAAGAGGAAGACTTTATATGGGACTCGTCATCGTGGAAGGATACTGATGATGAATCAACTGCAAGTGAGCTTGAGAGTCGCAGTATAATAAAGAAAAAAAAACAGAAGAGATCACAGGAAGGTGTAGTAGGCGATGAGGGTCTAAAGAAAAAAAAGTCTAATAAAAGGAAGTTAAATAAAGAACTAAAAAATAGTGGGAAAGAATACAAGATTAAAGGAGATGTAATGATTAGAGCAAAAGAACTACATGGAAATCCTTGTATAGGAAAAAAGTGTGGAAACAATTGCGACAATATTACAGAAGAGAAAAGAAAAAATCTATTTGATCACTACTGGAGCTTGTCCCCTGAAAGAAAGAAAGATTGGCTGATATCAATGTCATCTAAAAAAGAAGTAAATAGAAAACGAAAAAAAGATTCAACATACAGAACGAATACATTTCAATATTTTATTAATGCCGGAGAAGGACGGAGACAAGTATGCAAGCAATTTATTATGAAAACGCTTGATATTTCCCAGCGATATATATATTACACTTTGTCCAATGCTATTATGGGAATAGCAAAGAAAGACGAAAGAGGTAAAACCATACCTGTAAATAAAACTTCAGATGCCGTCAAACTATCAGCAGTAAATTTCATTAAAAAATTACCAGCCCTGCCCTCACACTACTCTAGAAAAGATAGCACCAGGATGTACCTGCCAGTTGAAATAAAAAATATCAAGAATTTGTATCGAATTTATAAGGAAGAACAGGTTAGTAAAGGCATCGACGTAGTGACGGAGAGAATATTTCGTGAAATATTTACCAAAGATTTTAACCTGGGATTTCATATTCCAAAAAAGGATAAGTGTATAAAATGTTTGCGGTTTGAAGGCCAAGATTTGTCTACAAATATAGAGATGAGAAACCACTTAGAAGAGAAGGAAGTTTCGAGAAAAAGAATGGAATGTCACCGTGAAATCACTAAAAAGAATCCTTCTATACTTTGTGTTTCGTTTGATCTACAAAAGGTGTTGAACACACCTTACGGAAACAGTATGTTGCTATTTTATTCAAGAAAATACACAGTTTATAATTTATGTTTCTATGAAAGCGTAACGAGAAACGGTTATTGTTATGTTTGGGGAGAAACAGAAGGAAAAAGGGGTGGGAATGAAATAGCAACAATACTACATAAATATATAGCCAACTGCGATCAACAAGCCACTGTTAAAAGTCTGATTTTATATTCAGACTCATGTCCAGGTCAGAATAAAAACAAACTGGTCCTCGCTGCACTCCACAATGCACTGCTGGTATCAAAGAACCTGGAAACTATCCAAATGAATTATTTACTGCCTGGACATACCGAAATGACTGTGGATAGCATCCATTCTACTATCGAAAATTGTGTTCGTAATACAACAGTGTGGGCACCATCTCAGTGGCTAACTATATGCCAGGTAGCAAGAAGAGTGCCAAAGCCTTATTTTGCGGAAGCTCTTACTCACGATGACTTCAAAAACTACGAGGAATTTGCAGAGAAGTATTTTAAAGGTAATCTTGCCGGAAAAATAAGCAAGATAAGAGTGGCAACCTTTAAAAAATCTTCCCCGAATGTCATGATGGTAAAATATAGCATGAAAGAGGATGCACAGGAAGAATCAATACCCATCTTAGCCAGACCAAAACCTCTAAATGCAAAATATAAGTCACGTTTACCAATAACCAAAAGTAAATACAATGATCTCAAGAAATTGTGTGACACAGGCGCTATTCCCAAAATATATCATGCTGAATTTCTGAATTTGTCACACAGCAATGGAAAAGATGTACTAATTGATACTGATATTGAAGATGAAAATGAAGAGAGAGAATAGATTACGACTTATTTTGTTATATTAATGATACGTTGTGGTGTTATAGTCTTTATGTGCTGCGTGCGGGATAGTCACAAAATCTTACCTTAATTTGTAATGCCTTAAAAATGTTCCTATAGATAGTATTATTGTTTTAAGTTCCTTAACGAAGACTAAGACTGAAAGCCTACTATTAATGTATAGGTACTATGTATAAAATCAAGATTTTATGATAACCATGTAAAACTAAGCTTGAACTGATACATACTTCTAATGTTATACTGTCAAAGTATTTGAGTTATTATTGCAATAACACCAATATTTGAATTGTTTGATGTTAATTAACATGCATCAACTATAATAATTAAAAAAAAAACTACGGTTGATTTTGATAAAATGTTGTTTTAATTAACAAATTAATTTACATTATTATTTCCCCAATTTTAGTGACATGTCCCAAAATACTACCAAATAACGACGGCTCAACCGCCGATATTTATTTTACATAGAAATTTTCTGTCATTAGAAACCATTCACTTTAAGTATAAAGCACTATATAAATCATTTTGATCTGCAACTACTGTCAGATCCTTCAGGTGCTTAAGCTGAATAGGCTGAGACTATTTCGTTATTGCAATGGCTCTTAACACATTTAGCCTCACACAATAATAACACCTTAGTGGAGCTTGAACCATTTAGCCTGTTTCTACTAATAAGTGATTTGAGGGCATTTTGGTTTAAGCGACAATTATCTCACGTAATAACAGATATACAGCAATGAAAACCAGACTAAATTATACGGGATTTGATAATAAATAATATATATTTCACTTTTTCGCAAAAATGTTGACACTTTTTAAGATATCGTTTTTTTTCCGAAATTTGAACCTTTGAAACGCTCTCCTGTAAAGTTGCAAAAATGGCGCTTAATTCAAGTAGACCGGAACCCCTCGATATGATTATTTTAGATTCCAATATGGTAACCGCTGGATTCAGATGGCTCAGGACCGATCGAAGTGGCGCACGGGAGGCCTATGTATGTCCAGCAGTGGACTTTCAAAGGCTGATGGATGGATGGATTTAGATTCCATAAGGGTTTTTAATCTAAAACTATTTTAATGGTAAAATATCGTCTAATTAATACTTACACAACCATTTTGTTGTGCAAGCATGCAAGAAAATAAAAGTAATAAAAGGAGTTTTGGAAACTATTTGAAAAACTAAATAACATATCAAAGAAAACTCACCTTAATGAACTCCTTGATGGTGGTGGCCTCCTTGAACTCAACCTCTGTGACGGCGGCGATGGCCAGCAGGTTCTTGAACCCGTTGGCGATGGAGTGCGGCGCGGACGCCACGGTGGGGTAGCCCATGGCCAGCGACAGGGCCGCCACGTTGGCCACTCCCTCCTGGAACTTCGCGCGCAGGTCCTCGGGCTTGATGTCCAGGATGGCTGGCGCGAAGATGGTACCGGAATCGTACACCTAAAGACATTGCAAGTGTTCTTCATTGAACTATTTTCTACAATTTTTTTTAACAAATGAAAGTATGAAATATAAACTCAATGTAACATAAAAAAAACTGTTTCATTTCTTTGTTCATTGAATCAATTTACAGCTTATTAATTCAACACTGTTTATACATAATAAACCCTTAACATTATTTAGTTAAAAATTCTAAATTCATAACTTCATATTACATCAACCAATAAGATTTATCTGTTACTTTAATTTGATGTTTGCTTGAGGTTTAAAAATCAGTCTAAACTGATAAACAATCAAAACCACCCAGCAAGTACTTTCCCAAAGGTAAATTATCAGAGTGCACAAAAATGCAAACTGTACTCAACACTTTGGGTAGGTCACTAAGACCCAGAACTCTTGTCAACTGAACTTGAAAAATCTTGTCAATTGAACTAGATATTATGCATTGTTTCTATAGCCGGTCATTCAACGGTTTATTTATTCGTGGCATTTGGACGTAATGTATCCCCCGCGAATAAAGAGCTTTATTTATTGTTGAAGATTTGGTTACATACCTGTTTGACAACAAGACCGTACGAGAACGGAGAGATGTTCAACATGTTGAGCAGGGTGGCTTCGGAGGCGCCCACCTTGTCGCCAGGCTTCAAGATGTGCACATCGTTGATGATTTCAATAGTACCTGAAATTTCATTCACCAATTAATCCACAAAAGAAATACCCCAAAATTATTAGTTTACAAATAATTGGTTGTATGCAATGTATCTTCAAAATGCCAGTGCAAAGTTTATAAGTGAACAACACACTAGGATAAATTTGAAGAGTCACTCTTGTCTGAAAGCGAAGCCATTAGGCTAATATTACGCCTGCTGGTATTAGAACAGACATACGATTTATATGTATACATGTTTTAAAAACATGTCTGATTAAAATATACATCCTGATATAGTTTGCGTTAATTAATGTTTTAAATATGTTACCAGTACTCACTACATGCAGTTTTAATATATTTACTGCCAATTTCGTCCAAGTTGGAAGGACGCGATGAAGACGAAACATTTGCGTATTCGAAAGGTAGTAAAAACATTAAAACTGCATAAAATGAGGATTCATTACATATTAGGGTGTGTCAATTGGGCCATAATTCTAGTGTAAAATTAAATAATATTTTGCCAATGGACAATTTGAATTGCAATAATGATCATACCTTATTATAACTCACAACTTAATTATAAATTACTAACAATTAATAAGTTTAATAACTTTCTTGGTTTCTTCTTGGTTTTAGATTATAAAAAGACCTAATGTAAAAACTGATATAATCTTGATGTGATGATAGGTTTTTATTACTTCTAAACTTCATGTTCTCTTGTAATACTTACCCTTGGAAATCTTGGTGGGGATGGAGAGAGCCTGGAAGAAAGAGGTCTTCTCAGGACCGAGCCCCGTGTTGTGCGCGGGGATGACCACGGACAGCGGGGCGATGGCGCCGGGCCTGGCGGGCGCGCGCACCTTGTTCTCCAGCAGTTTGTCACGGACCTGCCAAAATTATGGTGAATACATTAAATACATTTATATGAAAACATAGCTTAACATAACACACAGTGTACGCAAGTGAATCATTAACTAAGAATCATAATGTCTTTATCTTTCAATTTTAAGTAATCTCATATATTCATTACTGAAATAATTTACGATGTTTTGCCAATAATAAGCATTTTGTAATAAATCTAAAAACTAATGTATAATGGAAATATACATGTAAAAAAAGTACTTTTACATGTATCCTTTCAATGGGCCCCTAGAACAAAATCGTATCTGAAAAATTACCAATTTACGTATGAAGCTTCAGTGATTGTAATAGTAATTACAATAATACCTGAATTATTATTAAATAGCTATTAATGATTTTCCATAGATCGTCTTTCTTGGCGTAAGTAATCAATGTTTGTATATCCTTCTAAGCTTCATACTGTAAATTGGTAATTTGTCATATACGATTTTGTTCTACAGGTCCATTGTTTTATCCGAGTCACACAAGTAGACAGCTAGCAGTAACTAGATAAAAACTGTAAAAAAAATATGTATGTTATAAAAAATTTGAATTAATCAATTGAAATAGAAAAATAAATATTAATGTTACACTTCAGAGCATCAACCTAGTTTTATGTAGATTGAATCATGGTTGATTTGGACCACTTCAACATTTAACTAATAATAATAATAGATTTGTTCCTTCAAAATGCCAGTGCAATGTTTAAAACAACAACACACTAGGATAAATTTGAAAAGTTACTCTTGTCTGAAAGCGAAGCCATTAGGCTAATGTTACGCCCACTGGTATTAGGACAGACATAGTATGGCTTATATCAAATGACAAAATATATATAAAATGACAAAGACTAATGAGATGGTATTCATAAATATGTACAAACAAATGTAGAGCATTTTGCCCTTAAACCATTTCAACACAAGTTTTGTATGGATGAACCTCCATTGGCTACTACTAATTGAGGTTGAGGTTACTTGCTGTTTATGTGACTGTCAAGTAATATGTATGATTGTCTCAAAAAAAATGCATACAATCAACCCATTATTGTCCCACTGCTGGGCACGGTTCTCTCAGAATGAGATAGTTTTAGGCCATAGTCCACCGCACTGACCAATTGCAAATTGGTGGACAAATGGTCAATGAACTACCGAAGTTTATAGATACATTAAATTTTTGTCAGCTTTTGAAGTGCTACTAAATATTAAATGTCCCCTATTTAATTCCTTAAAATCACCTTAAACCCATAGTAACCAACGGACAGTCGTCAGCTTGAAACATCAACATTGAATAAACAAGATAAACTAAGTACAATACACACCTCAACAAGATCTCCACGGGTGAACACAAAGCCGATATTCCCCTTGATGTGGGGCAACAGTTTCTCCAGCGCCGGGTTGTTCTCCAGGTGGTCCTTGATGGCCTTGCGCATCATGGTGTTCTTGCCCATGAGCACGATGCTGTGGCCGCGCAGCGAGATACGGATCTGCTGCATCTGGGTCGAGCCGACGTTGTCTGCGCCCACTAGGAAGCATTTTGGGTACTCGTCTAGCAGTTGCTGGAAAATAACGAGTTCATTAAGTGCACTGCAAATTAAACAAAACACCCATGATTTTATACTGAGTACAGAAAAGAAGACGTAGTGGATGTAAGATAAAGTATTAAAAAACATATGGTGAAGATTTCTTTTTTAACATGCCTAAATAATCATTCCACATAGATAATAATAAAATATACTTAAAGATATCACGAAATAAATAAATACATGTAACTAGTTGATAAAAATATACATATTAATGTAAACATAAATAGTGTTCTTTCATTAAAGCATTAGTGTAGTCAGCAGTTTGAAACTTATTGATAGCAATATTAAATTTAGTGTGTGCCGGCCTCAGAACGTGGGTCTAAGTGACTTAGAAACAATTTTTAATGACTCAAACTGAAAGTCTGGACAACGTTAATGAAGACTGTAGGTAGCTAAGTATGTCACATACAACAACATACAATTGAGTTTGGTTATGTGTAAATTGGTTTGGATAGTACTTGTAGATATTTATCTAAACTATTATTGTTTCAAACTATAGTTAAGTTAATACTGTGATTCACTTGCGGATCTCAGCAACACAAATCAGACATTTTACTAAGGAAAGCTAACCTAACAAACAATACATGAGGTTGGTAAAATTACTTACGATGATCTTAGTAAAGTAGTTGGTTTTCCAAGTATTCTTGTCCTCCCTACCCATCTTGAAGTGAAGTAGGGACTTCGTAGAAATTTAAGGACTGAAATAAAGTTCACACATAAACTTGACATCTTGTTCGACTGATAAACAAACTTTTACAACTATTTAAAAATGAAATTTATAGTTATTCAATTAAATTTACTGCTAGGGTACACTACAATGCAAATTATAAAGAAATTAATGCAAGGATTACAAAAGTAGACGACGATTATTTTACACTCACCAAGAAAAATAACAACACGTACTCACGACGTGCGGGACAAGAAAGAATTCTAGTGTTGTCCCTACATTGAGTAATTTGCATGAGTATTTTGCCAATGTTGCCATAATTTAATTCGAACTAGAGTAATAAGACTTGAAAAATCGATAATGAGTAATCGATTTGGAACTGTACATATATGTTTCTTTTCACAAATTACATGTCCTTGTATTAGTTACTGTTTTTGTCGGTAATTTAACGACTCAATCCTTACCAATCCCAAATACAATACGTTACATATTATATGTATTTTAAACGGTGAATATGCAAAATAATATACCTCATAAATTTTTGCATTCGAAGGTATACAAATCATACAGATTTAACGTGTTTTACAGATGTGCATTACTAGCACATTATACTTTAATTACTGACGCACGTATTGGTACGTAACAGTTATCGATTTTATATTTCCTCTAATTACATGCTGCACATCACTAATAAAATTCATAATTGAGGTTTATCTGTGGTTTTTGTGTACAGATTATATAAATTTTAAACAGCATACTGCCGCCTATTGTTTATCTGCAGTGCTTCCGTGAAACTGTCAAATCAGAAATCAGTCAAATATTCTCCAAGCTAGGCGGACGTGTGTAATTTCCGTTATTTTTATTTGATATAACAATAGGAAACCGACTAGGGACGAGCCACGTGTTACCGTTTTCAAGTGTAATACAGGGGGTAGTTAGTTATTGCGATGTCTTTATTTCGGAAACCCAAAAAGATCCAGCGTCGCATGTTTTGTGCTGATGATGAGGAGGACGCTGACCCGGAGCCCCCGCCGCCGCCAGTCATCAGCCAGAATAAGAAAGAAAACAAACCGTTAAAACCTTCCTTGTTAAGTTTTGCCGATGAAGGTAAATACGTTGTTCGCTCGACCTTCGCGAAGTCTAGCGTGAAATTAGTTATTTGACACTGAACGCGCCTATTTAAATACACATTACCTCTAATACATTATTTTGAAGGATTGCATATATTTCTTTTATGAAAATCTCGTTAATTCGTAAGTTTATTTTAAGTGATCTGTTACAAGAAAATGTAGCGTATTATAAACTTGTTAACTTGAGTCAAACTCATACATTTCTTCACATGACGAAATTGTACTTATCATATTTAATTTAATGATAAATAAGAGTTAACCATTAGAAATTGACTGCAATACTCTGTTAGAAAACCTTAACATTGTAAAAGGCAGTTAATTTTTCCATCAAAAATACACCAATGTTTCTCTAAAGACATTGCATGAGGAAAAAGTGTAGAAATGTAACATCTTTTCAGATTGTTGAAAAATTATGTGGCGGGTGGATCACTAAAGAGACCTGGGCGTTCTATGATTTTACTCATCATAAATGGCTAATAACTTTAAAAAATCTGTAAAATTTCAAACAGCTGAATTGAAACACTTTACCATTGTTGTGCCCCTCATTTGCACGAAGATGGAAATTAATGTTATATAAATTTGTCGACTTTTTTTAGTCAATAAACTGCAGTTCTAATGTAATTTTGGCGACCTTTTTATTTTGCAAAGCACTGTAATTTAATATTCATAAAAAATAAAATATAAATTTAATACTCATTACACAATGCAAATGAAAATATTTGTCACGTCACTAGTGTTTATGTCTTGAACATATTAAATATTTAATTGTTTTATTACCAACCCTTCATATTACACAGAGGAGGAAGGAGAAGTGTTCAAGGTGAAGAAGTCGTCACAAAGCAAACGTCTCTCAAAGCGCAGGGAGAAGGAGAAACGCCGTGTCCCTGACGGTGATAGTAACAAATTAGACAGTAATGGACATGAGGTAATGTGTGCTATTTTGCAATTATATATCACATAATAAATGAATCAATAAATATAACTTTGTATTAGAACATAAAATAAATGATAAAATTTTCTGTGTATTAAAAATCTCATTATAATTTTATCATCGGAGCGTAGCAGCAACAATTGTTATTGACTTTTGTTTCTTAAAAAAAAATCACTCATCTAATTTTTATATGTAGAGAAATAAACTGCTTGGGCAATGCATGAGCATGGCAGGTTTCAGCTGACAAATTAGACAAAAACTTTGTTGAAATGTTATTGGTATGCAACTAAGAAGATTTTGACAAAGTTTATGCTTTTTTTAAGTACAACTGGGTCAGTTGAAAATGTAAGTTGAATCTCACTTCATCATAAAATTGGCCTTGAATCAGTGCTGTCTATAACTTTTCCAGATTTGGAGAAAGTGAGATATGTTCCTGGATTTGTTTGCTAAGTTCTCACATAGCATAACACTAAATATCTTTCTTTGGAAACTTATAAGGAAAAATATGCAACTTTATTAATGTTTAGAATGTATATGAATATGGAAATGCAAAATTAATGTCATTAAATCTCAAAGGCTCATATTGCTTACTAAATTATAAAATGTGAATATTTACCTATTATTGAAATGTTTGAATTAGGTAAATTATATAATTTTAAAACTTTAACCGAAATTATAAAACTAACTTAAGTTATATAGTGAACTTGCCTAACATTGTATTTATTTATATATAGAATTTGAAACAATGTGAACTTAAATGTGATTTATCATGGTAATTTGTGAACTGTAAGGAATTCAAAGAATATTTATAATCAGTTAAATACGTTGTAATATTATTATAAAATTATTTTTGCTAAAGTACAGCTTCAAACAGTTCATGTCCTAAAGTTACAAAAATTATTTCCTACAGGAAAAACATGCGGAACCGGAGGAGAAACCGAAAGAGGAGGGGAAAAAGCCGAAGAAGAAGATCACTTTGGAGGGGTTGATTCTGTCGGGGCGCGAGGCGCTCGCTGCGGACGGCGCCGGGGACGTGTCCGAAGACAGCGGCCACTCGGAAGACGACAATAGGGGGTTCCACCAGTACCGGCCCGAGTCCGTGCGGGCCGCGCTCGCCGTGGCGCCCGGCCTCATACCGGACGCCGCGCTCATCCACGCCGCGCGCAAGACCCGACAGCAGGTATGAGAGGTGAGGGCATAGGAGCAGCAGCGACGGACGACACGCGCTCGGATACAGGGATTTAGGAATGTAGTGCGTTTTAGCTAGGTGGTGTTGTTCGCGGAAGGCTGCATGGAGTATAGTTGGTAAGCTGTAAGATAAGTTTATCAGAATATTTTGGCATTTTGTAATTTTGAATGTTTATGAAGTATAACATACTTAAACCCTCGTTTTACTACTATATAATGATGCTTAGAAACAAGATTATTAAAGAGTTTTATATTGCAATTTTTCCAATTCATATTGTGGTTAATTGTGCCATGTACCCGCTAAATCCAGGAAATATGGGGTATATTTCCTGGATTTAAAGGCATTACAATTTTAAACAATCAGTAAATGACACCTACAGTGATCCAAGTGATCATAAGGCACAGTCTATTAACCTACGATGGTCACAAGTTAGGTGCACACAAATTATAGAGCACCTCTCCAAATGCATAACGCTTGCAGGCTCGCGAGCTGGGCGACTTCGCGCCAGTGCCGGACGCGACGGGCTCGCGGCTGGCGCGCGACGACGACGTCGACGACGACGACGACGACGATGAGGAAGGCCGCATACAGGTCCGCGGACTCGAGCTGCCCAGCGACAAACCTACGCGTGAGTGGCGTTTTTAGACCCCTTTTAGCTTGTATTGTATGTGTGTAACGGAATCTTTGAGCTCAGTTTACACCAGTTTCCAAAATTCTGATTAATTTGAAATTTTGCACACATATGACCCATAAAAATGCAATAATATGAAAAAAATAATATTTTTGTTTCACAAAAGCGTGTTTATTAGTTTTTACTAAAATTTGTTTTCAGTCATTATATGTTCATCGTTCATCGTGACCACATATAGTCCGACTCTATATCTGACTCTAAATTATCTATTATTTTTTTTACCGATTTGTTAAAAAACATATATAGAAATTTATCTTAAACTGAATTAATGACTATTATGACAATAGAACAGCTTTTTTTTTAAAGAAAAGAGAATAAAATAAGGTCACATTAAAACATTATAAATGAAAAAAATATAATAAGGCTTTATGGCACTGGCTTTATGATACTGGGATTGAAGTATTGAGGTTAATTTTTTATTATAAATTAAAATATTAAGTGAAAACTAAGTTACTAATACTAAGTGTAATCATTACTATTTTAGACATAACTCAGCTAAGAATAGAGTAGTCGCCTTACTATAGCTCAGAAGGGATTGGCGTACGGTAACCCCGCCTCACCCCTCATTATGATATGCGCCCATGCAGAAAGGTTTTGGTTCATACACATACCAAGCACATACATACTGTAAAAAAAATCTTCCATTATAAAACTAAGAAACTTTTAAATACAGTTTCTATAAACACCCACAGCCTTTTTAACTTGAAATTGATGATAAAACATTTCAAACAAAACCTCTGTAGGCAATTGTGTAACACATATTACAATTTATCCCCAAGAAGTTGACTTGGCGAACTTTGTTATGCCTAAAAGTCAAAAATCTAAAACCAGCAGTGTTCCTCCACTATATTATGCATTTATTATACACAAAAACCTTCCTCTTGAATCACCCTATATATTAAAAAAACTATTAAAATCCGTAGCTTAGTTTTAAAGATTTAAGCATACATAGGGACGACATACAGTGGGAAGCAACTTTGTTTTATATTATCTGTGTCCCCAATGCAGGTGGAACGGCGGCGGCCTCGGAGGAGGAGCTGGACAGCGAGGCGGAGCAGTGGGAGGAGCAGCAGCTGCAGAAGGTCAAGCCCGCCATCGTTGACCTCACTGGTTTGTGTTATATTAGTATTCATCTTTAGTTTAATATGCTGTGGTTCACAGTATTGTTACTCACATTTACGTTTACTGCCATATTATTGTATAATATTGTTTTCGTTACCGATAACTGATGGGGAAGGAAGGTCCTCGAGTGGTGACCACGTTTAGGCAAAAGGAGCACTGCCCCCAACCCCCACCCACCAAGTGGACCGATGACCTGAAGAAGACAGCAAGAAACCATTGGATTCAGAAGGCACAGGACCGGTTGAAGTGGCGTCATTTAGGACTATGTTCAACAGTGGACCTCAAAGGGCTGATGGATGGATGGATGAATGGATTCTTTTCGTTTTACAATGACAAGAGAACCTTTACGTATTTATTTTTTATTTATTTAGTTTTCAATGTAAACGAAATCATAAGGGTTTGACACGATATGCCACCAAATATTTTTTTCCAATTCAGTTCGGCGCAACAAGACTAAATCCTTCTTGCACAGTAAACCGAAATGTTAAAATAATAACGTTCATAATATAAAAATATAAACTATTATCTTAAAATATGTGATTTGAGTTGGCTCTCTTGAGTTGGTCTCGTTAATTAGTTCGCGTTCGTTGATTAGGTTGAAAGGTTATTATTTTTTTTAAACAAAAGAACCAATACCTGGCTATGGCCATAATTTGTATAATAGTGATTATTATGTACCCATCGTCCGCAGGGGAGGGCGCGATAGAGCTGAACCCGTTCGCGGTGGCGCCGCCGCCGCCGCGGCTGGCGGACGGCCCGCCGCACCTGCGCCTGCTCTACACGGACACGCAGGCGCCGCCCGCCACCGCGCACGATCTCATGGAGGCTCTGAGGAAAAGGTACGTGCGCGCACGTACTTGCGCACTTTTTTTATGGTTCGTTTTTATTTTGATTTGGTTAGGTTTTGATGTGCGTTTTTGTTTTATGAATTATGCGTTATAAATTTCAAAATTACATTGCCTCACAGTAGGATTCTCTCGTGTGTCGTGGGTACCATGGGGACACACAAGACGAATGCACAAACACCCAGTACAGAAATTTAAACTCATCATTCATATACCTGTCTGGCCGGGAATCAAACCCGGGACCCATTGCGCGTCAGACCGATATGGTAACCGCTGCGCCACGCGGGTCGTCGAAAAATATTGATTATAAATAATCCTTCTAGTCTACACTACGTTTTTAGCTGTAGGTAAATAAAAATGTATATAAAGGGACTGAATTGCATACATTATTCTTAAAAATAGATCATTACTTTAAACGTAACACGTGACCATTGTGGAGTGAATGTGTTTCGACAGTGCTCATGAGCTATATATACTCCATGAACTATATATAAAAGAGAGATAATATAAGAGATAAGATGTTAGCTTGAAAAAACTGACAATAATCCTATTCTGAATAACAGGGCACCATCTTGAAGAGTTGCGGAATATCTATATAAATGGGGTACAACCTATTATTGTCCCACTGCTGGGCACGGGTCTTCTCTTAGAATGAGAGTTTTAGGTCATAGTCCACCGCGCTGGCCACGTGCGAATCCATAAAAATATTCCTACATAATATATTGACCGCAGATTGGAGGAGCTGGAGACGGACCGCGCGTCGCTGGACAGCAAGCGGTCGGAGCTGAGCGAGCGGCTGCTGGGCGCGGCGCGCGTGCGCGAGTCGCGCGCGGCCCGCTGCGCGCCGCTCGACGCCGCGTACAAGCGCGCGCAGGCGCTGCGCGGCTACGTCACCGACCTCATCGAGTGTCTGGACGAGAAGGTGGGTGGGGGGCGCGGACAGCGGCGTTCGGAATAGTAGTGTTGCCATGTTAGGGGTTTTTCCCCAAAATTAAGGGGAAAAAGTAGGATGGGGTTTTTTAGGGGTGTTATATTTTTAAGGGTACTTTTTTGTGTTTTTTAAGGGAAATTCCCGCCAGGCTACATGATCATGCCCGGGGAGTTTCAGACCGGCAAGTACAAGCCTGACTACGATGAAGAACAAAGACCAAAAAAAAGTTCATGCACTACATCCGATGACCCTTTTTTTCGTCGTCGGGGAAACCTACGACCTGATTCAGAAATACGGGAGGTCGCTAGTAATTCCAGTTTTAGGGGATTTTATTGTTTTTTATTTATGGAGGGATTTTTTTTATGGAGGCTTTAGAATACATTTTTAAGAGTTGGTAACCCTGAAACTGAGCAAGCGGCCAGTGGACGCGACGCGCGTGCGCGAGGTGCTGTATGGTTCGCGAGATGTTGCGTGATGCGAGAAGTATGCGAAGGTGACGTACCTCGCAACTGCTGAGTACTCATGGCTTTTGACAACTGCGGGGACTTTGACGTTCGAAATTTAAAGTTGTATAAAACCTTACTGCATGTGCTAACGGGCTTAATGATGACTATGCAATGATACGTGGTCAAAATGTTAAATTTTAAAATGGAAAAATTGCGCGCGCCTACCTGTTAAAAGTTCTTCAGAAAAATCCTCAACTATTATTATTGAAAATGCACCTTCTGGCTATAAATGCATAGTTAAGAGATTTTTTTAAATACACAGTAGCAGTTTTATAAGTGAAACGGCAAATAAAAATCTGTTAATGGCATTGACATTAAAAGAAGAGCCTGTCAGAGAAGAGCTTGCCAGATTCTTTTTTGACTAAATTGGAATTTGGAAAGTTTTTCGGTGAAAAAAGCGGGACTTCACAGTCAAAATCGGGACAGCAGTCCTCGCACTAAAAAAGAGCCCTGCGCTTCTCCTTGTTGTAGGCGGGCCGGAGGATTTGTCGACCTTTTTTTTGGTCGACAAACTGTAGATCGACTTAAATTGGGTTTTGGGTAAGGTTTGAAGACCTTTTTTGGCTGAGTTCCACTTATATTTGCAATTGGCGATTTTTTTTTTGTAAAAATCTGGTCCTTCCCGAAAAGCGGGACCGAACGTGTCCCACGCGGGACATTTAATTTGGATGAAAAAATCGAAACGTCTGGCAACCCTGGTACGCACCAGTTAACAGAGGTTCCGTTTTCTTCACATACACGCGTATACGCAGATGCCGCAGCTGGAGGCGCTGGAGGGCCGCGCGCTGGGCGTGCAGCGGCGCCGCTGCGCGCTGCTGGTGGAGCGCCGCCGCGCCGACGTGCGCGACCAGGCGCAGGACGTGCTCGCCTTGGCCGGTACTGCTCGCACTACACACGATTACTGCTTCTTTAACGTGCATACTAATGCTTTATAAAATGTATATGGATGATATAGATGGATATTAATAGCTGCCATTATCATTGTAAGGCAATAGATTTGTATAAAAAGGTTTATTGGACTTTTATCTTTTTTATTTGACGACTCGCGTGGCGGAACGGTTACCATACCGGTCCGACACGCAATGGGTCCCGGGTTCGATTCCCAGCCAGACACATATCTGAATGATGATTTTAGATTCATGTTCTGGGTCTGGGTGTTTGTCTATTCGTCTTGTGTGTGTCCATGGTACCTACGACACAGGAGAATATCCTAGTGTGGGGTTATGAGTGTAAAAAGAAAAGCGTGAAAAAAAGCGAGTTATCTTTTAATGTAATTGCTACTATTCCAATAGGACAATACAAAAATGAAAAATTGAAAGTAATAAATCTTCCATTCCACTTATGACTCTCTCCTATACTAGGCTTTATTTTTTTATTTTAATACAGGTGTAAGAAAAGAGTATGCAACCAATCTGATTGTCAATAGCCATTTGACATACTTAAAGGATCCAAGGATTTCAGTATCATCATCATCATGTCCCAATAGAATTTAGTCCAACCTTCGATTAGCAACAAATGTGTCGCTTATACAGAGAAATATGTATGTTGGTACTACTCGTGTGTCTCTTTCCCTTACCCATACCGTCTTATTCAAGCTAAACTAGAATAGGGTTTAAAATCTTTACAGCAACGAACTCTTAACTCAAATTTTACAGTCTTATGTTCTTATGAATAGTTGAAAATATTTAACATCACCGTTTATACTTTCTTTTGTTCAGCACGACCCGGCTCCGCCAAGCCAGTGGACTCAGAAGACAAACGGCGCCGGGCTGCCGAGCGCGAGGGGCGAAGGCGCGCTCGACGGCTCAAGAGGGAGGCGGCTGCCGCGGCCGCGGGGGGCGCTCCGCCCTCGCATCGCGACGGGGACTCCAGCGATGACGAGCTGCCGCCAAATGACCATCAACAGTTTGTTCACGAGATTGGTAATCATTGTTAAATTACTAAGAAAGACCTTTTAATATTTTGTTCCCTTTTATTTGTCAACCAATTGTCTTTCCCTAGTTTTGTTTTGTTTGGTGGCCATTGGAAAATGTTATTGTACAATAAAACATGCACGGGAGTGTGTTGCAATGAAGTAACTAGCCGTTACCGATGTGGTCGTCGCGGGTGATGGGCTATACGCGTGGTGTACACTGCGAGTTTACTCCATACGATTAAGGTCAAAATTGTGTTAGTGCTGGTGCATGTTGTTTTTAGTGGTCATTCAAAGCGGACACTTGCCCAAGTATAGTCGTAAACCTTGTTTAAAAAAATGACCTTTTTTGCATTTTTGATCCGATTACCCATTCAATTCCATTTTTATACTGTTTCATTATATCAATTTTTTCCTCTTGTTTTTTTTATGATGGTGATACAAAAATCTTTTGTAGTACTCAATTTTCTATGACAAGTATTCCTAATTTGGACCATCATGCACATATTATTATACTTAATATTCTAAAGCTGTGATTGTGTACATGCAATATGTTTCAATTGAACAATTTGCAACTCGCAGCGTCCATCCGCGCGGAGGCGGCGTCCCTGTTCGCGGACGCGCTGGCGGCGTGGCGCGGCGTGCGCGGCGTGTGCGCGCGCCTGGCGCGCTGGCGCCGCCGCCGCCCCGCGCTCTACGGGGACGCGTACCTCGCCGAGTGCCTGCCGCGGCTGCTCGCGCCGTACGTGCGGCATGAGGTACGTCTCGTATAGAGGACACGGTGTTTGCCCCGGCGCGGCGTCGCTGTTCGTGCGCGCGCTGTCGGCATGGGGCGGCGAGTGTACCACTCCACGCTCTACGGGGACGTGTACCTCGCCGAGTGCCTGCCGCGGCTGCTCGCGCCGTACGTGCGAAGTACGTCTCATATAGAGTGCGTTCCATTAGACGTTCACAAAGCTCACGCTCACGACCGCAATTTTTCCCGTACGTATAGGGGACGTCTTACCCTCCGGGACTCTCATATGCCGAGGCAATGTCAACATAAGGGCGGTGGGTAGGGAATTTCGGGCCTCGAGGGGTTCCCTTTTTACCCGGGCAATTCTCTAGGAAGTCGAATACCTCCCGGAGTTTTTCCCGTTCCACTAGCTTGTGAGCGTTACTGACATAATTCCTAGTGGAACGATCACTTCGATTCACCTTATTAGATGGATCGTTGTCAGCTCCGCGTGGGCGTAAGTCATGACGTCATGAGTGAGCACGGTCGTCTTGTGCAACGACGTTTTGGGTGTTTGGGGCTTTGTAAGCGTCTTCTGGAATGCGCCCATAGAGAACAGTGTTTGCCTGCCCCGGATTGGCGTCGCCGTTCGCGCGCGCTGACAATGTGGGGCGGCTTGAGCGGCCGCCTGGCGCCTCTGCCGCCTCGCGCTTTACGAGGACGCGTACCGAATGCCTGCCGCAACTGCTCCCCGAACATGCGATATGAGGTACGTCTCATATAGAGGACAGTGTTTGAGTGTTTGCCGCGGTTCGGCGTCGCTGTTCGCGGACACGCCGGTGGCGTTGCTCTGCGTGTGCGACCGCCTGGCACACTGGCGCCGCCGCCGCCTCGCGCGAGGAGACGAAAGAAACTCAGTGTTCTAAGTATTGATAAAAACTTTCTGCCGCATCTGCTCGCGCTCTACGTGTGACACGAGAATCGGCTCGTGAAGTTATATTAGTGTTTTGAATGTTGCAAATTTCCTACCGCACCTGCTAGCACTTCACGTGCGACACGAAGTCATTATCCAAACTCTATTGGCGCGATCCCTGTGGCGGAGCGGTCACAATAGTAATGTGACATACACTGTTTTCCGGGTTCATCGTTGATACTACCGCCGTTACTCATGTTGCTGCGATGGTAACGTTTATCGTGCTTTCGGAACGCAGTAGTTGGTTGTATTATAGAATTATACATATTTTTAACAATGTAATAAATTTTCGCAGCTCATCCTATGGAATCCCCTGGCAGATGAAGACAATGAGGATTACGAGAAAATGGACTGGTACAAGTGAGCGATTTATATTCAAATAATTTTATGTAATTTTTATAAGCAACACTAACTACAAATTACTGTTAAAAATTATACACACATACATAGTATTTCTTTACAAAATTTAATGATTAATTACATTATATTTTGACTTATAAGTAATTTGAGGACTTAAATCTGCATCGTCCTTATTCTGAAAAGAAATACAAAATCCAAAAAAGTGTTACCACTTCTACAAAATAGTGTCTATTTACATGTTAATTTAAATATTATTTTTTTCCTCAGATGCCTTATGATGTATGGAGTGAGATCAGAGAAGCTGTCGAGTGATTCAGACCAGTCCTCCGACGAGGATAACGAGCCAACGGTGGTAACTGAGGACTCAGTGCGAGAGGATCAGGATCTGATGTTGGTGCCAACCATCATTGACAAAGTGGTGCTACCTAAGATAACAGGTATGTGCCAGAAGACGTTTATAAAGATGATTTGAAAGTGAGACAGGACAAGACTAAGACTCCGTTTATACCTAATTTCATGCAATATTAAAATAGCAGTTCATCTGATGGTAAGTTGTAACTAAAATGCCTATGGACATCTGTAAGCCACTTCATACTGAACATGAGTTCTATTTGAAGTCCTTCACAGATGTATTCCTGCTTCTGAGGATTAAGACGGTTGCCTCATATAAAAGTGAGCCGTCAGCCCCACCCTTGTACTGAAAGATAAGATTTGCTACACGATAGAAATAGATGTGGTTGTGGTACCTCCCTAATGTATACTACCACTGTAAAAATAATAATTATTAATGCATTTGTTTAACTTACAATATAAAGGAATATATTGTAAATATACGATATAAAGGAATAGTCCACCAATTCGCACTTGGCCAGCGCGGTGGACTATGGCCTAAAACTCTCTCATTTTGAGAGAAGACCCGCGCCCAGCAGTGGGACAATAATGGGTTGACGAGAGATAAAGGAATAAAACATAAAGGTATAAATGAATATCTTGTACAGAGTTGGTGGAGCAGGCGTGGGACCCGATGTGCGTACGCGCGTGCGTGCGGTTGCGGCACGTGCTGGTGCGCGCCGCCGCGCTGCCCTCCGCCGCCGCCCTGCCGCGCCTCGCCGCCGCCGTGCGCGCGCGCCTCGCCGCCGCGCTGCACGCCGACGTGTTCCTGCCCGCGCTGCCGCCGCAGTGAGTACCGCCCGCACCCCCGCCCCCCGCCGCGCCTCGCCGCCGCCGTGCGCGCGCGCCTCGCCGCCGCGCTGCACGCCGACGTGTTCCTGCCCGCGCTGCCGCCGCAGTGAGTACCGCCCGCACCCCCGCCCCCCGCCGCGCCTCGCCGCCGCCGTGCGCGCGCGCCTCGCCGCCGCGCTGCACGCCGACGTGTTCCTGCCCGCGCTGCCGCCGCAGTGAGTACCGCCCGCACCCCCGCCCCCCGCCGCGCCTCGCCGCCGCCGTGCGCGCGCGCCTCGCCGCCGCGCTGCACGCCGACGTGTTCCTGCCCGCGCTGCCGCCGCAGTGAGTACCGCCCGCACCCCCGCCCCCCGCCGCGCCTCGCCGCCGCCGTGCGCGCGCGCCTCGCCGCCGCGCTGCACGCCGACGTGTTCCTGCCCGCGCTGCCGCCGCAGTGAGTACCGCCCGCACCCCCGCCCCCCGCCGCGCCTCGCCGCCGCCGTGCGCGCGCGCCTCGCCGCCGCGCTGCACGCCGACGTGTTCCTGCCCGCGCTGCCGCCGCAGTGAGTACCGCCCGCACCCCCGCCCCCCGCCGCGCCTCGCCGCCGCCGTGCGCGCGCGCCTCGCCGCCGCGCTGCACGCCGACGTGTTCCTGCCCGCGCTGCCGCCGCAGTGAGTACCGCCCGCACCCCCGCCCCCCGCCGCGCCTCGCCGCCGCCGTGCGCGCGCGCCTCGCCGCCGCGCTGCACGCCGACGTGTTCCTGCCCGCGCTGCCGCCGCAGTGAGTACCGCCCGCACACCCCGCCCCCCGCCGCGCCTCGCCGCCGCCGTGCGCGCGCGCCTCGCCGCCGCGCTGCACGCCGACGTGTTCCTGCCCGCGCTGCCGCCGCAGTGAGTACCGCCCCGCACCGCCCGCCCCCCGCCGCGCCTCGCCGCCGCCGTACGCGCGCGCCTCGCCGCCGCGCTGCACGCCGACGTGTTCCTGCCCGCGCTGCCGCCGCAGTGAGTACCGCCCCGCACCGCCCGCCCCCCGCCGCGCCTCGCCGCCGCCGTGCGCGCGCGCCTCGCCGCCGCGCTGCACGCCGACGTGTTCCTGCCCGCGCTGCCGCCGCAGTGAGTACCGCCCGCACACCCCGCCCCCCGCCGCGCCTCGCCGCCGCCGTGCGCGCGCGCCTCGCCGCCGCGCTGCACGCCGACGTGTTCCTGCCCGCGCTGCCGCCGCAGTGAGTACCGCCCGCACACCCCGCCCCCCGCCGCGCCTCGCCGCCGCCGTGCGCGCGCGCCTCGCCGCCGCGCTGCACGCCGACGTGTTCCTGCCCGCGCTGCCGCCGCAGTGAGTACCGCCCCGCACCGCCCGCCCCCCGCCGCGCCTCGCCGCCGCCGTACGCGCGCGCCTCGCCGCCGCGCTGCACGCCGACGTGTTCCTGCCCGCGTTGTTCCTGATCGTGATTCGTGCGCCGTAACCTAATTACTTCCGTGTAACACCGTATGAAGTGATTTCATTTCGCCCTAAAAGTGATTTTTAAAGCTTTATACATTACAATAGTGTATTCCGTTGCTAATAAGCACATGTGTTGCGTAGGATAATGGACGGCGCTGGCGGCGCGTTCTGGCGGCGCTGCCTGGGCGCGGGCGTGCGGCTGCTGCGCGCGGCGCTGGCGCTGTGCGCGCCGCCCGCCGCGCTGCGCGCCGACCCGCTCGCGCTGCAGCTCATCGGTTGGTACACATGAAATGACTTTATTTTATATAGGCCTACGGGGGCACTTGCAAATTGTCAGTTACAATTGTTTTTCTTACACTACCACCAGATCAGAACAGTTTCAACTGAAAAGATCCGGCAAGAAACTCAGTGGGTTTGTCTTTTTTTGTACACAGTTTTATAATAATATACACATAACCCTCACAAATAAAGACCTTTTAATGGATATATTAAGCAAATGATTGAAATTATTATTTCGTAAAAACGTTAAACTGACTAAAATAAGTAATAAGTGGACAAGACGGTGGGAAATTATTGGATTTGAATGGGTTAAGACCGGTTGAAGTGGCGTCTAGCCTAACGTATTAAGGGGGGCTTATGTGCAGCTATTGACAAATCAATGTCTAATGGATGGTATTCTTCTATTGGCGATCGGATTCACTTGGCTCGTGTAAGGCTGTGTTACTAGTCTGCTCCCCACCCCTGATGCGTATGTACTTGTATCTTGGGTGCCTAATAAATAACAATTAATATGAATCTTTAATTTAACTTCCATTCAATCAAAAAACTAAATACACGCAGTGGCCTATAAGTTTATCAACAATGTAACGGCTTATTGGGTACAACCCATTATTGTCGCACTGCTGGGCACGGGTCTTCTCTCATAATGAGAGTTTAACGGCTCATTACTATGATTAAATGCAATGTACTCGTAATATGTCCACCAATTCGCACTTGACCAGCTCGGTCTCTCATTCTGAGAGAAGACCCGTGCCCAGCGGTGGGACAATAATGGGTTGACGACGAATCGTAACATACGTAACGTCCCCCCGCAGAGACGCTGAGCTGCGCGGCGGGCGCGGCGCCGGGCCCCGCGGCGGCGGCGGCGGCGGCGGCGCTGGCGCACACGCTGCCGCGCGCGGGCCCGCTGCGCGCCGCCGCGCTGCAGCGCCTCGCCGCGCTCGCCGACCGCGCGCTCGCGCAGCTGCACTCCAACAACCCGCTGCATCTGTTAATATATATTTTATATATTACTATTATTCCAACCATTAGGCCTGTTGTACATGGCACGTTTTTTGAGCCGTACGGCGTCTTTACCTTACCGTGAAAAAAACGTGCTAGCGTGTACATGGCACGGCAAAGATCAGTGCACGGCAATGATCAATACAACACTGACAACCGTGCCAACACACGGCGAATAAACCGTAGATTTTTACGCCGAAAAAACGTGTGTCTACAAGAGGCCTTAGGCTATGGCTTTTGAAGGTAGAACCAGTGAAGTTCAACCGGGGAAGTATCACCGCCACACCTATTTCTAGCGTGAAGCATTTCTTGCGTTTCGATGGAAGATATGGTTGCCGGAACACTTTTATATGAGGTGACCATCGTAGTCCTCAGGAGTAGAAACCCATCTGTGATTGACTTCAGATTGAACCCATGTTCTGTATGAAGTTGATTACAGGTGTCCATGAGCGGCAGTGACCACTTACCATCAGGTGGGCAGCATGCTCGTATGCTACTTCAGTCATATAAAAAAAAAACATGACATTACTCAACATTTTAGGTCGCGAAGCCTCAAAGACTGAGAGAGCTCGTTACGTGTTAGTAAAAAAGAAATAATGTCGGCGGGACACCGCGTATTTACGAAAAATTTACACGTTGCCGAAAATAATTATTTTAGTTAGGTTTAAAGATTGTTTGTTTATTAAATTAGCAATATTTAGTGATTTCTAGAGATGGTAATTAAGTACGTATCACCGTAAATATTGTCATATAGCTCAGTTTGGGCTCTGCAAGTAAGTGCTCCTGGTTTCTTCTAAAACATAATCTTATTTTACAGAAAAGCATTGGAGCAAGCTCGGAGTGTTTTGGCGGAGGCGCGAGCAGCCGAATGACGGTAGGACTACCTTCAAACAAAATTGGTGCGTTCGTACACGGAGAAGATTCCAGATGTGACACGGAGACTATAAATGCAGCGGTTGTGTACAATTATTGTATAAATATGCTAAGACTTCCCTTCTCTTTAAAAGCCACGTGTTCACTAGGCGATAATTACCAGTTTCATCTAACAATTACCTAGCAAATCCAATCTTTGGCTTTCCGGAACGTATTGTTATCTAATAATTTAGTGAACTCTTTTTGGTTTTCATCCTATTTGAACGATAAATGTGTAAAGACAAAGTAAATCATACAAAAACTAAATCATTAGTATTAAGTAATTATCAATAAGAATACGTGCTATTATGATATTACGATGCGACATGCGCGATTTACACGAAATTTAAGCGAGATTTGAGGAGACGAAGGTCTTCATTTAAACTTCCTGTAAGACACAGGGTTAATAAATTTCGCTTCTCCTTACAAGAAGAATTCTTAAGGAGTAAATATTTGAAAATGTTTGTTTTCTTTATTTTTAATGCATCTTATAAGCTACAAAAAGACATCATAAGAAATAAACTATCTAGATAAAATTGCTGATTTAATAGTGATATTTCAGATTTAATATTGCCTATTAACGATTTTCAAATATGTCTTATCAAATGGAATGTCATAGTAGAAAAAATAAATGCCAAGCTTATAGATTAAGATCCGGCTGCAAAAATGTGTAGTTATCGTGTGCGTGCTGAAATCCACATTTTTACTCATATTTATGATTAGGAGGATAAAAATCTACCAGGTTGCCAATCAAAATGTGGCCGATAATATTTTTAATTAAATTATTATTATTTGATTTCGCGGGAAAAATTTCACTTATCAAATTTTTAAATAAAATATCGTTCACTTCACGGAAATAGGTATAAAGACTTTGAAAAATCGTAGTTGCCGTTGCGCACTTGGCCGCACCTCTTCGCAGCCAGGTTTAAACAGGTATGATTTCGTTACATTTATTCGTCCATAACGAATGTTTATTTTTTATACATCAAAATAAAGCTATTTTTTTTTCTCATTATTATGATATACGGCAACCTAATTAAATCTGGCCGCAAGGTAGGGTTACTGGCTGTTAAAGATGGTAAATATTGAAGGTGAGTGAGAGGAAGCTAGCGCGTAACATCACCAGTCTAACAAGGATAGAGATTGCCAGCTGTACGACGTTTTAAAGCTATTGCGCAATACGGAATCACAAGATATTTTTTTTATTTTCCATACGCTTGAATGTTTAATTTATATTTAATAAATGATTGAGTACTCGAATAAAATAGAAAACTATTTCATACGGTACTTACACAATATAATTTTCTTTACATAAGTAACCTTAGCTTTATTTTGGTCAATGTTAAGTTTTTGTTGTATATAAAATTTGTAGTTTTGAAAAGATGACAATTCTTTTGGAGTATTTATTTCTTAGTCGTTCTTGCTATTGTTAGAACTGGTGATTGAGAACACTAGCATCTGACGTATGGGCAACAGCTTTAAAATGTCATACAGCTGGCAATTGCTATCTTTGTTCGACTGGTGATGTTACGCGCTAGCTTCCTCTCACTCACCCTTCAATATTTACCATCTTTAACAGTCAGTAACCCTAACTTGGGGCCAGATTTAATTAGGTTGCCGTATAACATAATAATGAGAAAAAAATTAGCTTTATTTTAATGTATAAAAAATAAACATTCGTTATGGACGAATAAATATATCGAAATCATACCTGTTTAAACCTGGCTGCGAAGAGGTGCGGCCAAGTGCGCAACGGCAACTACGATTTTTCAAAGTCTTTATACCTATTTCCGTGAAGTGAACGATATTTTATTTAAAAATTTGATAAGTGAAATTTTTCCCGCGAAATCAAATAATAATAATTTAATTAAAAATATTATCGGCCACATTTTGATTGGCAACCTGGTAGATTTTTATTCTCCTAATCATAAATATGAGTAGAAATGTGGATTTCAGCACGCACACGATAACTACACATATTTGCAGCCGGATCTTAATCTATTATCTGATTGTTAATAAAAAATCTCTATTCAATTGATTAAAACTGTGAAATTATTTTTCTATCTTAAATACTTAATTTCATTGGTATCAAATTAATAATAGTGTCTCTTAAATTGTTATGGTGGTGGATCGTCACTTGGTACAACAGTTCATATGTAATTGTATTTATATTAGGCATGTTTTAAGCACAGGCGTATATATTTCTAACACATTGCGTCTTGCTACGTCAGTATGCTCGTGCCAAATGATGCTCAAAGCTAATAGATCCAAGTTATGCTATTGAATTGCCAATTATATCATATGTACAGTCACGAGCAATAAGATGTGACTATGGAAGATTGGCAAAAGTATATGACCCAAGAAGGAGTTGAATAATATCTGACTACACGAACGCAGCGAAAATATCTGTCATTGAAACGCAGCATAATGCAGTAGCGTCAAGATTATGTGATTTGACGTTCACCTACATAATTTTGACCCTACTTCATTATGCTGCCTTTCAATGTCAGATTTTTTTGCTGCGTTCGTGTAGTCAGATATTATTGAACTCCTTCTTGGGTCAGATACTTTTGCTAATCTGTTCGTAGTCACATCTTATTGTTCGTGACTGTACATGCAACAAATGAAGCTCAATCCCAAAACACCATACAAAGGCATCAATTTAAGAATTTAATAATAATCTAACCAACGATTTGTTACAACATTGATACAATTAGTCGTTCGGAAATAAATAAAAATGTTTGTTACTGATAATTATTAAATTCATTTGGAACGGCTTATTTCGTAGGTTGAAAAATTTCGCTATTAAATAGCTACAAAATGCACCTACCTATACAGCTATAAAACCTAAAATCATTTTGTATTTGTTGAGAAAATAAAATTGTAATGTCCATCTAAGACTCCTGCATTTTCTTTAGTAATCCCAAAACACCTGAAGAGTTGCTATAACATAGAAGCTAACGCAATTTTGTGGGGATTCTTATGGAAAGGTATAGTACTTTGTAGAAATACTCTACAAAGTACTACCTCTCTATAAGTATTTGGTATTGAGGGTTAAAGTGACCACTGAAGCCTCTGTTAGTACTAATAAATTGGACTATAACGGTGAAGGGGATCAATATAAGACTGCTAAAGCTACCAAAAGCGGAAACTGGTTTTAGTACAATACTTTTCATCTATATATATTTTTTAATTTTACTTGATTTTATTAATTGACCAGCTGCCAATTTTCACATAGTATGGAATCAATGAATAAATAAAACGCATAGAACAATTACGTGAATACATTTTTATTGAACAATTATAGTCACATCGATTACTGAGACTTACATAAAAATAACAAATACCGAGTAAGTACACCAAGAAGAGATTTCTTTTATAATCCAGCTACGTTACTTAAATCTAATAATACACTGATAAATAAACCTTTCTCTAAAATGTAGTAAAGCACTAACAATAAGCCTGATTATTACCAGAATAAATATCTAATAAGAAAAACAAACATCTATTCAGCATAAAATAATAGTATTTAATGGAAAGTTTTAATAAATTCGAAAACAACCATTTTTAACTAATTGTGTAACACGGAATTATTAGTGTCTATTTTTCAACATAGACAACATCTACGTACAACACTTTTATTTTATGTAATACATAATACTCACTACAATTACACATAGAAACAATTATATTGAAAATCGAATGATTGATTACAAACTACATAAAGAAGTATAATAGTTATCAGCCTATATAGAGGCGAAAAGGAAAATACAAGATATATTAAAAATAGAGAATGACTACATTTGATCTTAAAATCTAAATTTTTCGAAACTGATTGTTTGCCCATTATCATACGCATATTTTCATACTCATATATACTCATATATACTCATCATACTCATTTAAACTCATATTATATATACTATATTATCTTATATACGTGTGGAAATCTTTGTAAGGATCATCGAGAGATGGCGTCACTGCATTCTTTATTACGCTAACGAATTTTTATCAGCATCTTGCATACATACCCTTTCTAACACTATTGGAAAATCGCTTCTTCCGAAGCAAGATCAACCCGGCTGAACGGAGATCTCCCTAGCCTAAATACGTAGGTATTATAATAACAACTATAATATTAATGTATACGGCGATGTTATGCATATCATAGAACACTACAAATTGCAACATATGGCATAAGCTATACTTATATTGTAATATAATACTGGTAAAATATTAATATTTCGTGTTACTTAAACCGCACTAACATGATTTTCCATCATGTCTAAAACCTATCTTGCCAATCAATATCATTATACCTGTAAATAAAAATGACTAGATCATTTTGTTCCTTAACACAAGTATGGTGCTGGTACATTCTTTAGATTGTGTAAATTGTAAATTTTATTTCAAATCACACCTCTTGACCAGCACCAATCTACCTCATTCTAAAAACTAAAATCAGATATTCAATGATAATAATCATTAATCTATTCCACGCTATCAACAATTAGCTTGAATGTCTGATCATCATCAACGCAACAAATAATATCAGGGATCTGACCGATGACCACTGGCACATGAGGATCTGCCAGGAAAGCCATGCTATGAATGAAACTCTTAGGTCTCTTGGTTGTAACAGTTTCACCATATTGTGATACCTTTATGTCGTACCAGCATAAGATGCCATTAGCTGTCCCATCTCTTGTTACAAGACATTCTATTATTTGTGGTGTCATACTTCGACAACAACCCAAAACAATTGGATCTGATAATGTTGTATACTTTAAGTTCATCAAATCCAAACCATAGTTAACGGACACTTGAAACTTGTTCATGTGATGAGCTATCATGTAACCAGTATTTTCATCGTAAACTCTGTTGTGCACATCCAAAATCGGACTACTTATGAGTTGGCCCATCACTCTTACATTATACGGAATAAACAATCCACCTTCGACCAGGTTATTAATTTCCATAGAATGTGTAACTTTTAACATTGTTCTATCAATATTGCCATTGGGGTCAAAAATATTATAATAGATTGCATGGTACTTTCTATACCCCAAGAAACCTTGCTCATTGTCAATTATTGTATATCTATCATTAGTAATTCCATGAGCTTGGAATACATGTTTAAAGAAGACTTTGTCTTCTTTATTTTTGGTAAAACAGGATAGAGACTTGACTCCTCCTTTCAACAGCATCAATCCAAAGATAGGAAAGGGAGACAAATCAGCAATAACAATCTCAGAGAGAGGTATATTTCGTAGCAGATACATGAAGGATGTGTCTGCACACTTAGTAATATTTTCTATGTATTGTTCATCATTTAAAAATCGCATTAAATTTTCTGAGATCTTTATATTACATTCAGTATCAGATTTAAGGCCCAATTGTAATCCATTGGTCAATTGTACAGTGACGGTAAGTGGAGTACCTTCTTGCACCTCTTTGGGCAAAAAATTATTAAAAATGACTTGTTGCCAGGCAGGAGATCTGTTCTCAGATGTGGGGTTTGTTGTAAGAAATATTTGACTGGTCAGGTGAAGGTCGAACCAGCCTATAATGGTGGTGATCTCACCATTCATTGAAGGCTTCAACTGAATGGTATATTCCTCGACTCTGTTCAATTTAGATTCCAACTCCTCAGGATTGGTAAAATTAACCCTCATAACTGATTCTGGTTCAGTCATGTACTGCACGTCCTCATACAAGTACACATCTCCACTATCATATGAATCATTTGAAATTGTTACAATCTCCTCTAGTGGAATGTTCAGTAAGGCTTTAGAAATATTGTTCAGATAGTATTTGGGTTTCAAACTGTCACATTTTATACCCCTGATAAAGAACTCTGCTCCAATAGGGACGACTCGTCCATTCTCCCGAAGAAGATTTTTATAAGCATGGTCCAAAGATGGTATTATTCCCTCTCCGAATAAAGCCACATCAAACACTTCCGTTATCAGCAATGATTTTTTCCCTCCAATATCTTCTTCGGTTAGGCTTTGTGATGGTTCAGTGATAATTCTTATGGAATGAAAATTGTTATCAACTGTGAGATGTTGAGCCATTGAACTCAATACACCAACCATCTCAATCCCAGTGACAGAGGCAGGGTTGCACTTGGCTGCGTACATGGCCAGCAGCCCCGAGCCGGTGCCCAAATCCAAAACGTCGTCCGTGCCCGGCTCCACAGCCTCCCGAATAGCGGCATGATAGGAGAAATTGCGAGTTCTATCATTCATCATACGATAATGCCATCGTGGTACTAAGGACACCTTTACTTCGTTCAAGTAAAAGTCCGCGTTCACGGAACTGGAATCTTCCTTCAGAATCTGCTGGAATTGATACCAGGCTTCCAAGTAGTGTTTATGTCTTATAAGATATTTCCCGACTTCACTAAGAATAACGCTCTCGCCGGGAAAAACAGCTAGCGCATCTTTATACGACTTAAACAATGCATCTCGATCTCCTTTATCCTCGAGATAGTGTAAGAACTGGGTAAACACTGTCAGAAACTTTGTCTTGTAGGCCGTTTTTAGTCGCGGGAAAATATTAAAAGCTTTCATATAAAGATCAAACGCCTTTGTAAAATCACCGGCTGCATTGCTATCTCTCGCCTCGAGAATATATTGTCTTGCGTTTATTCTTGACATTGTAACTTCTTTTTTCAGATTTATATAAAAATAATTGCATGAATCATGATGCGATACGTTTACGCACACATTATTTAAACACTTATTCAGCTCTCTTTCCAAATCTCAATTTCTCTCCGATAAAATCAATATTTGACCGACGAATATTACGTTTTGTTGTCAAGTTGCAAGTTGTCATCTATGATAGAATAGATGTGTACAGGGTTACCTACTCTCAAAAAATTATCCCCCTAAAGCCTCCATAAAAAAGTGTACTAACTTTTTTTTTTCGTCCTGAGGCATTTTCATGTAGCCTGGCGGGAGATTTCCCTTTGAAATCACTTATATGTTAAAGTTAAAAAAGCCCCTAAAAGTAACCCTAAAAATATTACACGCCTAAAAAAACCCATCCTACTTTTATATCCCTTATGTTTAGGTGAAAAACCCCTAATTTGGTAACCCTGCAGGGTTACCAACTCTCGAAAATGTATCTCCCTAAACCCTCCATCAAAAAAACTCCATTACCTTTTTTTCGTCGTGAGGCATGATCACATGATCAGCCTGGCGGGAGATTTGCCTTTGAAATCACCTTTAAGTTGAAGTTATAAAAACCCATAAAAGTACCCCCTAAAAATGTGTGCGTGTACTAGCGTACACTCGTAAGAAGTGAAACTTCTTTATGACGTTATTTTTCAAAAAATAATTTACTATATGCAACTTTACAGAAATTGGTTAAATAAAGTCAAATTAGATAAAGTTTAATAAAAGGCTTTTATTAAACTTTATCTAATAATCTAATCTATAATAATCTATCTAATATCACGCGTGGTAGGGATAAGAAAAAGATGGCGAGTAACGGAAAAAAATGGCGCGTAACGAAAAAAAAAGATGGCGCGTAACAGTAAAAAAATGGCGCGTAACGAAAAAATGTTACACTAATTTTTTTTCCAACCCCGATAAAGTTTCACTTCAAAAATAAAAATATTACAATCCTACTTTTATATCCCCTAAATTTAGGGGAAAAACTTCTAACTTTGCAACCCTACATGCGAGTGCAAGTAATGCAACATGCAACATCACACTTCAAAGATCCTCAAACATTAAAAGGAAACGAAACATACTTTTACTCATATTTATGTAGTATGTTTACTCATTTTTAACAAAAGACGAGCATATGTTTACTGCACCATTGCACAAATTAGACTGTTTGCAAACGTGTGGACATACCGCAAGCGCTTGTGACAAACTCCCTTTGATTTGTGACAAAAAATCGACATTCGATCGGATCGGCTCCAACCTCCAACTGCTCCAAGCGCTTGCAAACATAAAGAAGTCAAGCCAAACGCTCTATTCGTAGGTTTGAATTTATGATGGCTTGTTGAAGTTTGGCAAGCGTGCGGACGCAGCATTACAATCATAGGTGGTACATTCTCTCACTGTTGTGGAATGGAAGTTGCGGAGCCACGTCTTTTCCATAATTTTGAAATTTATTTACATTAGACGCAATTTTGTAGGTTGACAAAATTGAAAAAAAAAGGTACACATTAATAAATTAATTACGTCAGTTACTTTTCAAGAGAAAACATTCTGACATAGATTGTTTTTGTATTTCAACATAAAACAAGGTAAAATGAGCAAAGTTAAATCTCTAACCAGGTGAGCTAAGACGACAGCGAGAAATCATTGAGTTCACCCTAGGTGTGTTATAGCCGCCCATTGACTTTCGTTCTTCACTCCTTCTATGAGAACGAGTGAAAAGTGTGAAGGAAGGCTGCATTCCGACTGCTTCTCATAGAAGGAGAGAAATCGCTGACAATGTGGGTCTCAAAGCTTTGATAGTATCTAAACTATTCCATGTAATTTAACTAGGATTCACTATGTGCTGTGGAAATCGCGCCATGGCACCGGCAATGTCGTGAAAATGCAAGATGCGCGACGTAGAAATCCATGGTGCGGTCGTTGCATCGGAGGTCTATTGCAATTTGCAAGTCAAAAAATCACTGACTGACAATGAGAAAAGTAAGAGGTTAAAAAAGTGGTATAAACTTAGATAAACAAAAAAATATTTCAGTGTTGATAAACGGAGGTCAATAACTTTTTGTAAATTTATAATGGATAAAAGTGAATCATCTTATTTTAATGTTTATTAGATTATTATAATCTATTATAATCTGTTATATTAACTTAAGAATACTTTATAAAATAGTAACTACAACTCTTATATTACTACAACAAAGATACGTTAATCTTAATAATAAAATATGTTTAACTTTTGGCTTTAGTACATATTATATTTCTACATACAATACCCGATGTTAATCTTGATAACAATCGAAAATGAAGGTAGTTACACACTTTCATCATTACCACCATTAGTACATCAATATAAAATGTATACCTATAAGACTAATTTCTAAGATGTTCCATTAATATATACTGATAGATATAGACAGTCTTCTTCGAAAGGGGAATTTCAGAATATAACAGAGTGAATATTAGATTTTGGGGGAACTAATGTTTTTATTTCTTAAGTCACAGACATGACTTCCTCTTTGAAGTCGCAAATTAGATAGAAAATATATAAATTTTAAATTTTGAGGCTTATCGTGAGTTTGAGCCTCTTTCCTCTCCATCTTCTCCCTCGAATGTGCCATTGACATGATACTAATAATCTAAGACTAACATCAGTCATAAACATTGACCATTTTAATCATACTCATTCATGGGCACCAGGAATATTTCAAGGTACATCAGCATCTTCACATACTATTAGGTAATTTAAAAAATAGAATTATACATTTATACCATTTTGATATCAGAATTGCAAGAATTAGAGGCGTCGCGTGTTCGAAGACGGCCTTGGCCCCAGACGGTTTTTTGAGGGCGACAAACTTACTTTTTTGTATTAAACAATCGGTATTTGTTCTAGGAAAAACTTTGAAACTCTATGTGCACCCTCGGGCGCCATATTTAGTGGGTGAAGGAGACCTCTGTTTTTGTTCTTCAAATTGCACAGGTATCTATGCAATTTGAGTCACGTCTTCAAGAGATGTTGCAATAAGTGTCAAAGATTATGTAGATTTGACGTTTTTTTTCGGGGCCTCAAATTTCAAAATGTGTAATCCGCAAATTTTTCAACTCCGGCTGTCGAATATTAAGTACTTTTTCTAATACAGTACACTTCCAGGCAGGGTCGTACCCCGCTGCCGGCGCCCATGTAAACATCTATTTTACTATGAAGTACGCATATAAAGGATGCAATTATCGTCATTACGCCAAGAATATTTACACAAGTTTACTCATAAAAACAACATCCAGAAAGAAATAATTTCCTCGTACCATAATTAAACAACAATATTCATTATCTCCTGTATTACTAGGTTTCAAATACAATTTTGTACAGGAGTCCTGGTACTATATATGAGATCTGTACACAGGCCAGATATTTTTTATAACATTGAAGTAGCAAATGAGCATGCAGTCAACCTGATGCAATTGCTTAATCTGAGGACTAAGATGGTTGCCTCAACAAAAGTGGGCACCAACATCCAAATAGATGTGTTACATTACAGAGGTGTGTTAAGCCCACCAATTTGCACTTGGCCAGCACAGTGGACTAGGCCCTAAAAACTCTCTCATTTTGAAAGAAGACACATGCCCAGCTGTGGGACAATAATGGGTCATACCCCCAAATAACACAACAAAAATGTTGCTGACTACAAATAATAGAATAGTCTAAACATCATGTTAAATGCATGAGAACTCAGTTACCAGCTTAATTATTTAACAATAACCGTACTCCAAGGTCCACACCTGAGAAAGGAATCTTTAGTACCCTGACAGACTTTTACAAAGTGCTCAACATGCGTACAATCTTTAGTTGGCCTTCCTAGCTGCCCATATTCATTGCTGCCTGTTATCCAAATAGAATAATCTGCCAATAGAATTGCTGTGTGCTTAGACCCACAGGACATATCAATGACGTTCAAAGTAATTTTATTTATGTCCTCGTCATATATATCTACTATTGTGGGTACCCTGTGAGTCTTCTTCTTAACAACCGCACCTTCTTGGGCCTCCTTTCTTCTTTGAGCACGGGTCTTTAAACCCAGCTGGCCACTGTTATTCCAGCCCCATATATATAGATCGCCATATTCGCTTAGAACAGCAGTATGCCATCCACCTGCCCTGATTTTCTTTATAATGATACCGCCTAAAGCTCGTACCTCTCTTGGCCTATCAAGATTATCAATGTTACCATGTCCTAATTGAAGTCTCCTGCAAAAGAAAGGGAATAGTTTACGAATCAGAATTTACTCAATTTGTTATTGCTGTTAGACACATAAACATGTAGATTTATCTATACTCATAATAGAATGTTATTTATCTAACCTACAATGTTGAATGAGGCTTAACCAGGTAAAACATATGCAAGTTTTTTTTTTCATTTTTGCATCTTGATTTTAAATGATTTAAATAGCAATGAGTATGCAGTCCATTTAATGGTAAGTGGTCACTGCTACCCATGCACATCTGTAATCAACTCTATATAGAACAAGAGATTCACCAAGTTAGATCACAGATTCATTGCAACTTTAAAGAACATCTCACATGTAAGTCAACCAACATTTATATTGAGATACAATTTAAAAAAATAAATCTGAATAAAAAAAAAACTTCAAAAAATATATAATTTTACACACCTTCCGTTACCCCAAGTGTACACTTTACCAGTGTCGGTAAGCAGCATGTAGTGTTCATAACCACATTGCACATCTATTACTCTGCCGTGGCAGTAGTCTGTGTCGAAAAAAATCGGCACTAACCCAGTATACACCTCTGTAGTTTTATTTACGCGCTTCAAATACACACATGCATTGTTCGTCATTACAACTTTTAACACCTGTTTGATTTTCTTCGTTCTCTTCGTTACACGCTCAGTATCTTCTTGTGGTCTTTCAGAATTAAAAATCAGTTTTCGAACTTCCTGTTCGAATTTCAAATCTATAATCCATATTATTTGCTTCTCCGGTTCGACCAGTACTAAGTGCTTATCGTTCCCGGCAACCAATAAATTTTTTGTAGCATCTTTGTCTAAACCTTCAGGCAGAGGTAATGGAACTAGCTGATTATCCTTTCTTTGCCATGATCCAGATATAAATAACGTGCCATCTAAGTCAAATATATTGTACGACCAGTTAGCCTGAACTAGCTTGGCGCGATCCAAGTCGAATTTGGTTTCGGCACATTCTTTGGAAACACGTTCAAAACCTTCCAGAATGATTTTATCAGAAAACCACTGGCCGAATAAATTGGCTCCTGCAACTGCATACATTGTGCAACTTAGAATATTTCAACCGGTGGGATTTAAATGTTATTGTTTTACGGTAACTTTTTATTGATTATTTTTAAATCAAAGACCGATTCTGTCAAGTCAAAGAACCAAAAGATTAAAAATGTTATAGATAATACATAATTACAGACTACATATTATGCCGCGTTCGCACTCTTTCCAAACCTCAACAAGCCGTCACAAATTCAAACGTCTGGATAGAGTGTTTGATTTGGCTTGTATAAGTTTGAGCTTGGAGGTGATCCGATCGAGTGTCGTCGGACGTCGGTTTGTTGTCACAAATCAAAGGGAATTTGCCGCAAGCGCTTGCAATATGTCCACACGTTTGCAAGCACTGAACACTCAGTCGTTTGTGCTCTGGTGCAATAGACATACATTTTTTTTTACAAAAGACGAGCTTATATGCAGTTAACATATTACATAAATTAAAGTAAATGTATTTTTCGTTTCCTTTTACTTCATCTTTTGGTTTTTTAATAAAAAAATCATAAGCTTAAATGCGATACAAACTCAATGTCAATCACGTACGACACGCTTGTATCTTCAGAACATATTAACTCACTCGCAACCTCCCAAGCGTGTGGAATTGTGGATAGCAAAAAAATTAATCCAAACGTTTGTAGAGATCTGGAGTTTGTGGCAAGTGTCAAGCGTGCTGACGCGGCATTACAAAATTTGTAATGATAAACAAATATCAGTATATGGTGTACGATGGCTCCTTTGGTCTTTTACCTTATTTAATTTTTTCCGGTTAAATTAGTTCATACTTTTTCTAAATAGGATACATATTAAACTACATAAGTTCCTTCAGTTCTTTCTTTTAAAATGTATGTCTTAGGACATAAAAGATTACTAAAATTCATTTAAATCATTTTTTTCATTCACCAATGGAAACACCGCTGATATCTTTTAATACAAAATTAAAAATGCAAGCATTCATAGAATTTCATGAAACATTTTTTTTTATTTTTAAATTAATCACATTTTTGTATTTTAAATTAACGCAACGTACGTTAAATTATTAATAACTTACGGTCAGCGACTTAGTCAATCTGGTTAAATTTGTCGTTTCCGAATTCCGTGTATATAATGCAAAAAACAAAAACAAAATACGTCATAATTATAGGGACGAGCATTTACGGCTATTCAAATAATACTTAAAAAAATATTTAGTCTTTCTGTATGTATTGATATCGATATAAATATTGAGATTATTCATGTCTAATACTGTGAAATAAACATTGTAGTTTCATATACCCATCATAAACTTGCATATGTTTATGTATATATACACACATTAAACAAGTACCTACTTCTGGCGTAGTCCGGTAATTGTAGGTCTATTTTAACTTTATTAACGGCAGATTTGCCCCCTGATTGCCAGAAGTGTGGCAACCCAACATAATTTACGCGATGGAGTATGCCGGATTGCCGGCTGCAAGTTTGCTCTGCAAGGTATTTTCTTATCATTCGCTTTTCATCGCTTACTGCAATCGAGTCCAAAATATTTAAAAAACTTTCGGTAACCAGTCGCATTAGAGTTAAATTGTATACTGGTTATAAAACTGAACCATTCTCTGCCGTCAGATGTGATGTTCGAGTGATATGAAGTTCTATAAGATCAAATCAATATGGCACTCAAGCTGGGAAAATGCAGACTTTGTCTCAAGCTTGGAGATTTCTACTCCATCTTTACGATGGACAACAACTTGCAACTCGCCGAAATGGTTATGGAGTGCACCAGGGTAAAAGTAAGTGTACGAAACGCTTGTTTTAATGCTTACAATGTTGAAATACGAAGCCGATATATCAACTTTCTCAGTTACTTGTTTGTACCTCGCTGTCGATCGAAATGTCTCGCGCAATTTTATAATTTTGCACTTCATTTTTTTTGTCGGAGATTCGATATTTGAACTTAAAATAGTCTGAATTACCTTTTAAAACTTTTTTTCCGGCCGTTTTGTCGGTTTTAGTAAATTTGATGAGCATCCTCAGTTGAAATTTATACCTCAACTATATTACTTGTGTATGTATTTTGGTTATCTTTCGCTTTCAATTCAGTATTGTAATTAAATATAATTACTAATTTTTGTTTTAGTTACATATAATTATTAGATATGAAATTTCCTATTTATTGTTGACATGACATAAACACTACTATTACTTTTACCAATTATTTAAATTAGTTAAATTATTTTGGGATAATTTAGCCTGCTTAATATTATTTTCATCTACTTCAAAGTGGTCTATTTATAGCATTTGTTTTTATGTAATGATGTTTATTATTGTCTTTCTCGTATTACAACATGTTTGATTTTAACTCTAAGGAACATTAAAATGAGCTTTTGTAGATCCACAATCAATTTTAAAACTAATCTAAATAATAAACTGAACACTAAAATTTAATAAATAGATGGTGCATTTATGAGATTAGCTATAATAAACTGAAATAACTGTACTTATCTTTTAAAAGATTTCAAAATTCAAGTCTATACATAGTTTATTATATTGAATTTCATGAAACAATGAATAGTTTTGTTAAGTTAGTAAAATCAAAATTATGTATGCAATCTTTTAGTATAATTTCCTGTCTCTTACTGTTCAAAAATAAAAAAAAGAGTTGAGTATATTGTGTTTCATATAAAGTAAATGTATAAAACAGTAGACATAAATTTCCTATATCACTTTTTGTTATCACCAATCCAACATCAATCGACACTGAGACTCATTCTTTTGAACAGACATATAGACAGTTGTTCTCTTAGTACTATTACTACTGGTACAGATGTGAAGAGTATCTTCAAATTTAAGAAATCAATTCCATTTTTATCTACCACATTATTTCACTTCAATTTTAACTGGAACACCTATAAATATGCTGTTAGCTCAATGTTGTTTTTATTATCTTCTGTAACTACAAAGAATCGTCATACACCATTAGCCTCAGCTTGTTCAAAATTACTAAATATATTCTGAAAAATATGCGGGTTATCATTATTGTCATGTTTATGTTTACATTGTACATGCATGTATATTGTAGAACACTGTTTCATAACTATTTAATTAAAATTTAAATGATCAGCTGTTATTTCATGATAATTGTATTTTATAATTTTATCTTGTTTACTGAAGTTTTTGTAGGTTGTCAATATGGGCTATTTTTAGAAACTCTTGGACTATTTGTGTGTAACAAACTTGTTTTTAACTATTAATTTTGATTCAAATGGGGGTTTAAAAAAAATGTTTTATATAAATATTGCATACTGAGGTTTTTCCACAGCTTCATCTGCTTGGGTCATGTTTATTATGGTAAAAAGCATTATGTGTGTTAATCCAGGCCATGAAATATCATCATCATCCAGCCATCCTCAAAAATGCTTTCATTCCATTAATAAGACCTATCGCCCATAAAATCAACTATTGTAATGTAATCTGTTGTCATATACATACCCCTTACCTTTTTATTTTCCTAATGATGGATTGGATTGGTTACATCAAGAACTTACTGATATTTCAATAGGGTAATCCATATCATTAATAATATTACAATGACTTTTTAAAAATAATTTTCTTAATTGCTTAAAAAACTTAATTTAAACCATTGGGATAAACAACATTTTCTGTTTTTCCATTTTGAGCATGAATAAACAAACGGTTGGGAGTCTACTCTGGAACAGGCAACGTTAAGTTGGCCATGTGATAAACATGATTCCTCCAAATTAACACCACTAACGTTAAGTGTTTTCCCTTGTGCCTTGTTGATGGACATTGCAAGTGATTAAGGCACAGGATATTGTAATCGTTCAAAAGGCATATCAGTTGGAATCATAGGGATATGCAGTGTCAAACAAACCTCTCTTTCTGATTTAGCTGTTAAGATCAATAATATCATCAAAGCAATAATATCATCAAAGAACCAACTTTCAGATTCAAGCAATGTGTTGGCATACCAAACGGTTCCAATGAATTTAAAAATTCAATTGGATAATCCATTGCCTCCTTTTGATTTAAAACACTGTAAATAGATTTATATGTCGTGACTACACCTGGCAGTTTTGCTTGAATTCGAAAATTAATGGCATTTGAATATGAATTTTCTTCGGTGGTTCGGTGTGAGTTTTCTTCTGAAGAATATTCGGAAAAAAGACATTAAATCAATTTATCTATCAATTGCACAATTGCACAAAAATTGTTCAGTGCAGTGATCAATCCCTTGGTACTGTTCATTTGTATTTTGCTATCACCAGTTTCTAACAATTGTTTTGAAAACTCATGGGCAGCTGGGTCATTTTGTAGGTGTAGCATATTAATGTTAAGTGTTAATTTTTGTACATATCTCCAAAGAACTGATAACTTCAAACAGGCATTTATTTCATCATCAGGAGTTGATTGAGGAATGACAGACAATGTTTGTCGAATATCCCCTGATATTTATATCAAAGCCGCACCAAAAAACTGGTGATTACCACTTAAATGTTGCATTGTTCGATTAAATGCTTCTAGCGATTTTTCATTCGCCATTGTACACTCATCTTATAAAATAATTGACGTTAATCGCAGAAATTTTGCCAGAGCAGAATTTCTCGAAATATTGCAAGTTGGAGTTTCAATGGCGATTTTAATGTAGAGTGTGCAGTCCGACCACCTTCTAATAATGTAGTAGCAATTCCCGAAGATGCAAGTGCCAATGCAATTTTCTGTTTCGATCGAATAGTCGCTAAAACCAATGATACAACGAACGTTTTGCCTGTACCACCAGGTACATCCATGAAATATAATCCACCTGCATTAATGGAAACCGCTTGCATGATTATGTCTTTGCTGGATATTCATTTTGGTTATATTCGATTGTACAAATAAACGCAAATCATTAGAATTGATTGCATGTTCACTTTGCAACTACGATCAAACAAATTATGCTTCTCATGATTTTGTGCATTCATACCCAATTGTATTAGGTGTACAAATAAGTTTGCGCCGTTTTATGACTTTAAGAAAAAATTTTGGTAATGGTTCAAGTAAAATAGCTGGACGAAAATTGGCACAAAGTAAGTTCATCTTTTTAGTAACAACACAATCAAAATGTTATGGATTTCTCATCAGCAATAAAAAAATTTCGTTAGAAAATGCCTAAATTTGTGCCAAATAAGCATCACTTCGGGAACTTTAAATTTATTTCTTTCATTTAAAAAATCTGCACCTGAGGCGCATCGATTGCTTGTAGAAGATAAGGTTGCATTAAGTGAGAGGACTTGTCGTGAGTGGTTTCAAAAGTTTAAAAGGGGTGATTTTGACGTAAAAGACAAAGATCGCAGTGGAAGGCCGAGAAAGTATGAAGACATAGAATTAGAACCATTATTGGGTAAAGATTCGTCTCAAACACAAACGGAACTTGCAACTACGTTAGAAGTGAGTGACTCAGCAAGCCGGTTCACATCGTTTGAAATCATTAGGAATGATTATAAGACAAGGTAATTGAGTTCCATACGAACTGAAGCCAGGAGACATTGAACGCCAATTATGCATGCGAGAGATATTGCTAGCTGGGTATAAGAAAAAGGTATTTTTGCATCGTATTATCACAGAAGAGGACAAGTAGATACACTATGATAATTCAAGACGAAAAGATCATAGGGAAGACCTGGTCATGTTTCAACTTCAACAGCATAACCGAATATTCAGAGAAAAATACTCTTTCTGTGTATTTGGTGGGGTCACCTAGGTGGCGTGTATTATGAGTTTCTTAATTCGACGATTTCGCCGATTCTATGGTTTCGCCGATTCGATGGTTTCGCCATCACTGGAGCCTGTTTACGAGCAGAATTGATAAGATTGAGCCAAGTTCTGAAAGTAAAACGCGCTTATTACTACACCAGACACGACAATACTATAATCCTCCGTGATAATGCTCGTCCGCACATTGCTGTTCCGATCAAAAAATATTTAAAAACAATTGGGAGTGTTACCTCACCCGCCCTATTCACCAGACCTTGCGCCATTCGATTATCATTCAATTCGATCGATGGCACATAGTTTCGTCTGAACAGCGATTTACATCTTCCGAAGATAACATAATTTGGGTTGATTCGTGGATGGCCTCGAAGGTTGAAAAGTTTCAAATAAGTTATCTAATTGTTGTCTGAGAGATAGGAAAAAGTAGTGGTTTTTTGTGATGCGCAAAACTTTGACAGAAATGTACAGTTCTTTCACAATATTTTTTTAATTAAAAAAACAGTGGAAACTCTTTTGTAGCCCTAATAATACTAATGATTTTTTTGCAGTCGTTTGAAAAATATCTTCAATTATTATCAAAGCATTAGTTGTACATTTCCAAGGTCATCAACAAATCAGAGTTGACGCATATCAATTTAAAATATCTTCTACCATATAATGTTTATATTTGTTCCATAATTCAAGTGGATTTGATGGCATATGTACATTTTGATAATAAATGGCAAATAGCATCTACTTCGGCTCATCCACAACTTCATGATGTATCTACTGTAGATGCATCATGAAGTGTTCAATCCCAATGTGCATCTTCCTCCAAGAAATGCAAGAATTGACATGCTCCAAGATATGCTTGACACAAATTATCAATGACTGTTCTCAATTCTTGAGATGATTGACGATTGGGCCATTGACGTTAACTATTATCATAACAATCGCAAATAAAAACACTAAGCATTATTTGGATTGAAACTGATCAATTGCAACTTCATCAATAGTTGGTGCATTGAATCGCCTTTTATGCTCTCCAAAAGGTGTTTTATCAGCCCTTATTACGTTTTTGTTATTATCAGATGGCATACGATCAAGAGCAACTCCAAGCAGTTGAACTAATGTGTTATGCTGATGGAAAAACTTTTGTAGCTCACTAGTAATTTATCGTCTTGTATTCAAAACAATTGCACAACATTGATCCAATTCACGATTTTCGTCACTAATAAAATAAATTTGCAAAAAATTGCGATCAGCCTCGGGATATGGCAATAACGAACCAGCTTGATGATAAATCTGGCCCTGAATCTGTAACATGTATGCAATTTTAGATATATAATATTATATATATGAATAAATATTCCAACCAAAGCCTGAACATTTGGTTTGCATAGGTGAGCCCATTTTTTGAATTATAAAATTATAACGAAAAGTGGCATTGATTTTTATATAAATATAATAATGATATAGTATATAATTAAATACACAACCAAACAATTTATTACTTAATGGTTTTTGTGCATTTAAACGTGCATGGGAAAAACTTTGTGTGTTGCAATCTCATTGTTTTTTATATAATACAAAAATCTTGTTCACTAGGTTTACGAAGGTGACGGACTCCCGGACAAAATCTGCTCAGAATGCGTGCAAAAGCTGAGTAGTGCGCACATTTTCAAACAACAATGTGAAAGAGCTGATGAAGAACTTCGGCGCAACTATGTTCCACCACCAGGTCTGTGGCTTAGTCAATATTCAATTTATCTTTTGTAGTTATATATACATTTATATTACCTTGTATGAAAGTGATTAATTGTTCATTTGTTTATTAATTGTATAGTCTGATTTCAAGTGTCAGTTATTTGTCTGCTCATTGTTACTTGCTCCTTTTTTTTGTCATTTGAAAAATTCTTTAGGTACATAACTACTTGAAAATATTTTTGGATTTGTTTTATTAAAATTTAGAGGTAAATGATTTTATTTCATAGAATTCTATGGCCTTAACAATCTTAAGATTTGTTTTTATCATCAACTATTTGTTTTAGGGTTTAGTATTACTCCACCACCACCAAATAGACAAAGCAGTGATTCAGCTTTTTCGAATCACACAGACATATCAAACAAACCCTCATCATCAGTTGAAACAAAGCCCACTCCAGCCAGTCGCAATCGTAAGAGAAGTAGAGAGAGCTTTGACAATGCCTCCACAAGTAGTCAATCTCATGACATTACTCCTGGTCCTACAAAACGAATCCAGGAGCTTAGAAAAAGTCAAAAGCGAACTAAATCAAACTATTACACAGATTCCGATTATGAATACAACAGCCCACAATTCTCGGCAGAAACTGATTCCGATGACTTTTTAGAGCACAAGTGCAAAGAATGTGGTAAAACTTTTGATAGCAGCAGGGGTTTGATTAATCATATGAGGATGCATGAAAAAAATGCACGAAAGCAAGAGACCGTACGCGAACAAGAAGCGGTAGTTTCGAATAATGTTGAGGATGCGGCGGATGTCGATAACCAACTGAGTTGCGACAAATGCGGTAAGACGTTCAAGTTGAAGATAATGCTGAATCGGCATCGTGATATTTGCTTATTGAAACAGCCCATGAAAGAGCTCAAGGTAGCACTGGAGCCGATAGACGGATTTCTTCCGACGAAGATAGAATGTGAAATATGCAACGCGAAGTTCAAGTCCGCTGATAATTTGGCCAAGCATTTAAGGGTGGTTCACGCTGCAGCGCCCAAAAAGGAAAAGGTTACAGCCGTGAAAGGCACTTCAGCCGGAAACGGGCTAATTACAATACCATGCATATACTGTCGGAAGCCATACACTGATTACTACTCCCACAACGCCCATTTTAACGGGTGCATAAAAGGAAAGTACACTGGTAGTTTTGAATGTCCGCTATGTCAAAAGATTCTGCTCAAGAAAGCTTCATATTACCTTCATATTAAAGGACATTACATGCAAGGGACGTCCACGGCATCTGGGTCTTCGGAAACTGTAAAACGCCATGATTGTCGAATTTGTAAGAAAAAATTACCCTCTGAAGAACAATTAGTGACCCATCTGGCAGCTCACATGTCTAACATGGAAGATCCAGATGATGAAGAGTCAAGGTAGTGTGTAACGCCAACATAGGCTTATTATGCATGTTTCAAAATAAATTTGCATGCAGTTTGTTTCTAAATTATTTAAATTTATTTATTTCATATAAAATTTATATTACAACATTGTTACTTATTTTGTAAAGTATAAGACGTATCTACCTGTTGTGAGAAAAATTGAAAATAAAATAATTGAGGCAATTTTTTTGCCCTGTGACATTGTATCCAACATACTAGGAGCATTACCTAGCTGTATTGTCATACTAATTTGTTGGCAGAGGTGAACTCTAGCTGGAGGGCTACCAGAGGCGTCAATTTCTCATCGATACAAAGACAGTTCTCTTTCTTTCGTTTAATAATAACATATTACTTTTCAATTTTTAATGATTGTTTTGGAACTAAAACAATTTCGTTTTCAGAGCGAGTACACTTGATGACTCAGTATCAGTACAATCAGAATACAGCAACACAAAAGTTTCAAGTGGTCCATTGAAATGCGGCATATGCGATAAGAAATTCACTTACAAGAAAGCTTTGGATTCGCACATAGCGAAACATTCGGAAACTGAAATAAATATTAAAACAGAACCGCCCGATAAGAGCCTCGATGAGTCAGGTAATTTGTTGACTGAAGTAATGCAGCAATCAGAATCGGACTCTAGTCAAGAGGAGGGGGACGATAATACCTGTGACATTTGCGAGAAACAGTTCTCGTACAAACGGCTGCTTATCCAACACAAGCGAACAAAGCATCCCATAACAGCGGGGACCAAGCGAGCCAAAATCAACCTCAAGAACTGCTCAGTGCGCTGTCTTATTTGCGATATCGAGATGAAAGTTAGCGCAATAAACGAGCACAACCAGACGCATATATCTGTGAATATCAAACCTAGGAATTTGTACACTTGCATGGAGTGTGAGGAGACATTCAAGAGTTGCAGCTCGCTGGCCAATCACATAAAGTTGGTACACCGGCTGAAGCAGACGACGCCGAGGAAGGACAGCTCGGCGCCGGACCTGGCGGATTTTTGTGAAGTCGTTGTGACAAAGGCGGAACCCCTGGACACGATCCAGAGTCACAACGGCTTTGGTGAGGTCTCCGCCCCGGACGGCACGCCGCTGGTCAATCTCAGCGGTTTCACTTGCCCCATTTGTAACAAGCAGATGCCTACTTTGATTTCACTCAAGAGGCACGTGAACTGGCATACAAATGTGGGTAAGGTTCTAGAGAAGAAGTACGAATGTTTCGTGTGCAAAGAGGTAAGATTTATACATAATAATCATGTTTATCATTTTTTTTTTACCATGCTTATTTTTTATCTATTAAATTCTTAGTCCAATAACTTACATCAATAATTTGAGCGCATTCCATTTTTTTTGTATTTTTTGCAGGTATTCCGGTTTCAATGCCACTACAAAATGCACATGCGTGTCCATTATCATGACACGAATTTGGACCCCAAACTGCTTACGTGCTCCATTTGCAATCGTAAGAGCAAGCACCTACGAGCTGCGCAGGCGCACATGAACTTCCACAAGCAGACTCGTTTCCAAACCAAAGACTACCAGTGCTCCATCTGTAAACGGGTGTTCCAATACCGAAAAGTGTACCTCTCCCACATGGCGATACATTACAAGCGAGGCGAGAGTATCCAGAACACCATCGTGGGCTCCGAGATGCCGACTACAGCGGACAAGACAGTATTCGACGGAACCCACACTTGCCGCATTTGCAACAAAGTTTGCGACTCTGAAACTTCCCTTAAACATCACATCATCTGGCACAAGTCCAAAACTTCCCTTTACGGCAATCGGCATGAATGTCACATTTGCAACCTGCAGTTCACGAACAAAAAGCGATTGGAGCTCCACATTCGATCACATTTTGAAGATGACAACGGCCCCTACAAATGCACGATATGCGGCAAAGGTTACATCGACGAGGATTACTACAAACGGCATGTAAAGGGGCACAATTTTGATCATCAATCGCATAAAAAACGTATTGAGAAATTGAGGAAGGGTAAGGTGAAATGCCCCATTTGCGTACGGTACTATCCGGACGTGGTAAAACTTATTCGACACTTGCGGCGGACGCACCCAGAGAGTAAGATGATCAAGGAAGACCCGGACGCGCCGCCGCCCATCTACTACTCCTGCAAGCTGTGCGCCAAGGTGTTCCTCGACGAGCGGCGATTGCAATTTCACGAAGAAGCCCATTTACGGAAACCGGAGTTCTTTAAATGTAAATTCTGCGGTAAGAAAACAATCTCACTGAAGAATCATAATCTTCACATCAAAAGTCACTTGACACAAAAATATGTGGATAATCCTCTCAGTTGCACGCAATGTGAGGAAAAGTTTACCAGAGGCTATGATCTGCATCATCATCTTCGTGACGTCCACGGTATCAACGAAACCTGGATTGCTGAGCGGACTACGCAAACCTTAGATGGTCCCTTGAAAGAGTTCCAATGCTCCATCTGTCTCAAAATTCTTGCCAGCAAAGGTAACTTTGAAAGACACATCGATTACCATAATTCATTGCGATGTAACTATTGCTACGATTATTTTAGTTCCTTAAGATTTTTAGAAGGCCACTTAACGTTTAGTTGCGACAAGAAAAAGCTATTGGGGGACACAGAAAAATATCCTAGGAAGATAAAGTGTCAAATATGCTACAAGGCTTTCCATTTGCAAGTGAAACTCGATTGTCACTTAAGGACACAACACGGCATCAAGGTTTTCAAGGAAGCCTCACAGGCCAAAAAAGAAATCGTATGCGATTACTGCTTTAGAGTTTTTGAAAACGAGTACGCTCTCAATACGCATAAGATTTATCATCGGACTATAGGCTACTATGGATGCATTTACTGTGCTAGGAAATTTAACACGATGACTGCCTATCGTAAACATAAAAATCATCACTTTTCACAATTGAACGTCGACAATCCGACAAAATGTGAGCATTGCGACGAAACTTTTGTGGCGTTCAGAGAAATGATTTACCATATGAAAGATGCCCATGGTGATGACAAAGAGTGGATAGTTTTGCCCAAGGAATCTGTTGAGGAGAAATGTCCCATTTGCAATAAAATATTCTTCAATCTTCATAGACATCTTGATTACCACGAAGAAAACAAATGTAAAAAATGCAATGAATATTTCAACTCTCGTGCCGACTTTGACAATCATCTTTGCGCTATTGATTCCGAAGATGAAGGGAATGCCAACACGGGCAATGAAAACGTCCCGAAGTACGAGGAGTGCCGCTTCTGTTTCAAGCCCATGACCAAGAAGAGTTCGAAACGCATGCACGATCACATTCATAAGAGCTCTGGTTCCATATCTTGTCGGTTTTGTGATTTGAAATTTAAAACCATGGATGCATTTAATATCCACGCGTTCTCTCATCGAAGTAGAAAGTATAACAAAAAACCGATAAAGTGTCGAATGTGTGGCGAAAAATTCGTTAAATATGGACCATTTACGAGGCACATGAAGTCGGTACATAAGAGCTTGAAGAAGATCCACTACAGGGGAATGGTGAAGGAAGAGACGTGTGTGGTGTGCGGCGACGACTTTCCTAACCTACACAACCACTACCGCGCACACTTGCAAAACCAGTGCCAATTGTGTCGGAAATATTTCACATCTTCCAAGGTGTTCTCAAACCACGACTGCGATAAAGAGGACTCCGATCCTTCGAAAGTTTTCATTAGTGACGCGGATCTGCCAGCGCTTATTAACTCGTTCGTCCCGAAGGATGAAAAGGACGATGAGAAGTACTATGGATATACCGATGACGAAGAGGAGGAAGAGGAACAACCAGATGTGGCAGGTGAGGAACCAGATAACGAAGACAATAAACCTTTGTTGTACGACGAGAATAGTCAAAACACTTTGGATGAAGAAAGCCAAAATTCAGTGGATGAAGAAGAAGGTAACTTGCATTCAATGGTGCACGCGCCTATTATATCCGATGTGCTCTCACTGTACCAGAAAGAGGAAGACCCCGGCACCTCCAATCAACAAGATGACGACGTGGTAAATTTGATCGATGAAGATTCAGTGGGTTTCCAAGATGAAGTTGTAACCGTTATTACTATTGAGGACTGAGTGGTGCAACTCGCTACTATTGTGTGTGTGTGCGAGAGAATGATCTGTAACCACAGAACATAATTTATTTTTCGTCATGAATTATTTTTGGGTGGGTTGGGTGGTGAAGATATTAAAAATGTTTCATATTATTGGATAGAAAGAATGTTTTACCAAACTTTTAGGGTAACTTACCTCGTAGTAAATTAATGATAAATTGTTAGATTATAAATATTTTAACTCCACTATTTTAAATAGGACAGTTTTTATTTCTATGTGATTTTTTATAACGCTATGTATCACCAGGTAGAGTCAGAATAGCTTTCGATTATAAATATTATATTTATCTAGGACATTGATCTTTATCCAAGGACAACTAACTTTGAAAAATATTAATCATTAAGTATGAAATAGGCATAATTAAGTCGTGGCGCGAACTAAGTGTTTTAAGCGTTAAATACGGTGAAATTAAACTTAGAGCATAGAAATATTCCCAAGTTTTCGCGCTTTATTTTGGAAGTTACAAAGACCAAAAGTCCCAATTTTATAAAAAGATTATTATATGCGGAGCTATTCTTAATAACGCAGTAATTATATAATCGTTTAGCGTAAGTAACTAAATGGCAGTTAGGGACCGTACCCAAACCACGTGACCATTTCAGGGGGGGGGGGGGGTTATTGAATATCGCTTAAAGCAAATCTAGCGCTTTTTAATCTATACTGAAATCTATCATTTGTAAAAAGTACGTACCAGGCACTATCTACAGGCCGAAGGAGGGGTCTATTTATGTACCACGGATGGTCACTAAGGGGAACGAGGATTGTCAAAATATTTCAAAAATAGGTCACGTGATTTTAGTACGTTCCTTTATTTGAAATTATAGATCGATAGTTTTTACGAAAATGACCACTTATGAATCGATATGTAGGGGCAGATGTTAAATTACCACCGATATTGCTATTGATATGATCAGAAGTGACTGTGTGGGAATGTTCTTATGTTTAATATAGCGTCAGCCACAAAATATTTCAATTCTTGATTTATTTACCTCCATACGTACTAAAATCAACTCCCTTGTCTCCTTCATATAAAAAAATAATGTAGCTTGAAATAAACTTACACTGCCATAATGCCTTGATAATCACTAGTAGATCCAGTTAAAAAAAGATTTCTTACGCGTATCTAATATTAATTATTGTACGTAGAAATTGCACATTTGTAGAAAAAGATGGTTATGAACTATAGCCAAAGGGTAAATAATTCCAATAACGTACGAACACGGGGTCCTTCTGCTGGTAAGTGCCCATTGCCGTCTGTGCACATTTTTAAATCAACTACAAAGAACAAACCTTCCACATAGTGCAAATTAAAGGTGGTTCACTACCTATCCACTTTAATAATACTATTGACAATTGTGTCACTTAGGAATTTCACTTCAATTTGTAGCAAACTACGATTGACAACACACAGTTCGCAAGTGATAAATATCTGTTTGATAATATTGGGGTAATGCACGGCAACATTAAAATTTAATGCAGGTAGGGTCCATAAATATATTAAATCTTGCATCCTATTGACTGCTACCCTTAGTTAATCACATATTTGTTTTTGTTGGATATAACGAACCGTTAATTCTACACATTATTGTCTTCATTTATGCACTATCTATTATTGCTATTTTCTGTAAAATATAATATATTGTATGTATAGCTTATTTTGAGCTTACTTATCGTGTTTATGGATACCTTTTTTGCGAGCATTTATTGTAACATAGATTTATAGTTTATGTAAATTTATTTTCCTTTGGAAAAACCAAGGCTCGGAAACCGGTTCTATTTCTAAACCGGTTTCGGTCATTGACCCCAAACCTAAATGAATATCGGTTAAAGGTTGTACCTAACCGGTTATTACCGGTTTATGCGAAGTACCGGTTTTTCACGAATTTAGGTTTTGGTTGCCATAATTAACCGGTTAAAACCAAGTTTATTAATATTCTACCGCGTTTTAGACATGCTCTGGACGCTGCGCTCACTATCACAAAGTATACGCAATCGCACGCGCTTCAATTTTTAACCGACTTCAAAAAAGGTGGTTTCTCAATTCGACCAATTCAATATATATTTTTTTTATGTTTGTTCGCGGATAACTTCATCGTTTATGAACCGATTTTGAAGATTCTTTTTATGTTGGAAAGGATATATTCCAGGAATGGTACCATGATAAGGAAACCAGGATCTGATGATGTCTTTCTAGAGAAATCGAGGGGATATTTCAAACATCGTAGGGGTCTAGTGCGTTTGTTAATTTTTCTATTAAACAATTTAAAGTACTATAATATAATGAAGGTCTGGAGTCGATCTGATGATGGAGCCGAAAGACTGTCGAGGGAACTCCTCAACGATTTACAGCAATTACCTTGTGTTTGAGCTTGTTTAATTTGTATTGATGGAAACGTTACACATGTCTGGTCTGATGATGAAGACGAAAGACAGTTAAGGAACTCTTCAACGGTTTACAGTAGCTACCTTGTGCTTGGGTTGAATTCATTTATATTGATGAGAACTTTGGACCCATATGGGTTTTAAATGTTATTATTTAAATACAAATATAACTATATAGTCACTTAAAAGCGTGAAATAAAAACTTTTTAACAAAAAATATCTACCGACTTCAATGTCACTAAAAGTCTAAAATAAAAGTCTAAAAAAAATTCTATTAATTTTGGTTTAGAACACACTTAGTACTAAGTACATAGTCCCGAAGTTGGCGCTCATATAGGACATAATGCCGTCCAGCGATATTTGTTTAACGGAGCCCTGAGCCTCCGAATGACGCCTACAGTGAAGGACAACGTTTTAGCGCTGTAGGCCATCACTGGCAACACACATTGCTTGAATAACTTAACTATGGACAAATTGAATTGTGGACGAGAAGATACTACGTAATTTCCCGAACGCAGCCCAGCCGAGTTGGATTCTTCGAGTGACCTCCCTCCAAAGTTGGACTTACCCAACCGTTTGTCCCAGGCAAATATACTCGTCAACAACTTCGAGAGCAGTGCCGTCAACAACTACCAGTACGGGTGTGATATGGACATTAGACATGATTTTTGTCTTGTCCATGTTCATCTTAAGACCCACCCGTTGTGAGGCACTGTCAAGGTCGCCTAGCATAGTGCTGAGGGCCGTCAGCGAATCTGCCGAGATAACTATATCATCAGCAAATCGTAGGTGTGTGACGTGTTTGCCAGTGATGTTAATGCCAAGACCTTTCCACTCCATCAGCTTGAACAAATCTTCCAACGCAGCGGTGAACAGCTTCGGTGATATGACATCGCCTTGCCTGAATCCCCATTTAGCTCAGAAGCGCAATGGGCCTGTAGTTCTTCAAAAGGGTTTTATCGCCTGTTTTGAAGAATAGCACCACTACGCCTTTGCCTTCTCTTCCGGGAGGTCCCGCTATTGATGACAGAATCAAACAACTTTTGGAGCGACACTAGTACCGGTTTACCACCAGCTTTTAGCAGCTCTGTTGTGATTCCGTCATCTCCCTGTGCCTTGTTGTTTTTCAGCTGTTTGAGAGCGTCTCTTATCTTGTACAGGCTGACGTCCGGGAGGTCCTCAGTATAGTTTCGGGTCAATTTGGCACGTTTGTCGAATGCCATATTTCTACAACTCTCAGTAGTGTTTTTTAATTTCTCCCAGAATATCGGGTTTAGACGAAACTATGGTGTTCGAGTCTGTCTTCAACCGCGTCAGCAGGCTCTGCCCAAAACACAGGTCCCTGGCGAACACTCTTGAGCCTGGGTTTTCGCTAAATAGCGTCTTTTATGCGATGGGTGTATGAGCACGCCAATCGCGTTGCCTACTCTGAGAGATCTGATTATTGAGCAGTCTGTATTTCGACATTGAGGTTGGAGACTGCACACATAGTTCTCGCCTCTCCCTCATAAGACCGAGAGTATGTTCTGTGAGAACCCGTGACCTAGAGACACCACAGAGACATCATTAAATATGTGCCGTTTGTCTGTCTTATCCAAGTTCACTTTCGCCCTCTTCTTGAAGAAAGAGTTCATCATAAAGAACTCTTCCCTCTCCAAGAAGTTGGCAAGCAGGTGGCCTCGGTGGTTCCGTTGTCCAATTCCAAAGGGTCCGACCTTCCGCTCGCCATCATTCCGCGTGCCTAATCTGGCGTTAAAATCCCCCCATAACAACGGTTAAGTGCGTCTTTGAGGTATGTATGGCTCTACTTACGTCCTCATACATTATCTCGACCACATAGTCTGGATGTGTCGAAGTCAGCGCATATATGTATGTACCTGTATGACCTTCAGCGAATCCATCCATCCATCCATCAGCCTTTTGATGTCCACTGCTGAACATAGGCCTCCCCTAAATGGCGCCACTCCAACCGGTCCTGTGCCCTCTGAATCCAACGGTTTCCCGCTGTCTTCTTCAGGTCATCGGTCCACCTGGTAGGGGGGCGACCTGTACTCCTTTTGCCTAAACGTGGTCGCCACTCGAGGACCTTCCTTCCCCATCGGTTATCGGTCCTGCGAGCGATGTGGCCGGCCCATTGCCACTTCAGCCTACTAATTTTGAGAGCTATGTCGGTAAGCTTCGTTCGTCTACGGATTTCATCGTTGCGAATCATGTCTCGTAGCGAAATTCCGAGCATAACCCTCTCCATAGCACGCTGAGCGACCCTGAGTCTCCGAATGAGGCCTACAGTGAAGGACCACGTTTCGGCGCCGTAGGTCATCACTGGCAACACACATTGCTCGAATAGTTTCGACTTCAGGCACTGAGGAATTGTGGACGAGAAGATACTACGAAATTTCCCGAACGCAGCCCAGCCGAGTTGGATTCTTCAAGTGACCTCCCTCTCAAAGTTGGACTTACCCATCCGGATCGTTTGTCCCAGGTAAATGTACTCGTCGACAACTTCGAGAGGAGTGCCGTCAACAACTACCGGTACGGGTGTGACATGGACGTTAGACATGATTTTCGTCTTGTCCATGTTCATCTTAAGACCCACCCGTTGTGAGGCACTGTTGAGGTCGCCTAGCATTGTGTTGAGGTCCGTCAGCGAATCTGCCAAGATGACTATATCATCGGCAAATCGAAGGTGCGTGATGTGTTCGCCATTGATGTTAATGCCAAGACCTTTCCACTCTATCAGCTTGAACAAATCTTCCAACGCAGCGGTGAACAGTTTCGGCGATATAACATCACCTTGTCTGACTCCCCGCTGCAGTTGGATTGGATTTGTGCTTCTGTCGTGTACTCGGACTGACATGGTGGCGGCAGTGTATACACACTTCAGCACCTCGATGTACCTATAGTCGATCTGGCATCGCTGAAGGGACTCCAGCACCGCCCAGGTCTCGATAGAATCGAAGGCTTTCTCATAGTCCACATAAGCAACACATAACGGCAGATTATACTCCTCGGTCTTCTGTATAATCTGCCGCAGCGTGTGAATGTGGTCTATGGTGCTGTAGCCTTTTCGGAAACCGGCTTGTTCGGGAGGCTGGAAGTCGTCTAGCCTGCGTGCAATGCGGTTAGAGAGGACTCTCGAAAACAGCTTATACACGTGGCTCAGAAGCGCAATGGGCCTGTAGTTCTTCAAAAGAGTTTTGTCGCCCTTTTTGAAGAACAGCACCACTACGCTTCTGCTCCACGCTTCCGGGGTTGTCCCGCTAGTAATGACGGAATCGAACAACTTTTGGAGCGCCACTAGTACGGGTTTACCGCCAGCTTTTAGCAGCTCTGTTGTGATTCCGTCATCGCCCGGTGCCTTGTTGTTTTTCAGCTGTTTGAGAGCCTCTCTAATCTCGTACAGGCTGACGTCCGGGAGGTCCTCAGTATAGTGTCGGGTCAGTTTGGCACGTTTGTCGCCCGCCTTGTTACGGGCGGGAGCTCGTGCGGAAGCATACAACTGTCCGTAGTATTTCTCAATTTCCCTCAGAACATCGGAGTTAGACGAAACCATGGTGCCCGATTCGGTCTTCAACCTCGTCAGCAGGCTCTGCCCAACGCACAGATCCCTGGCGAACACTCTCGAGCCCTGGTTTCGCTCAATAGTGTCTTTTACGCGATGGGTGTTATGAGCACGCCAATCGCGTCGCCTACTCTGAGAGATCTGTTTATTGAGCAGTCTGTATTTCGACATTGAGGCTGGAGACTGCACACATAGTTCTCGCCTCTCCCTCATGAGACCGAGAGTATGTTCTGAGAAAAACCGAGACCTACCACTGGAGTGGGTCTTAAAGTACTTAGACCCCACCTCGTGGACAGTTGTTACTACCTTGGTGTTAATTTCGTCCACAGAAACGCAAGAATCGAGACACGCGAAACGATTTCGTAGCTGAAGTTGAAACTCTTCGGAGCCCTGGATTTGGACAGGTGTTGGTCGGAGCGTAGACTTCATTAGGCGTGACCGTTCCAGCTTTACGTTGATATTTAATGTGCCTCTTACCATCCGGTGATCACTTCCGGTTTTCACCCTGTTGATCACAGAGACATCATTAAATATGTGCCGTTTGTCTGCTAAAATGAAGTCTATCTCGTTTTTAGATGAACCATCAGGACTTATCCAAGTCCACTTTCGCTGTGCCTTCTTCCTGAAGAAAGAGTTCATCATAAAGAGGCCTCCCCTCTCCAAGAAGTTGGCAAGCAAGTGGCCTCGGTGGTTCCGTTGTCCAATTCCAAAGGGCCCCACCTTCCGCTCGCCATCGTTCCGCGTGCCTAGTCTTGCGTTAAAATCCCCCATAACAACGGTAAAGTGGGTCTTTGAGGTATGTATGGCTCTACTTACGTCCTCATACATAACCTCGACCTCATCGTCTGGGTGTGTCGAAGTCGGCGCATATACCTGTATGACCTTCAGCGAATACCGTTTAGATATTCTGAGTATAAGGTACGCTACCCTTGACGACACACTGTCGTCTGTTACCACGTAGTTGACGAGGGATTTGTGGACGAGGAACCCGACACCACCCTGAGACAGGTGGTCGCCCTCCCGGTGATAGAACAAGTTGCCCGATTTGAGGATTATCGTGTCCTCACCCTGTCTTCGGACTTCAGACAATCCCAAAACACTCCAGTTCAACTTGTCTATCTCTTCTTCCAGCTCCTGTATCTTCTCGTCGGTCCTCAGTGTCCTGGTGTTGTATGTTGCCAGGTGCAGAAGTCGTCGGTTGCGGTAGCCGGATCTCTGCCGGAGATTCTTAGCACCCCCTGCCCCGCCGTTACCTAGGCCGCTACCGTAGCCTGGAATAGCGGGGCTGCTAGGGACTGGGGGCCGGTTTCTCTGCACCTGTCATTTTGGGGATTTTGCCGATAGTCACCGCGTCTGGCAAGCGAGTTGGTGACCGCAGTAGGTGTAAGAATTACGCAAGGAGATGCTGCTGCCCATCTCACGGATTTTTGTTACTTATTCATTCCTCTTCTCCTTACCACCTTTGAGTTAGAGTCTGAAAAAAACGCGCCTACAGAGTTATACGAATTTAACAAAAAAATTCTAAGAATAATAATATATTTACAATTAAAAAAAATCATGAGAATCCGGTTAACTTTGGAGCGCTGTAGCAGCGTTTTAGATGTATAAAATAAAAAAAATATAGTGAATAATTTTCCTCAAAGGATCATCTACAAGATGGGTCTGAAGTATTTCTTTTTTTTTGTAAAACATATAAAAGTTGTAGAAAAATAAAGAAGAAAATATAAAAAAAATTCTTACTTTTTTGCTTATAACTTCTTTAATTTTTAAATTAGGGCAAAAAGTTATATAAACATATCTGTAGGCGAAACAATTTGCTACAAATTATGACGTAACATTTTTTTGTAAGATGCATAGTTTCCGAGATATCGCGAAAAAAGTATTTTTACCCTTTTTTCGACCAGTGGCGACCCCACAAACTTGGGGTTAAGCTTCTATTGAGCCCTAACAGATGTTCCAAAAGTAAAATAGCGTTCTCTAAAAAATGCAAAGCCAATGTAATAGTCACCATTATTCTTATTCTAGTTAATAGTCACTTTTATTTGGCATGTAGTAAATTACCTAACTTAAATTTTAATATTCTTTTTAGGTATTTACAAAATTAATGAGATGGTTACTGAAAGATAAAAGAGGGTGAACGACGACGTTATACAAAATTGAAGCGTGTGCGATTGCGTCTAAAAACTTTGTGATAGTGAGTGTTCATTATGAGGCACGTCAAATGAATACGAATAAACTAACAACAATTCATCCATCCACCAGCCCTTTAAGGTCCACTGCTGGACATAGGCCTCCCCTAAATGACGCCACTCAAACCAGTCCTGTGCCTTCTGAATCTAACTAACAACAATGGATGATAATAGTATGCACCCGATGCGATGCTTCGGCGTAAACATTTCAAAACATGAATCTATCCGATTCACTCCACTTTATTAAAATAGGAATTATGGAATTAACCGGTTAATTTGGGTAACCAAACCGATCGTACGAAAGTAACCGGTAACCTTTATCATTTGGGTTAATTATAAACCGTTCACCTGTTTAACCGGTAAATGAAAGAACGATTTTATTTACCGGTATTTAATCGAAATTAACCGGTATTTTTAAACCGGTTCCGAGCCTTGGGAAAAACAGGTATGTACTATCTAGTAGCATGTGTGGTTATATATCATTTTTTATAGCAAAATAACTTTGAAATCAACATTACGGACAATTGTTTGCAAAAGTGCAAATTGATAATTTTATTATTTAGGGTTAGTGGATTTTTAATAATTATAATATATTATTAATAATCATGTGTAAATATTGAATGTTTTCCGGCTATTAGGCTGCCATATTGCATTATAGTTCCATTACAATAAATATAAAAATAGTCAGATGTGATAGAATACATGTAATAGAGAAAAAAAATGCCAGCTTCTGTTTTATTATGTACTTGAACATGTTATTTGATGGTTAGATTTAAGTTAACAACTCTTTGTATTATTGTACCTATTTTGACGATTACTTTTCAGAAGTCGAGTTATATTTTTTTAGTAAATAGGAACTTTAACAAATTATGTTAATTTTATGATTTCAATACGTTGTTTCAAAATATATTGTGTTGATTATGTTATATTTTTACCGGACAAAATTTCTCGATGTATATATACATTTATCTCAACTTTTACCACAGCGGTAAGTGGGACATTACGAAAGTATATATATAATTTTGGTGATAAGTCTGTCACTTATAGAAAGAATAGAGTTAAACTAAAAATAAATAGATGATATTTGAAGGTGTAATGTTATACGATTTGTATCGTTCTTATATTTCAAGTGTGGATGTCTTATGGCCAAGCCAAAGATATTGTATGGCTAGAAGTAAGATCGGCTGTAATAATTTTCTGGGTTTAATAAGCGGAGGAATATTTTAAAATCTAAAATTGTATTTTTTGACAAAACATACACAGGCTGATGCAATGAATATAATAAAAAATATAGACTTCAAGGATCGTTATACCCATGCAATAACTATATTTAGTCAATTCTTATTTTTGGGAGATTGAGATTCACGAACTATACATTTGGAACATTATTTGAAAAAACAAATGTAAGCGCCTTACTCCCGGATTCTGTGTGCTGTTTTATCATAAAATACCATCAAGATAACCTATGCTAACCTTTTTGTCACTGTGTAGTTTATGGATCAAATATGAAATACTATACGCAGGTACTTAACCATACTTGTAGTTTTTATTATCACAGCTCTACAGCTATGTGTACTGGGCAGAATGCTCTTTCATACAAGTGATTATGTTTGCATTTTAAAATATCGACGTGTGTATCGCATTCCAACAAAATATGATATTCATTATTGTAAAATAAAGAGCACCAACTTGACAATGTAATTAATTACTAAAATATTTGTTAACAAAATAGCATTTTTGTATTTTTTTTCAGTAGCATTGTACATGTATGATTACAAATTTAAGTATAGTCATCTATGGTAATAGTTTAGAGGAATTTATGATAGTTTTTGTTGTGATAATGTAAAACGTCTTTTGTTGTTTTGTTCATGTCATTGAGTCGAAGAAACTTAAGAAATTGTAAAATAAAACATTCACTCTTCTCCATCGTTTCATTTGAATCTAATTGAAGGCTCAAGCTTTTCCTTATGAAATGTTTTATGTCTTTAATATATAAATTGCTGGTAAAAAAATCCAAGGGTGATAGACTACATTTGTCCTCCAATGTAATCTTATCTTACCGAGGTCTTCATGCATCATCGATTACAGGCCCGGATAAAACTGAAAACTGGCGACACCAGACCTGGACGCTAGCATCGGGGGGCGCCAAAATTAAACCATTCATTGCCCCGCTTTTTTTCGCAGACGAGGTTACTCCATTTTCAAGTGTATAACGCTGTTCGCAAAACTTTTAGATCCGAGGTTGACACTTTAAATATTTATGTAACATATCAGTATTGTAAAATTGTTAAGACATTGTTAAATGATAATAATATGCAACTGGAAATGGGGCACAAAAACAATACAAAGAGTAAAAATAAATTAATAATCATTTATTTAGTCAACATAGTTTTACAGGTGGTACATGATAACATTATTCCGTTAGTGGCTTTACGCCGGATTAACATATAATAGAAAACATAAATTTCAATATTATAAAAAATAGCTTTGCGTCTTTTTACAATGTACAAGTTTAAATGCTACATAGTCACAAGCCCTTAATAGATAAGTGTCAGGCGAGTCGCAGGTTGAGTACAAAACGTCAATATATCTATCGTTATACGAGTAGAGAAGTACATACGGTATTACAATGTCCCCTAATCTATCATAAATGAAATTATTTATAGGGCTTTGTTCATATAATATTTAGTTTTAGTTACAGGAGTGATGTGTAGCCATAGTTCGAGGAATATTGAATTCAATTACAAATAGCTAAGATGCAGCACTTGCCTCTACGCTATATTAGCGCTAATTAGTCTATAATTATTTGCACCAGTTTTTTGATATTTGTGTATTTTATATTGTTATTGCTTCTCTATTTTATAGACAAGGCCACAAATAATACCTTAATATAATTTGATATGTTAGTAGTGTCATGAGAAATGTGGGATTTTGATAGGATTTCAAAAGAATATTTCTGATCGCATAAAATAACATATAACAAAACATGATTCAAATGGAGCAATAATCTAGGATACTAACTGCAATTTTTTCTGTATTTTTTGTGGCGACATTCCGTAATATGGCAATATATGGGGCTACAAATATTCTTAAGCACATTGTAGTTTTTCTAAAACTTTAGCATAGTTATATATAAGCACCCAATTGTTTTTTTAGCTGGAGATTTAGCTGCATTTGCTTAACATTTAATGTCCTATGTCTTCTCCACTGTATAACACGCACTTACAGATTCAAAACTTACTGCTTTATGCAGGTTGTCACCTGCAGTATGCAGCAACATCGACCTTATCCTAAGATGAACGAACATTGAACATTTGGTGTAGTCGAAATAGTAGGCACTAGTGTGTCAAATAAAAAATAAACAAATACTGAGTAAAACGTTTTTCACACCGTTTGTGTGATTTTATTTGAACAAAAATAATAATACTGCCTTAGGATACTGATTACAAAAACATTTTTTCAAAATTTAGCATTACATCTACGTTTTGAAAAAATGTTTTTGTTATTAAGCCAAATGAATTATAAAATGACCTCAAAAAACTTAGAACCGCGAAGACAATCATAAAAGAGACGCGAAAGATATTCTAACCATTTAAACAATAATAGATAAAATTCAGGCACCTTTATTATGTTGCTAGCTACAGATGAATATGAGGAGCCTAATTGCTTTATAAGTTTTATTGATCCTACTTTAGAGAAGGCTGCGGATATGCTACAAACTATAACAAATAAAGCTAAGTAATACCGCTTAACTATTTTTTTTAAGTCAAACACCCAGAGACTCCTTTTACAATCCCCTTATTATGTTGATACGCCTATAATAGAATTAATGATATATATAATAGTAATAAAGGAAAATTAGTCATTAAATGAACAATCACACTGACCCCCTTGTATTGAAAAAATCTAAAATGTCTCTCACCACTGAATAGTATTGAATGTATACTATTCAGTAGTGAGAGACATTTTAGACTTAACAAAATTACATTTGAATCTAGTACGAAGTATGAAGTGAGAATAAAAAAGTCTTCTATAGTAAAATAAATAAAATATACTAACAATAAATATAACCTATATTATTGTCACGAAAATCTTCTGTATCACTTGATAGATCCGATAATTAATTAGTAGATAATAGACAGACAGATTGATAGTAATTAAAAATAAAATATACTCGAGTATCGCAGCATATCCACAGCCTTACAACATAAGGGCGACTACAGACTCGCATTAGATCACATAAAGTGATTATAAACGCGCGAAAAATTATTCTATACTTTTAACTACCTACATAATTATTTAAATTGCTAGTTTTTAGAATCACCATTGTTTCTCCTCAGTCGTTCTCCTACCGACAAACTATATATACATACACATATACAGGAAAATATATCAACGTACCAGCGTACATTGTAACAAAGAAATAACTATTGATAAATGTCAAATTGATATAACGCGTGAATATAGATTAGTTCTTCATGTATTTTTGTATCATTGTTTTATGAAGATTAAGAACATTTTTTATTATCGTATTATGTCACCATTTTGGACTCTTTAAATAATATATTGTAAAACTATAAAACAACGTTGTAGAACGAGATCTAACCACCTAATTTCCACATCCATCTGTTTCATAATAAAAACGTTACAATACGAAAATTTTCACAGATAAGTTATAATAAACGTCAGTTCCATTATATTTATTTCTGCGAGTATTTTCATACAATTTTAATTACAAAAAGATATTTAGACTTACTAAAATTAAGTCAAGTTAAAATTGTTATGTTTAAGGCTATAATTATATATATATATATATATATATATATATATAATTATAGGCTATAATTATATATTATCTTTAAGGCTTGGCGACGCCCGTACTTTTGTACAAATACTTGCGATACTTTTAAGAGCAAGCACCTCGGCGTAACGTGGATGAATGTAGATGTTATGTAGTTGGACCTCAATACTATTATTAGTATTATGAGCCGGCTGTTAATCCTTCCTATCAAGCTTCCAGCTGTGCTGAACCCATAGCTTTTCATTCATACTCGATTGAATTTAATAAATTACGTTAAATGTAAAAAAATAAAGTCAAACTAATATTGTTTACTGTGTTATTTTTAAATCATACACTATTGTGATAACACAAATTTCGTCATGATAAACTTTCTGTTTTTTTTTTGGAACAAAAATATTTTGTAAAATTTGAGCAATGCATTGGCCATTATAATGTTCGCAAACAAATCGGACATTTTGTTTCAATTTCGTTTGGACTCTTTGCAAAATATATAATTATGAACTTGATAAGAATTATACTTTTTGAGTAATTTATTTTAACAAATTGAGCCTACGACGGAAAGTATTCGTTTAATTTTAACATTGTATATTTTTATTAACATTGAGTCCCATATAACATTAATATAACAAATAAAGATGATACATGTGGCAGTGATCGCTGCCCCATGAAATAAATATGGTCAGGGCATGTTTCGTATTAAGTATAAAAATCTCTTTCGTAAAGACATAAACAAGTGCATGTGATGATGGGGATATTAAACTTAAATAAACTAGAATAACAATAACTCGTTATTACATTTACATACTTCTCCATTTTTGTTCTCGACTTGAAATATGACGATCACTAAGGATATTTTGTTATACCCCTATTGCCATCTTACCATAGTTTTCGATGGTGTCCTATGGAGTTTACACGCGTGTTAACCATAAGAAGTAACTCCTGATAAAAGTTGGCGATTGGTCGTTTTCAAGTTGTAGATGGATGTTCTGAAAACAAACAACATTTATGTACCGTTCAAGTATTAGGAACTAAGGTAACAGTTTGCAGGAAAAGGTAGCGTAAGAAAACCAAACCCAATGAGTGCTAGTATAACACTGATTTATTGATATAAGACACGTAAAAAGTGCTTACTATAAAATTATATTCGTATGAACGAAAATGTTTGCGTGTGTGCAAGTAAAGTACATACGTAAAATGGTCACGTGTACGTGCAGCAGCTCGTACAATTTAAGAAAAATCTTGAATTTGATTGTTGAATTTGGTTATGCTTATACAGTCTTACAGCGTGTCTGTTGATGTGTGTGTGTGTGTGTGTGTGTGAAAATAAATTTTGTCTTGACTGTTTTATGCATTCACGGGTGTACAAAGTGAGGGTATTTAATGTTAATGTGTCAAATCTCCTGTGGGTAACTCATTTAATAAGTGTACCAGGATGTCTGCTAATCGCGAAAAATGGCGAGATTTCGTGAGGTCCACAACATCAGCCGTACATCAGAAGGACTAATTGATGGTCACGATCGTTCTGTTTTTTTTTTTATAGTTGAACCTAACGATAAGGCAGATGGGCCACCTGATGGAAAGCAGTCACCGTCGCCTATGGACATTTGCAACACCAGAGGAGTCGCCAATGCATCACCGGCCTTGAAGGAAAAAAACGCTTTCTACACTCATAGCCCCACAGTAGGATTTTCTCCTGTGTCGTGGGTGCCATGGACACACACAAGACGAATACACAAACACCCAGACCCAGAACAAGAATCTAAACTCATCATTCAGATACCTGTCTGGCCGGGAATCGAACCCGGGACCCACTGCGTGTCAGACCGGTATGGTAACCGCTGCGCCACGCGGGTCGTCAAGGAGGGGTCTTTTTACACCTATCTTGAAGAACCCCATGTCATAGTGCTCCGGGAATACCTCAGGAGGAAGCTCATTTTACACCTTCCATATCTGCCATGCTTTCGTATGTATGTGCGTTTTTAGTCATGTGTGCGTGTGTGTGTGTTATTGTATGTGTATGTCGGTGGATGACGGAAAATCTAAGTATATTTCATGATTAACGCCGTTTAGTTCTATAGTTCGTAAAGTTTTAATTAACTTGGACAAGTGAGGGTAGCACCTAACTACCTACCTTCTCTTAACTCAACGTTGTGCGGGTAGGCGTAGATTATGTCGTGCGATCGGAATGCATAAAAGTGGATCGTCTGACTTAGTTGAGGGATTACTTTGTTAAATATGCTGCGGCTTACACCGCTTAACAGAGCGTTATTCTTGTTAATACCAGTTATACGTTATTCCAAATATTAATTCCGTATAGTGTGATAGTGTCTAAATCAGTGTTGTAATTATTTCCTGGCCCGCAATTTTTAAGCCCATAATTGGACGCTACCATGACTGATATAAGATAGGCCACCCTGCCTATATGTACATAATATTTGTGCATGTATTATCTCTCTTACGCACTAGCGGTTAACCGCGCGGTTAGCTTTTCCAGTTTAATATAAAACCGTCCCAAAATCAACCGCGGCGGTTTAAAATTTCGGGGCGGTAAGGTGGCTTAGTGTGCGTATTTGTGCGTGTGTGTGTGTGTATGAATGGCGTGGTACGTGTGTGTGTGTGTGTGAGTACAATTGGCGTACCTTAGTCGTCCCACTCGCCGTCGCTGGTGGTGGCGTCGCTGAGGTCGGAGTCGGAGGAGTGGATGACGCGCGCGCGCTCCTGCAGCGCGCGGGCCAGCGCGCCCGCCAGCCCCGACACCGCGCCCGCGTCCGCCGCCTCCGCGCGCGTAGGGTTGCTCGCCGACCGGGACACCTGCGGGGGACACCTTGCGTTATACGCTTTTCTTTTTTTAACTGACTGAAGTAGCAAACGAGCATGCAGTCCATCTGATGGTAAGTGGCCACTGCCGCCCTGCGACATCTATAATCAACTTCATACAGAACATGGGTTCTATCTGAAGTCAATCACAGATGCGTTACTACTACCGAGGACATTGGCAGTGCGCTGAAAACGTTAAGCGTTGTTTAACAAATTTCGAGTTAAATACCGAAGAGTTTTAGACCATAGTCTAGCGCGCTGGCCAAGTGCGAATTGGTGGACAAAAATTACTTAACGCGTATTTATTGTCACAATTATCAGAAATGTGTCCTGCAGTAACACTGCCGTGAAAATGTAATGTTACTTTTTATATCTTCTATTAAATGTTATAAAAACCTTGCATTATTCCAATAAATGAAAAGAACTCACGGATCTTAACTCGATGCCTTGTCTAATCTCACTCAAAAGGTTACTCCTGCTATCTTCATTCGCTGGGGCCTTTGACGGAACTTCCACGTGCTGTAAACATTCATTTAATATTTAGTTTTTAATGATAGAAACATTAATTTTACATGTATTCTGAGGTAGTGGGAGAGAAGAGTGCGGTTTCTTTCGTAAATTATGTAAATTAAATTAAGGGGGGGGGGGGTCGATAAAGTATTACATTGGGTGCATTCCATTAGACGTTCACAAAGCACACGCTCCCGATCTCAGTTTTTCCCGTTCGATTATCTGGTGAGCTTTAGTGACGTATTCTCTACTGGAACGATCACTTCGACCCATCTTGTTAGATGAATCGCCGTGAGCGTCGCGTGAGTATAAGTGCGAGATGGCCGTAGTAGACTGTCGCTGGAGGGAGACCGCCGGACGAGAGAGGCGTAAAAAATCATAATAGCACTACTACAAATACAATCAGCAACAGTACCTCTAGCTCAAGCTCTTATTCCCGCTGCGGATGCTCCCTATGAGCGCAGCCTCGGCGTCCTTGCGCGATGCTTTCATGTAGAATATCGATTAGTGTATAACTGATACTTGCAATATGTTATCGGTACCTTCAAGCTCTTATTCCCGCTGCGGATGCTCTCCATGAGCGCCGCCCTCGCGTCGACGGGCGGCGGCGGCGCGTTGCCGGGCAGCGGCGGCGGCGGCGGCGCGGCGGGCGCGGCGGGCGGCGGCGGCGGCGGCGGCGGCGCGCCCGCGACGGGCGGCGGCGGCGGCGGCACTGCGGGCGGTGCGGATGATGGCGCTGTGGGTAGGGTGAAATTGTGTAAGCGACAGTGATCGATTATGACGTTATTTAACAGAAGACTGTTTTATTTGACGACCATGAAACATTCGCTTCATGTGGAATATTGAGCGAATCCCGCTGAAGCTTACAGCGAAATTTCATGTTCCACCAACAATGGATTCATATATTTGTTTTTAAAGTTCAGATGGTATGAATTTCGCTGTTTAGGATAGAAGTTTGGTCCGTTGTGTTTCCAGGTCGATTCTCGGCTAAGAAGAATAGAATCACTTAACGTGGAATGCTACTTACAAGCTATACCACAAGGGCGTTGCCAATCAATTAATATATGGAGGCGTTGTTTATGTATGAAGCGATAACTTTTTTAATGGTAAGAGAGTTGAGAGCCTTTTGAGGACTCTATGGAGGCGTCGTTTTTGTATGAAAAGGTGATTTTTTCAATGCCAGGTAAGTATTCTCTTTAGCAAGTCCGAAAGTATATTTCAATGCTAAGGAGGGTAACTAGCTACCAGCTAAGTATTTTCTTTAGCGAGTCCGAAGTAATAGGGCGAGAAGAGTGTACTCACGCTGCGGCGGGCGCGGCGGCGGGTTGCGCGGCGCGGGCGGCGCGTGCGGCGGCGAGGGCGGCGGCGGCACGGCGCGCGCGGGCGGCGGCGGCGGCGCGCGGGACGCTGCACACACATATTATTTAACTTTGTTGTAACGGATTTATCTCATGAATGCATGAATATGAAATGAAATGTCTTTATTTTGTATAGGCCTACGGCCCTTACAAATTGTCAGTTATATTTTTTTTCTTACACTACCACCGGATCGGAATACGACCTCAACTGAGAAGATCCGGCAAGAAACTCAGCGGGTTTTTTTTTCTTATTCATATCCATTTTTTTATATAATTACAATTATGTTTTTTACATGGTAATGAAAGTTAGCTCCAGTATCTTGCCTTACAGTTTAGTAAAAGAGGACCCTGTACACAAAATGTGTTCGCTTTATGGTACTCGGGAAACATACATTTTGAGTTATTTCTTTTTATGAATGAAGGTACCAATTGTATGGTATATTTTTTTTAAGTGGTATGCGGCATACTAGGCAGTCTGTGTTCTTTCCTCCACTCATTCATGCAGTCGTAATCATTCGTCCCTAAAACTACACTGTCATTCATTTTACTGTGTATTTTCATATATCTGTTTCTATTGTCTTATTACATTTACATTTTATACAGATGGTATGGAAGTCGGACAGTACACAGATATAGGATAGTTTAACGTATTTTCACGGTTATTTTTTGGCTATATGCCCATATATAAGGGGATATTTGGGATATGTGGGAAAATTATTGCTTTTATTTTAAAATACCATAAACGTTGAAAAAGAACTTTCAGTAAGTCATGCCGACTATAAATCTGTCAATTACATGTATCAACAAAGCGTAAATGCTACACAACAATATAATATCAAGTATACTTACGCGGAGCGGGCGGGTGCGCGGGCGCGGGGCTGCGCGCGGGCACGGGCGGCGCGGGCGTGGCGGGCGCGGGCGGGGGCGCCGCCGCTGACAGACACAATACTTATTATTAATACGAGAAGCAAAAATTTTGAGTACATTTTTAAGTAACTTGTCGCGGAAGGTGGTATATGACATTTTACACGGTTATAGTTGACGTAGAGAAGTAGTACGGAATGCTTTTCTTTTTTCAAATAATGCATATAACATACTTAAAATCAACTAAAACACATTACACACACTACCGTGCATTTGTCACGAACACATAAATAATACACGAAATAAAACATTCAATATCTTACTATGAAAACACAGAACGTCATAAATGTCAGATGTCTTTGTCAAAATACCCATTATTGCTTTTAAATGCAACTTTGTCCATTAAACCTCTTTTTACCTTTCGGGTGTATTAAAATAATAGTCCAAGAGCCCGTGAGTGCCAGACCTTCGGATTTTCATAAAAGCTGAAAATTTTTCTATGTGTGTCCCTAATACAGGTAAGAATGATCCCCACCCATGAAGCTGGGGCAGCGGTGGCTTTGGCAGGTAACAGGTGACAAAGGTGTATAAAATTCAATCTCAAATTTATCATAAAATAAAACTGCATTTTTTTATATTTGATTCACAATAATATCAAAACTCGCGTTGCTCATTGCCAGACAGTTAGTATGGTTGCAACCCTCTGCCGGACACCCTTAAACTATTATAATTTATAATTATACTTACGTTATATTATAAAATCTCAATTTTATATATAATTTTTTGGAGGCCTATTAATCTATGTTTACATAATTGCCGGACAGTTTCGACGGTTCTATCATCTTGCTAGACGCATTCAAAGTGAGCAGTAGTTCGGGGAGCAAGGAACGTATACAGTAACTAGTGCGAGTGAGACAGAGCGCTTGGTCTATTGCGGCCCTTCACTGCGCATCCACTGTTATCAAGTTCAAATTGTGCAGCTTATTTTTTTCTTAGTCAAGAAATTTCATTAAAAAAAAATTTACAGTTTGAATAACAAATATTTAAAACAGTAAAATAGTTCTAATACAACTTCAATCATATCGAAACTCTAATAACATTTTTACGAAGTTTATATTTTCAATTCTATCAAAATTGTAAAGCCAATGAATTAAAGTAAATCAAATTTTATTGTTTATTATATCAAAAAGCAAATTTATTTTTAAATAAAAAAGTTACAGAAAAATACATTTATTTTAATAAAATCTTTAAACATTTTCATCATTTTCATCGTCGTCGTCAATACATCCATACTCCTCGTCACTATTATTCCATTCTGTGGATTGATCGTCTTCAATATCGCTTTCCTCATTGTTTTCTACAAACAAACGAGGATCGTATTTCATAGTGGAATTTTAATGGTTTTAAGTGACTAATCTACCTATGTGGCGTTATTAATAAGTGATAAATATAACTAGTTTTAGTGCATTATAAAGAAAAAAGGTGGAATACGTCGTAAAACACGTAAATTATTGGATATAGTGCATCGAGTTCGAGTTGACAGCAGTTTGAATATGACGTAAGTAATCAATTTTGGATAAGACATATGTTTAAATAAAATATGTTGTAATGTTTAAATGTTGTAATGTTTAAATAAAGTATTTTGTATTATTATGATTTATAGTATAATGAATAATAATACGTATGTAGCTCAAAAGTTCACAAAACAAACACATTATTTACAAGTCATGTCCATACTAATGTATTGATTTTATGACCTAAATACTAAACTTTATCTGCGTGGTGTTTAAAATATTTCTTAGAAACACTTCGGTATTTGTATTGTATCAATTACTTAAAACTATGTAAACCTTAGAAAAACTTTTAGTCATATGAAATTCATAAAGATAGTAACCAAAACTTAGTGTTTATCTAGACCCTAATTTTGGGACCTAAAAAAAGTATCATTTTTGTTCAACTCATATTCAAAATATATTAAACGTAACACTGAGATTGATGTTTTACTTTGTAGATATAATCTTATAGTTTAACGTAAACAAAACTCCCCGAACTACTGCTCACTTTGAATGCGTCTAGCAAGATGATAGAACCGTCGAAACTGTCCGGCAATTATGTAAACATAGATTAATAGGCCTCCAAAAAATTATATATAAAATTGAGATTTTATAATATAACGTAAGTATAATTATAAATTATAATAGTTTAAGGGTGTCCGGCAGAGGGTTGCAACCATACTAACTGTCCGGCAATAAGCAACGCGAGTTTTGATATTATTGTGAATCAAATATAAAAAAATTCAGTTTTATTTTATGATAAATTTGAGATGGAATTTTATACACCTTTGTCACCTGTTACCTGCCAAAGCCACCGCTGCCCCAGCTTCATGGGTGGGGATCATTCTTACCTGTATTAGGGACACACATAGAAAATTTTTCAGCTTTTATGAAAATCCGAAGGTCTGGCACTCACGGGCTCTTGCTCTATAACTTGATAACTTGAAAATTAATAAAATTTAATGGAAATTGGAAAATACTTTGGACAATATCAAGTTCAGTTTTTGAGTTGAATTACGGTCGAATATCGACCGTTGCGACGGGTGACTAGTACTTATCATAGCTTATTTCTAGGCTAGCTACTCTAGTCGATTCACTTTTAAGGCACTACTTTTAGTATAGTTACACATTTAGGATTACAATCAAAGTTGTAAGCGAATATTTTTTATTTTTCATTGATAACAGTGCCCGCTTACCATCACATTCTACTTTGCCACTTCCATTTAATAATATACGGTCAATCCCACATATAAATGACACTACTTTTATTATATTAAGCTACTTAAACTAGAGACTAATATTAGAAAGTAAAAATAAATAGTAGTAATATTACTGAAATCAAACGTATCCTTTCATTAAAACTTTAATCTACGAGCGGGACATAAAAAAAACAAACATCATCAATTTGAATTATATCCAACTAAATCAACTAAAAACAAACTATCCACCTTTAACCGGCTTAGCGGTGTCATGCAGCTCCTCCTTGACCGCGTCGATGCCGCCGTGCGAGTTGATGAAGTCGTATATGAACTGGCGCGTCGGCTCGTCCTGCAGCTGCGACTGCGAGATGCCCGCCTTGCTGAAGAACGACAGCATCTCCTCCTCGGGCAGGTCCACGTCGAAACCTGTACATTGCAACGTAATAAATGACGTTAAAATATAAAAAAAATTAAAGGCCACTGTGGAATTAGAGCACTTAAAGTCGTCCAAAGGCCGATTAATTGATTCATAGGCTCATGGATACCCACATTTTCTACGTACCTATCGAAATTCTATATTAAAATGACTCTTAGAAATAATTTGTCGTTGTTAGTTTTCAAACGATTTATTAAAGAAATTTTAATAATTTAAAACTATAGGAGTAAAGGTGGTAGAACCAGTGTAGTTCGACCGGGGAAGTACCACCGCCACACCTATTTCTAGCATGAAGCATTTCTTGCGTTTCGATGGAAGAGTGTGGTTGCCGGCACACTTCCACATGGGGCGACCATCATAGTCCTCGGGAGTAGCAACGCATCTGTGATTGACTTCAGATGGAACCCATGTTCTGTACGAAGTTGATTACAGATGTCCATGAGCGGCAGTGCCCACTTACCATCAGGTGTACTGCATGCTCGTTTGCTACTTCAACCTTCTAAAAAAACATTTTAATATGAAAAGAAAACGACCCAATGGGGCACTCTTAGGCCCTAGTTTCAAGGACGTTAGTACAAGTTTATTACGTTACCTCAAAACAATCATTGTTTCCGTTCTTACCCGTTTACATTGCAATGTATACTGCACATTTAGGTTATCATTTTCGGTCATACGAGGCAATGTACTTTGCAATGATAGGAGAAAAAAAATGATTTTATCGAGAAAATGTTATGAATTCTTACAAAGAGCACAGCACACCACTACTGAAATAAGGCAAAAACAAGTGGTAGCAGTTACTTTTTGTGGATTGAAATGAAATAGATCGTATAGTAGTTACCCTTGTCAGCGTCCCATCCGACGTGCGACACATGCTTGAAGTCCTGCGGCATCCCGATGTCAGCCTTCGTCAACTTGCGCATCTTGGGCTTCTTCGAACTCTTCATAGTGTATCCTGTGAGTGTGAGAAACAATATTTTTATTCTAATGTCTATTAGTTACCGGGAGGATTTAACTTGAGTTCTAAAACCCAGTGTCTGTGCCAGTATTTTATAGTGTTGACATAAGGTAAGATGTTTTTATGACATTATCATATTGAATGACCAGTATCGTAGTAGAGATCCAATATCGTAGATCAATTTCTGTTTTGTTAGTTCCTGGATCAGAATAGGGCTACGGTATTCCCTGCCTGTCGTAAGAGGGGATTAAAAGGGGCTTCCGGTGTTGCGGACTGCAAGGGAACTCAAACCGTCCAACATCCTCCCGTCCGCAGCGCCGATGATTACCACCGAGGGGTTTATAGTGCAGTGAAAATCCCACATACCCTGACATCGCTCTCACGGCGTAGCGTGCCGAAGTTTCCCCCTCGAGAACAAAATAAAAAGATCAACAAATTTACAATAGTGTATCTCACCGCTAAACGTGTTGGACTTGGCGGGCTGCGGCGCCGGCAGCGTGGGCACGGGCACGCGCGCGGGCGTCGGCGCCGGCGTCGGGGCGGGCGCGGGCGCCGGCGCGGGCGTCAGCACGCCGTTCATGCGCGCGCCCGACCCGTACGAACTGTTCGAGCGCGCTGATTGGATCGAGCGTTGGCGACGGTCTGTGAACAAAATAACATATTTATTGCAGGTTATTTTTTAAAATGAGGCATAAAACCAGCATGCCATCCAACCTTAAGGTAGGGTTATCAAGTCTCCCCCTAAAGCCTCCATAAAAACCCCCTATCTATATCCCCACAATGAACCTCCCGTATTTCTGAATCTGGTCGTAGGTTTTTCCCTGACGACAAAACAAAAAGGTCATCGGGTGTACTGCATGACCTTCTTTTTTCGTCGTGCGGCATAATCATATAGCCTGGTGGGAGATTTCCCTATGTGAATGAAAGTGAATGTCATAAAAACGCCTAAAAGTACCACTATAAATATTACACCCCTAAAACAACCGCCATCCTACCTTTTTATCCCCTAAATTTAGGGGAAAACCCCCTAATTTGGCAGTCCTGCCTTAGGGTAATTGGTTTTTGCCACTTAAAATGCATAGTATACATAAGAAACAGTTAATGAAGTCCCAAACAAGTGATATTCCATCACTGTCACCATATCAATCAGAAACATATTCGAAGGTAGTGATTTTGCTAAATACAATAATAGGTTGGCTCCCTGCTAAATCCACTCAAAATAGAACACCGAATAGTTAGAGGACTTTTTATCGTTATAATGTCGAAGGCCTAAACAAAATGAAAAACAATCATGTTGGATCAGGTAACTAAAGAAATACCACCACTAACCAGACAGGAAGTGGTCATTGTGGCTTTCAGACATCAGTAATCAAACGCAAATAATACACCTTATTGTAAGACGACTCAGAAATTTCAAACTTTAAGGGTTAAATTGAGTTCACCTACATAAACATAGACTCTACGTCGAACCATGTACTAGAAACTCATATTCACGCCGACGTATTCAATAACAAAACTGTATGAATTTCTCTTTAAATATTAATAACTATCTTCGGTGTTAACTGATATTTAATTATGATTATTGCATATTTAATTTTTTATTTGTATCCACCACCATCCACCATCTCCCCCCCCCCCCCCCCCCGAATATTCTTAAGCTTCTAAAGGTTAGAAACATTTTTTCGGAAGACCCTTTTTACCCGACTGCATAAGGGAGGTAATGTTTTTAGTCAACAGGTTCTTCGAAAGCCTACCTTCGGCTAGTAAAGAAAAAACAGACGATTTTACACCCGCCAGTGAATTTGCCATAACATATTTAACACAAAATATATTACACAAGACAACTATTCGCCAATTTACTACTTAATCATTCAATCATTAAACATTTTTCATTCATCGTCCCACCTATTCTTTATGCAAACACGCAAAACGCACGCCTATGTTGGTAAATAAACAGCAATGGCGGCCGGAGAATAAACAATTGTTGAAACATTAATACAATCGGGTTACATCACAATATGGTGTGGTTTGTTTAAAATAACTCGGCCATGAGACACTTCTGTATTCCTAAATTAGAAATATCTTTCCCCAAAAGGCGCCAATTGTTTCAATAATTTAAATAATTCTAACGAGCAGCCCTAGCCTAAGCCTTTATCGTTCAATGTTTAGACTTTTATGCTGATAATAAAAGCTTTGAATACGAGGCTTTGAACTTGTGATTTGTTTAGTTTATTATATTTATATATTATATTTGCAAACTTGTAATGAAACTTATGCATTTTGTAGTTTCCTAGTGTAGTGACTGGGCCTAAATCCTTCTGATTGAGACGAGATCCATGCTCAATATTACACTCAATAGTAGGACATAAATGAGCTGTTGATGGCGTTTAGATTCACCATGAATGCAACATACAAATGCAGACTCACAGGGTCGGTTTGAGGGTTTGACAACTACTCACTCTCAGTAGAACCAAGTAAAATACTGAAGAATAAATATTTTGTTTAATGGTTCATAAAACTTCACGTGACAATAAAGATAGAACAAATATGACTACAATTAAATCAAAATATTGTCGGAAAATCGCTAAAATCATGCCCCCTATTTAAAATAACAGACACGTTCTGTTACTTTATGGGTAACATTAAATTTTATAAACCATTTCCGCTGTAAATGCGTCCAAATATTCTCACGTGGGCGACAACTGGTTACCTTATATCACCGTATGGAGAAAGCTAACGTCATATAACTACTTGAAATATTACTGTAACATTAAGGTATAACTTTCCCACAAAGAAAGATGTACGTGAGTAATAACATGGAGATTAATGCTAATGTATATCTACAAAAAGCAGTAGAAAATGCTAATGAATTGATTATCTTTTACACGTCTCTCAATAGCGTGTATTTCTGTGCCTCTGAAGAAAACTGGTATCAGTCTTAGCAAGGTGGTGAAAGTACATAGTTCGGAGCTGGAGAGATACCACCACCACCATACGGGTGTTATTTTTCGGGTGAAACAATTCTAGCCCTTCGGTAGAAGGATGAGGTTGCCGGCTCACTTTTATGAGGCTACTATCTTAGTTCTTGGGCAACGCATAGAGTAGCAACGCATCTGTGACTTTAGATAAAACCTTTCTTCTTCATGAAATTGCTTACAGAATTCCATGGGCGGCTTTTGTCATTTACTTTCTAGTGAATTGTATCTAGTACTTTGTTATGCTTTGCTTCGTCTTATAAAAAGTCAAATTTTGCCATTGACGAAAATCAAACGTATACCTTTTTCATTAGTGGCAAATATTTTTGGAGTATAGTTTAGAGATAAATGCGTCGTTTTCCTCTCTCACAGAATTTACCCGCCGGAGGTTGACGTCAGAATAAGAACTCCTCCAAATTAACAACTGACGAGTCCATAGTCCTCTGGGAACTAGTGCCCCACTTTGAACTGACCGTATTGTAATATATCCCGAGAGATGGAAGAAAAAAATGCATAACTGTGAAGCCTTAAGACAAGTAGCAAAAGGGCCGTATTTTATTTTAAGTAGCAAATTGGTAGTTTTAAATAACTTATAAGTAAAACTTTGTCATACCTTCTCGCCTTTGCTTCCGAAGCTCGATTTTCTCAATGAGGATGTTCCTGAGGATCTTTGCTTCATCTTCGTTCGCGAAGTTGAAAGCGGTCATGTATTCCTGTCGACGATAAAGAAAAATAATAAGAGAATTATATTTAAAGTGATGAAATGTTATCTCTTTCTAATCGGCTTCTAAAAAGGAGAAGTTTCTCAAATTTTATCTTTTTTTTTTTTGGTTCATTGTTTTTGTTTGAATATATTTTAGACGAATTAATGCTATGTTATATGTAAATTGTCAAAATCGTTGACCGTGAACCTCATACATTTCTGAAGTCCCACGTGTAGGTTACACCTACATTTGAGGCCTGGTTCTTTATACTTTCTATAAAAAATAATAAAATAATGCTTTTGTTCACTATAACAACGTTAACTGCTAGTTCGGGAAGTTTTTGTAGATTTACTGTAACTACTGTAATTAGAGATTCTGGTAACGATGTAATGTGTGATATAGAAAGAAACAATTATAAGGCAAATAATAAATGGGACCTAACGTAGAATTAGCATTTTGTAGAAAATAAAATAGTTTACGAATTTAGGCGAGTTTTTTAAAACGATTATGAAAAGGACGTAACATTATTTTTTGGCTCTTTCGTGCACGAAATAAGTAATTTAAATATTTAAATACAATAAAAAGTTTCGAGAATTTATGTTCGGTCAATTTCGTTCTCACTACGCGATTTGATCGCACAGTCTGACCCGAAATTTGACACGTAACCCTTGCACGCACGACCAGTATGGTAGCCACGGAGCCACGCGAGTCGCACTAAGCCATTCCATTGCCATTTGCGGATGGGCTGATGGCCCATCAAGTCGAGTGACTCTCGAAGAAAGTTCGCATTGACGACATATCGATTCAGACTAACACGCGGCCTCGTTCTCAATAAATCGTCCGCAATATTTTAGTTGCGTTTAAAAACGTATCGACCGACGACCTGAATTCACGAGTTTATCAATTTCCAACAATAACCCCAAAAATTATATTGGAGTTTCGTGTACTAATAAATGTCCTTCAACCATCGATATTGAAATACACTAGATACACAGTCTCAAACAAAAATGACACCTAAAACTGTCTTCAAATGTACGTAGTTAGTTTTATTTTTGCGATACAACCTTACATGATCTAAACTTGTATTTATAACGCTTTAAGCAAAAAACAATAAAAATTTACTACTTGAAATGAGCGCTCAATTTTGAAATTGAGCACTCTTTTTCACCGGACAGTTTTGAGACGGGAATTTGTATCTTGGGTTTTTCTATATCGATGCCTTCAACCGTAACTGTTAACATTTTTAACACCAGGAAATACTTATATTTTTATGGTAGTGCAGGTCAACCACTTACATTTATTAATTACATTACATTAAACGTATGCATTATGCAACAATCAAAATTAAACAATTACAGCAATCATTGAATAATATTACTGGATAGAGTTCAGCCATGCGTAGCCACTTATTCCGCAAACAAGCAATAACATGCATTCCGATAAAATTATCTTTCGTTTATTCGCAGATTACGTGTTTGATAAATGAGTTTGATATGAGCAGTTTAAGCCTAATAGTTGAAACTTGCCCTCTACATCGGGAGATCCGAGGTCCATATCTTAGGCACGCAACACTGATTTTACTAAAATTGAGTGCGTATTAGAAATTTAATTATCACTGTTTTACTGTGAAAGAAAATATGGTGAGGAAACCTGCACACCTGAGAGTTAAAAAAAAAAATGATTCGATGTCTACCAATGCTCACTTACCCCGCGCAGTAGACCATAACTGGGTTGACGAGAAGTTGAGTTTAGTAGGAGTTATAAATGTGGCAGAACTCTTCGTGTTGCCATTTCGGAGACACCTCTGTCACTACTTTTCTGCCTTACAATAGTGGTGGGGGTTCCGTATAGGAAGACATGCTTATCTGAGGTGTTCCTAGTTAGGTCTCAAGAGTAAGGAAGCGTCTGAATAGATAAATATATAGGACTACTCTATTTAGGGTTGATTATATAAGTCCAAGAGCGGTAGTGGTCACCATCAAGTGTAGATACTGCATTAGTGTTGCCAGAATTTTTTTTTTTGCTAAGTCGGGGTTTGTGAACTTTTTGGATGAAAAAAGCGGGACTTCTAAGTCAAAAGCGGGACAGTAGTCCTCGCGCTACACAAGAGCCCTGCGCTTCTCCTTGGTGTAGGAGGGCCGGAGAATTTGGCAACCTTTATTTTTGGTCGACAAAATGCAGATCGACTTTAATTTGTATAATTAAATTAAACTTAAGTTCCACTTATAATATTTGCAAAAAATCCGGTCCGTCCCGAAAACCGTT